>JALXJV020000013.1:5215267-5232952 GCA_024633595.2 Lepomis macrochirus
GATCATTTCTGAATATATGGACATCAAACTGTACCTTAGGTCCGCCTTGCTCATTCAAAGCTAATCTGTACAACTTTTTTGACCACGTTGGAAATCTATTTTGTTTCTTGTTCTGAACAGCCACAGTCAAAGGCAGGTTGGAAAGCCGGCTGTCAGGTTTGTGTTGTTTAGATGATAATGCTGCACTTTTTAAGACCATCTCTCCTGGAAGGCATTCATAGTGTTGCACTCAGGTGTTGAAATGAAAAGTTACAGAAATAGTTTTGCCATAATCCACAAATATTCAGACTGTGTTGTTTCACTGTTCCGGCCCTCTGTCTGGTTTCAGACCTCCATGTTCTTCAATGGATGAGAGGCTGTGAGGGAAACATGCAGCCTACGGCAGCATTACGTTTCACCGTGGGAAGAACATTTACACCTACGATGGAAACGACTTCCTGTCCTTCGACGACGCCAATAAAGTCTGGGTTGCTGCGACTGAAGTGGCCAACGAGACAAAGGAGAAGTGGAATTACCTGGTCAAAATAGAACACACCAGACTCTACCTGGAGAACGAGTGCATGGATTCGTTGAGGAAGTTTGTGGATTATCAGCGAACGCACCTTCAAAACGCCCGTATGTACAACAGAATTTTTTTATGTAGTTAATAATGAACCAGGGCTGTTTCAAGGGCAGCTGGACTTGGTGGAAGATAAATGAAGATGTTTTGCTTCTCATCTCAGAGGCTTCTTCAGTTCTTACTGCACTGATTTGATTTTAACCTTCCTTTCATAACAGACTTTCATTCATTTGTAAAAGTCCTGCCCTTTAGCTTTAAATAAAACTTGTAGTTTTGTTCTAAAAGTTCAGGAGCTTCTTCCTACAAGTGGGGAGGAGGTATTTTATCATCATTGCCTTAAGATGCTTTCAGGAAACGGGGCCTGGGTTGTACGTTTCTGTTTGGCCACCAGCAATTAACTTACATTTTTCTGTCCAGCTCCACCTGAGGTGTTCATGTTCTCAAAGAACACCAAAGTTGATAAAACGGTCATGTTGACGTGCCTGGCCACAGGTTTCTACCCGAAAGACGTCACCCTGAACATGAAGAGAAACGGCCGAGTTCTGACTGAAGAGGACGGAGTGGTTACCTCGGGCGTTCGACCAAATGACGACGACACCTTCCAGAGAAGAGACAGTGTGGAGATTTTAAGGAGCGACACGTCTAACTACACCTGTGAAGTGAATCACCGTGTATCTGGGGTACATGTTGAGAAGAAATGGGGTAAGAAACTTTTAGAGTTTTTTGCATAACTTAAGTAAATAACTTAAGGTATTTACCATTTGTCATGGTGCCCTCTTAACAATTAGCTAATCACGTTCTTTGAAATCGCAATTTCAATTTGAAAACAATTCATCGTTCAGCCCTAGTTTTTACAAGCAAAATAAATTAATTTTGAACTTGTAGAAGAAAAGAATCTTTTTTTGAGACTTGACATGGTCTCCTCTCTCCATCCTCTTTTTCTGTTTCTCACCAGCACAAATTACTTAATTTATGTTATTTTAATGTTTTCAGATGCAGCATTACTGTCACTCAGCTTCTACATCGTCTTTGTATATTAAAAAAATATTTAAATTGAAGTGAATATAAAAATATTGTGAATGTTTTCTGTGTTTTAGATGATAAACTACCTTCTGGACCCATCATTGGTGTGGTTGTAGGGCTCCTGCTGGTGGTCGCAGTCAGTGTGCTGCTGTCTGTCTTCTACAAAAAAGACAAAAGTGGTAGGTGGCATTTACACTCACCTAAAGGATTATTAGAAACACCATACTAATACTGTGTTTGACCCCCTTTTGCCTGCAGAACTGCCTTAATTCTACGTGGCATTGATTAAACAAGTTGCTGAAAGCATTCTTTAGAAATGTTGGCCCATATTGATGGATAGCTTCTTGTAGCTGATGGAGATTTGTGGGATGCACATCCAGGGCACGAAGGTCCCGTTCCACCACATCCCAAAGATGCTCTATTGGGTTGAGATCTGGTGACTGTGGGGGCCATTTTAGTACAGTGAACTCATTGTCATGTTCAAGAAACCAATTTGAAATGATTCGAGCTTTGTGACATGGTGCATTATCCTGCTGGAAGTAGCCATCAGAGGATGGGTACATGGTGGCCATAAAGGGACGGACATGGTCAGAAACAATGCTCAGGTAGGCCGTGGCATTTAAACGATGCCCAGTTGGCACTAAGGGGCCTAAAGTGTGCCAAGAAAACATCCCCCACACCATTACACCACCACCACCAGCCTGCACAGAGGTAACAAGAGATGATGGATCCATGTTCTCATTCTGTTTACGCCAAATTCTGACTCTAACATCTGAATGTCTCAACAGAAATCGAGACTCATCAGACCAGGCAACATTTTTCCAGTCTTCAACTGTCCAATTTTGGTGAGCTCTTGCAAATTGTAGCCTCTTCTTCCTATTTGTAGTGGAGATGAGTGGTACCCGGTGGGGTCTTCTGCCGTTGTAGCCCATCAGTCGGCCCATTCTCCTCTGACCTCTAGCATCAACAAGGCATTTTTGCCCACAGGACTGCCGCATACTGGATGTTTTTCCCTTTTCACACCATTCTTTGTAAACCCTAGAAATGGTTGTGCGTGAAAATCCCAGTAACTGAGCAGATTGTGACAAACTCAGACCGGCTCATCTGGCACCAACAACCATGCCACGCTCAAAATTCCTTACGTCATCTTTCTTTCCCATTCTGACATTCAGTTTGGAGATGATTGTCTTGACCGGGACCACACCCCTAAATGCATCGAAGCAGCCGCTATGTGATTGGTTGATTAGATAATTGCAATAATGAGAAATTGAACAGGTGTTCCTAATAATCCTTTAGGTGAGCGTATATGTAACAATGCGTCTCTTGACAACATGATATCAGTAGAGTGGAATATTTTTTTCCTAAAATTTGTTTTATATTCTTTAATAAAATACACAAACAATGTAATTTCACAAAATGGTCCTTTTATTAAGAGAAAACAAAACAAACTGAACACTAAAGTTCTGTGCTTAAAGAACAGGCGTGGTTCTTTAACAATAAATCGTGGTTTATGCTTCATATTAACATTTTACCAACAAGGACATCATCAGATCATTAATATGTAATAATCGAGTTCCATGATGAACAATTGAAACTTTGCTGGAAGCTTCCTGGTTTCTGCCTCACAGTTAATAGTTTTTCTTTGTTGTTTTCTTTTACTGCCTGTACTTAAATATCTTTCTATATTTCTTCTAAAATGCCAATAAAAACCACCAAAACAAAAAGGATTTCCTTTAGCTTGTAGCTTCCTTTTAGTTCAAAACTCCACAGAAACACAACAGTCAGTCAAAGAGGCTTAAAGCTGCAGTAAACAGCAGGATAACTGATGGACTTCATTTCATCTTTAGCCCCGCTAGTGTCCAGCAGGAGGAATGTCATGCCAACCCACCGTGCCACTGTAAACATGTTAACTTGAGCATATTAACAACCAGAGTTTAGTGTTACGACTATAAATACTGTGAGAGTAGAGACGTGTTCTACCCTGTTGTTTCCACCCAGTTATCTATCCGTTAAATATCTGTAGTTTTAGGCCACTACAGACAGAGCTGCTCTTTGATGGGTTTATTAACTTTACAATGTACGAAACTTACTCAGACGGTCCAAGGCCGACCCTCCATTAGTCTCTTAAAATCCTGTGGGGAAACACTGACTTCTGAATCAACAGTTTAGGTGAAGACTTTTGATTGTCCTCAGATTTAATCTGTGTTCAAACTGTGAACTTTAACGCTGTGTATTTTTAAAGTCAGCAAGCTTTTGGAAGGACAGATGCAGATTCAGACCATGACACTGACTTCATCTATGATCTATTAACACTGTTTTTTTTTTAACAGGACCTGGAGCCAAAAGTAAAAAGGTAACTACTTTATGTTTCTTCAAGTTTAATGAAGTTTATTGTTCAGAGGTTCCTGTAACTTGATGATCGAACAAAATGAAATGCTGTCTGGTTTGTGTGCTTTTTGCTGGGTGTTTGAATGAATCACTGTGAAAATATTTAATCAGGGGAGGCCCTAATCTTTGTGTGCGTGTGTGTTTGGGGACAATAACCCCAGTAACACAGTGGATGACTCAACACCTCTCAGCATGGGTGTTGCATTAAGTTAATAAATTTTCTTTTCTTCACAGGGTCAGAATCGTCTCTCAGCAGCGATGCCTCTGGAGGCTCTGGCTCCTCCGGTAAGTATCTCTGACAACTGACTGAAAGCTACACTGAGCAGGTTTATACTTGGTAATGCCTAAGTTGTCTTCTGCCCCCAGCGACTAAAAGTCTTTTAAATATCTAAGTGCCCATTAATTCATGCTGCGTTTGGTAATAACCCAGAGTTAATAACCTTTAAGTTAGTCAGCTGTACACAGGATATTCCAGAAATATCTGAATGGATAAAATTAATTTATTTTGTATGTTTTTAACTTTGTTTTCATTAACAGGTCCATCACTTTTACATCCAACTGCTCCCCCACGTAAGTGTTTTATTTCTCTGCTCTGTATTTTAAAAGTTCCTTAATTTTGTGTTTATTGCGGATGATATTTACACTGCTCAAAAAAATAAAGGGAACACTAAAATAACATATCCTAGATCTGAATGAATTAAATACTCCTGTTTCAAATTTATCAATTTCAAAATTGGAAATCAAATTTATCAACCCTTGGAGGTCTGGATTTGGAGTCACACTCAAAACCAAAGTGGAAAACCTACAGGCCGATCCAGCTTTGATGTAACGTCCTTAAAACAAGTCAGAATGAGGCTCAGTAGTGGGTGTGGCCTCTACGTGCCTGTATGACCTCCCTACAACGCCTGGGGATGAGGTGGAGGATGGTCTCCTGAGGGATCTCCTCCCAGACCTGGACTAAGTCATCCGCCAACTCCTGGACAGTCTGTGGTGCAGCGTGGCGTTGGTGGATGGAGCTGAGACATGATGTCCCAGATGTGCTCACTTGGATTCAGGTCTGGGGAGCGGGCGGGCCGGTCCATAGCATCAATGCATTCCTCCTGCAGGAGCTGCTGACACACTCCAGCCACATGAGGTCTAGCATTGTCTTGTATTAGGAGGAACCCAGGGCCAACCGCACCAGCATATGGTCTCACAAGGGGTCTGAGGATGTCATCTCAGTACCTAATGGCTGTCAGGCTACCTCTGGCGAGCACATGGAGGGCTGTGCGGCCCCCCAAAGAAATGCCACCCCACACCATTACTGACCCACCGCCAAAGCGGTCATGCTGGAGGATGTTGCAGGCAGCAGAACGTTCTGCACAGCGTCTCCAGACTCTGTACGTCTGTCACATGTGTTTAGTTTTATTTATTTTCACGAAAAAACATTAAAACAGTACGATATGTTACACAGATGTGATGGACAATTGCCCAAAAACCCTCAAGGGGCTTAATAAGTGGCAATCTCCATAGAAACAATTATGTTTAGCAGTTTTAAAAACATTTATATATTATGTAAACAACAAAACAAAATAATAGTAGTAATAAAAACATAAATAAAAATTAAACGAATAGAAATTCTTTGTATAAAACAATTAAATTCGCAATTTAGAGCACAAACCCATATGGAAAATATAGACAACTTAAGAACAACAATTTTACTTTCTGTTTAAACTGTTCTTTAGAAACTTCAATGAATGATCTGGGAAGATTGTTCCATATTTTTGCCCCTCTGTTTAATACACTAAACTGTGTTTGAGTCGTACGAGAGTAGGAAGGCCTAATAAGAAGACTACTACGAGTCGGATACTGGTGAATTTCACAATTAAAAGTAAAAACATTACAAAAGTGCGGGGGGAGCAACTTTTTTATAGAGCTATAAACGAATAAAGCAATTTGAAGTTGATTCACTCGGTAAACCGTGAGAATACTTGCCTGAGCAAACAGTGGTTGGGAGGGGTGTCTATGATTTACAGAAAATATTATTCTTAAGGCTTGCTTCTGAAATCGAAAAACAGATTCCAGTTTAGTTAGTTGCTCAGTGTGAACTGCTTTCATATGTGAAGACCACAGGGCGCCAGTGGCGAATTTTCCAATCTTGGTGTTCTCTGGCAAACACCAAACGTCCTGCACGGTGTTGGGCTGTAAGCACATACCCCCCCCCGTGGACGTCGGGCCCTCATACCACCCTCATGGAGTCTGTTTCTGACCGTCTGAGCAGACAGATGCGCATTTGTGGCCTGCTGGAGGTCATTTTGCAGGGCTCTGGCAGTGCTCCTCCTGCTCCTCCTTGCACAAAGGCGGAGGTAGCGGTCCTGCTGCTGGGTTGTTGCCCTCCTACGGCCTCCTCCACATCTCCTGATGTACTGGCCTGTCTCCTGGTGGCGCCTCCGTGCTCTGGACACTACGCTGACAGACACAGCAAACCTTCTTGCCACAGCTCCCATTGATGTGCCATCCTGGATGAGCTGCACTACCTGAGCCACTTGTGTGGGTTGTAGACTCCGTCTCATGCTGCCACCAGAGTGAAGCACCGCCAGCATTCAGAAGTGACCAAAACATCAGCCAGGAAGCAAAGGACCTGAGAAGTGGTCTGTGGTCACCACCTGCAGAACCTCCTTTATTGGGGGTGTCTTGCTTATTGCCTGTAATTTCCACCTGTTGTCTTTTCCATTTGCACAACAGCAGGTGAAATTGATTATCAGTCAGTGTTGCTTCCTAAGTGGACAGTTTGATTTCACAGGAGTGTGACTGACTTGGAGTTACATTGAGTTAAGTGTTCCCTTTATTTTTTTGAGCAGTGTATATTGTTACAACTCTGACTCCTCGTGGCTGAAACACTGATTTTCTTTCCTGCAGCCAGCGGCCTGACCAACGACGACACCGACGGCTAGACAAACAGTGTTCTGGATAAAAACAGACAAAATAATGATGAACTGCTTAATTTCTGCAGATAATGTAATTTCATACATGAAGATTCACGTTGCTCTCTGGAACCCAATTTACCAATTCAACAAACACAGTTACTGTGGGACAGTGTTGCACACTTGGACACAAAAGGGACTTCCAGGCGTGAATAAGTTTAAAATAACTCCGTTACTTTCTTTCTCTGTAAATACAGAAACACAAGCACATCAGCAGAACGTTGTCTCTAAGTACAGCAGGCTGTTTACGTCTACTGACTGATGTGTTTGTCCTCCTGTCTAACCTGAAGGACCCCACACACTGTGTGAGCCTCACTCATTATACCCATAACCTGACCTACTAAAATATTACAGTTGTTGTTGTAGCAGAGCACATACATCAGATTACTAAAGCAAAATCAGTGCTTTGGTCTTCGACTGGTGGGTTATAGTGGAAGGTTGTATGAGAGCCTTTCAGGATACTTTCTGTTTAACCACAGTCTTTGACATGTCATGTATCTCCCTTTTTATGTCATGTGTCAGCAACATTACTGACCAGGTGATATCTGGAACACTACTCTGCTACTCATGCGGGCTATGTATCTTAGACTGAAAAGTTTTGACCTTTTCTAGTTCATAACTCATTACACAGACTCATATACTACTGTATGCTTTGCACACGTCACAGTGTTCTTCTATGTGTCAGTGGTCTGTATTCTGGCACTTCACTCCTTAACTAACATGGAAAACTTACGTTACTGCATAAATTTAACATTTTCCTCCAGCCTAAAGTGCTTCTATGAACTCTATTCATGAAAACTATCACAACAATAAACTCAACATGTGACTATGAACTTGTGTCCTTCATCTTTAGCTGTAAATATCACTGGTCTCTGTATGTGACTGATGGTTGACCTAATGTGTGTGTGTGTGTGTGTGTGTGTGTGTGAGAGTGTCTTGGGTGAGTTTCTTTGTTGAAAAGGGAATTATCTGATTCTCCTTATTGTTACTCTCCCTGACACGGGGTTAAGAAATGCTGAGAAGCGTAAAGCTATATTCAAGTTTTCTAAGCAGCACAAAACTGATTTCTGGTTTATTCTGGAGTCACAGTCGTTTACCGATGGTGTGAGGTTAGAGGTCTCGGTGGGGTAACGATCTGTGGCTGGCACATGGATCTGAACACACGGCTGTGTTGTGGCTAGAAAACACACTGCAACATCAAGTAAGCACTCACTGGAAGCGCAGTAGTTTAATGTTGCAAAACATTATTAAAATTAAACCTTGAACTATTAATAATGCAATTCAGGAACAAATCACAATTTAAAAATGCGTTTAGCAGAAATTGGGACTTGTATAAATTTGAAGCAAGCCAGTAGTTGAGAAATGATGGTAGTGTCTCAGAAAAAAAACTTGTGGGTTAAAGAAGAAAATGTGGTGTGAAGAGAATTCCATGAGAACATCTTTAACACACTGCCCTGTAACTAATCACTGGGGGCATCCGGCCTTCTGGGGATGGGGTCAAGGTGTGTGATGTTTTAGCCCATGTGCTGAAGAGGTCATGACTTTGAGTGACTCACCACATGTTCTTCAGGACATGGGTGTCTTTCCACAGATTCAGATTTTGTGTCCCTTGGGGACACTCCGTCTCAGGGTCAGAGCCCTATTCTCTTGTGAGATGGGGCTCTGTCCCTAAGGGACACTCAATCTGAATCTGTGGAAAGTGTCCCTAAGGGACACTCAATCTGAATCTCCGTCTCAGGGTCAGAGCCCTATCTCACAAGAGAATAAGGCTCTGACCCTGAGACGGAGATTCTGTGGAAAGTGTCCCTAAGGGACACTCAATCTGAATCTCCGTCAGAGCCCTATTCTCTTGTGAGATGGGGCTCTGACCCTGAGACGGAGATAAAAGCTGCATGTGCTGAGACACTGCAGCTCACTCGGATGATACTGTTTGATGCATGTGTGTCCCTGTGAGTTCCTTCTGCAGAAGACTTGAATAAATTCACGAAAAGACAAGTGTTTTGCCTGAACTGTAAATAGGGTGAGACGTTGAGGGCCTGACGCCTGAGTGTCTGGGACTCCCTCACCGCTGTGATCTACAAAGAACCTGGTGGCCGGCAGCACTCTCTTTTCGGTGAGTAGGTTTTTCAAGTGGCACGATTCTCGCTTCCTCTCAGGGTGAAGCGTGACAGACGTGTCAGCAGGGCAGGACTGGGGCCGCTGTGTGAATCGGCTAAGCTTTGTGGCAAAAGTACTAAGGTCAAGAAATCACTGTGGGACAGTGGATTTCTTTAAAAGGCCTGGGACCTTCTGTTGCAACAGTTTTGTTTGGGTCTGGTTCCCACAGTGAAGCGGTTTCTTTTGGGTCTGGTTCCCACAGTGATGCTGTTTCTTTTGGGTCTGGTTCCCAGTGTGAGTACAGGACTCACTGTAAAATTGGTTTAAGATTTTACTATTTTACTGGAGTTATTTTGGGGAAGGTAAAGTAAATACACAGTGTGGGTGAATGATTGATTTACTGTATTTGCACTGTTAAAATACATGTATACAATGACAATAATAATAATAAACACAAAAAACAAGACAAACAAATATTAACTAATTATATAAAGTGCAGGAAGAGGCAAAAAAACCCAAAGGGGCTTATTTGACGCCTCCACCTATGGATATAATAAAAGTAAAACCCAAACAAAAAAAACAAAAACATTTCACTACATAAAGTAATGACAAACTAAATAATAGAAAATATATACATATACACACATACATCATCAACAAAATAATTTTAATAACAAATAACAATAATAATATGAACATAGCATAAAAGTAAGTTGATTTCTATATTAGAATTTTAAAACAGCAGTTAAATAGGCTTTTAAATATCTGAATGTGTTTACTACAGATGCATGAATGAATTACGTAATGAAAAAATTTTTTGAAACAAATGGACAGCTGGATTCTAAGTTTTAAAAAAAAGAAAAAAGGAAAAATGGCTAATTCTTTATTATATTCTGGGAACAGAGGTTTATTTACACAAACTAACGGAAAATGGGTTCAAATAACAGTAAGAAGGAACAAGACCCTTCAACACCTAACGCTCCGAACATTAATTAGCCTACATGAGTGCTAAATATGGTTTGGGAAGCATTGACCAACTGGACATGTGGGTTACACAGTGTGGTTTTCCGGCAGCTGGCAGCTTCAGCCTGAGACAGTCAGACACTCTGAGGGTGCAGTTAGAGAAAAAGGAGAAGGAGAGAAAACTGGGCAGCATATTCAGCGTGGCTGAGAGAAGCGAGACACAGGGACAGAAAAATAAAGGCAGGGACAGATCCCACTAACAATTCTGCATCTCAGTGTGTCAAACTAGATCCGGACCTGGACTCGGCTCCCCCACAACCACGTCGGCCAAACCCCGCTCCACCAACCTGCAGCCGGAGCAGCAACAGCAGCTCAGCCACTGCCAGGGGGACAGGCAGAGGAGCAGAAACCCGCTGTTGAACAGATTTACCCGCAGAGCGAGCTACCGGCAGAGAGCACCACACCAGATCCAACAGGATTTATCTACCAACCTCCAATCATGAACATCTGCTGATCTTTTGCCAACAATTCAGGCCCACAACCGGTGAACTGAGATGACTGTTGGCCCTTGAGATGGGGACAACCTGGGCACGGATGTCAGCAGGTCAGTCCCACAGAGGACATTAGACTGTCAGAACCGTGCTGGGATGACGAAGAGAATTACAGACGGGTGTTTGATCATTTCTGGAGACTGGACTGGGCACTGTTGACAGCGTGCACACAAGGGCGTGACGAGACAGTGACAGACTTCCTGAACAGACTCGCTGAACATCATGAAATTTACGGAGGTCGGGGACGCAGGGGCAAAGGAAGAGGACGTGGCAGGTCTGATACTTGTCACATCTGCAAGAAGCTCGGACATTTCGCCTGAAACTGCCCAGAGGCCGGCAAAAGACAGGTTGCTGATTCACTAGCAGGGGGGAGACCGGGGCCAGGGAAGGAGGGTTTGGACACTGGAACTGAGATGACAGAGCAACCTGCACATGAATCAGATGAGAGCACACACACACACACACACACACACACACACACACACACATATACAAAGGTTAAAACTGAAGCAGATAGCTCAGGACAGCAGGACTTTCAGGGAAACCTCTGGTACAGAGATTCACGGCACCATTAACATGCAGTGAAGACACTGAAAAGCGTTTTAAACATTCCTTTGCTGTCAGATCTTTGTCCTGTGAATCTCCGTGCTTGAAATTTGATGTGTCCGTTGGACATAGTTCTGATTTCCACTCCCCAGGGGTTGTGGTGGCCAGAACTTGTGAAGTAGCATCACAGCTTGTTAAACAGAGTCAAAGGGAGTTGCTATATGGTTATCAATGGAAGATGCCAGAGGCAGCAGCTAACTCAGCTAATCAATCCCAGAAGTCGAGACACAGACACTCAGACGGACATCATGTCCCCACAGAAACTGGGCTGCAGGGCACATGTACATCTGGGTGCTGATATGACCTTTGAGAATGAATGGTTCAGACAACATAAAGATAAGAACAACTGGTTGTTTTGGAGCAATAAAAGATGTGCTGTGTCTGTTGCTGTGAATGACCTACACTACAAAACTCTGTTTGAGATTCTCATGTCTCTCTGGTCAAAGCTAAACACAAAAGAAGGGAGGATTTAGGACCCTGGATGAAAACATGCTGTGAAGCCGGTTGGGTGGGAAAAACATCAGATCAAATGTTGACTTTCACAGTCAACTACAGGTACACTGTGAAATATTTTCTATTGAAGATGAAGAAAAAAAGAAAGTCATGACAAACAAATCTCTGTGAAAGACGTCTCTAGATTTAACCCCTTCCTGATGATGGCCATGAAGCCAGCATATCTAAACTGCAGTCTGTGTCTGAATGATATTGATTTGGGTCATGTGATCACTGAAAAGAAAAGCCCTCTCACCCCAAAGCAAACTGAAGCAATTCAAACTATAATGAGAGAAAGAAACAGGTAAATGAACTTTGGTCACATTAAGGCACCGTGGGCAGAAACCGCACATGGGGAAGGCCTGAGATCTTTTTGTTTACATAAAGCTGGCTCTTTAATCTCCACAGACCCTCAGTCTACCAGACCAAACAGAACCAAACTTTCACTTGACGGTTGACCGTGGGGGCCGACCTGTAGCCTCTTTCTCATCCAAACTGGACTCTGTTGCAGCAGGGCTGCCTAAATGCCTGAGAGCTTCAGTTGCTGAGAAAGCAGCCACGGCATCGCGTGACATTGTGGGTTATTCAGACTTTACATTGTTGGTTCCACATGCTGTGTCTATGATTTTGCTTCTACAAAAAACATCTCATCTCTACACGGCCAGGTGGCTGAGATACAACACCGTGTTGCTTGATATGGCTAACATCACAGTCAAAAGATGCACTGTACTAAACCCTGCTACTCTCCTCCCAACTCAAGATGAAGGACAGACACATGATTGGTTCGCAGTCATAACAGAGGCCTGCTCTCAAAGGGCAGACTTGCAGGAGACTCCTCTAACGAACACAGACATGGAGTTGTTTGTGGACGGCTCAGCATCCCGCGATCCAGCAATTGGGAAAAAATAGAGCAGGTTTTGCAGTGACAACTTTGCAGGAGACAATCGTGGCAAAACCGCTCCCTTCAAACTTTTCTGCACAAGCAGCAGAGTTAGTTAGAAAAACAGAAGCAAGTAAATATGCAAAGGACAAAACTGTAAACATTTTTACAGACAGCCATTATGCTTGGGGTGTTATTCACGATTTTGGGAGATTGTGGGCAAACAGGAAGTTTTAACATCCACAGGCAAACCCATTGCTCATCACAAACTGGTTGCAGCTCTGCTGGATGCTGTGCTGCTGTCCAAAACTATTGCTGTGTGCAAATGTGACTCTCACACTAACAAACTTGATCCTGTCTCACAGGGGAAGGCCACATGTGACCTTGCAGCAAAGGCTGCTGCAAAACAAATACTAACAACTCAATGTGTACTGCTTTGACTGACCCACTGTTGACTCCTACAGCTGACTTGCAGGAATTGCAGGCGAGGGCGACCCCAGTATCTATTTCCTTATTATGCTAAGTTGACACACAGTAAAGACCATGTGTCAAAAGGGAGTATGGCACAGGAAATAAACAGATACTGGTTCACAAAGGGGTTCTGCAACTTCTCCCAGAAATTTTGTCAAAGTTGCATGATCATCCAGCTAGTGGAGGTGCAGTTGAGAGAGAGAATGGCACATGGAAAAACAAGCTTGTCAAATGTTGTGAAGAAACAGGTTTAACATGGACAAAAGCTCTGCCAATCATTTTAATGCACATGAGAAGCCGAATATGGGGCAGAGGAGGTCTCGGCCCATTTGAAGTCCTATTTGGCAGACCGTTGAACACGGGGACTGGGCTGGTATAAAGACTACTCCCTGATACCAGCCAATGAGAAGATGAGATGTTGAGATATTGTGCTAATTTGTCCTCTGTGCTTTCTGAAATCCACATGCAGGTCAAAAACGCCACCCTGAAGGCCGCAGAAAAGAAACTGCATGACCTGGAGCCAGGAGACTGGATGGAGAAAGAACCGGCCAGCTCGCAGGTGGACTGGGCCGTTTCAGATACTGCCAACAACAGAAACAGCAGTAAAAGTGGCTGAAAGAGCAACTTGGATCCACGCCACCCACTGCAAGTGAGTGCCAAAGCAACCAGACGGCCTCAAACCAGACGAAGATAGAGATCAGTGAGCTGAGCTTGTTTCACAAGACAGTGTCTCACACCAAGAGATCGCTTCTTGGGGAACCTCATCGTGGAAGCAGATGGTCACCACAACCTGCAGCACCACATGGGATAATGGAGCCACGAAGGAGTGCAGATGGACACAGCCACATCGCCCAACTGAACCTGACTGACACCATAAGTTTGCACCACCCAGGGAGCGACAACCCGGTCCTTACGATTCCTTCTTCTGATGGCTATGGAGCGCTGAGACAACACGTGTGGGTATGTGGGCAACATGTCTATCAAATCTTGAGACCTGGATGGTGACATGTTATCTTACCTGCCGACCTCTGACACCATCCTGCCCACTCTGAGCCGGTTCCACACTCACTATGCCCACTATTATGTGCCTGACAGAGTCAGGCGCTCAAACACCAGAGTTTCACAGGATGAGAAAGGCATAAATTCACCAAAAGACAAGTGTTTTGCCTGAGCTGTTTATTTAAAACTCAAATTGCCATCACAGTGGTCTCTAAAATAATGACTGTCACAGAGAAGACCTGCAGATATGTCAGAAGGGAAGGACAGTTTCATCTGAATGAAACATTTTCAAACAAAGCCATAAGTGTCTTTGTAAGATCAAGAAAAAAAAAAAGTGGTTTCAAAAGGTGAACAACATTCTGCTGATTTTTTCAGTTTGAAAAGGTAACATGGGAAAAGTGAGATGATCCAATAACATTATGTTAATGGTACTGTAACTGCCCAGTTATTGCACAAATTTAGATATCGATCTATATAAATCAAAACATTGTCAGCAATGTTAACTCCCTTAATAATATAACAGAAAGCTTTATGATGAAAATGTAACAGAAGGCGTCTTTTATTCCACTGATGATCTTGAATTAATAAGTCTGGAACTGATGGCCTTTTGTAGGATTTTATCAGGCCTTTACAAGCTCTATAAAGGCCTGATCAAATGTATACTGTAAGTACTGCAAGTAATTTTATTTTTCATTTTTCCCCCTCAAAGATTTCAGTTTGTTTTTCTATTCAATTGTTCACATTAAAGGTGGAAAAAGTTCTGACATGATTTATCTTTGTCTCATTATTTTACATCATAAGAACCTGGCTTTTCAACAGGGTTGTGTAGACTTTTTCTATCCACTGTAGTTACAGAAAATGTTAGGGAAGAAAATGTGAGGTAGAGAAAACACATTTTGTAGGGGTTTTTCTATTTTAGTACAGTAAATACATAGTATACTGTAAGTACTGCAAGTAATGCAGTATTGAATATCTTTATATTGAAATACAGTAAGCCCAAAGAACAAAGAAAACTATAACTGAAAAGCAAATTACACTCAAAAATGTTGCACAACTGCAAAATCAAAGTCAATACTTCATCCACATCACATGCAACCTTTTGCCTCGCCAAGCAAAAGAGGAAAACCCTCCTGTAACGACTCAGCACACGTCTCACCACAGGCCAGTTCTTTTCCATTGTAAGTGATTTTCTGTAGTAAATGAGCTTCGGTCATAGACCTTCCACCTGCAGGCAGAAAAATTGTAGTTGAAACTTGAAGTTAATTATTTATGAATCACTGGTTGCTGGTTGATGTTGAACCACTTATTTAGCCGGACACCAGAGTGAAAGCTGACATTGTTCCATAGACAGGATGTACTCCCAGCTGATCCTTCTGCTCACGCTCAAACACAAAATAGCAAAGACCACACAGAAAAGAAGATGTTCAGTGTTATACGGCCCCAAGGTTGAACGACTTATAGCTTGGATAAAGTCTGACATTGTCACCAGCTTGCCCCTTTGAATTAGAAATGTAGTCAGTTTTTTTATCCAGGATTAAATGAATGCTGTTAGCAGAGTTTTACTGTTGTCACATTGTTTTGATAATTTACTGGTAAATTGTTCCTGGTATGTTTTCTAAATACAGTTATTTATAAAATATTTGTTTATGTTTTAAACAAATAGAATATCATTTTCATTTTATGTCTTTTTTTTTCCAAATAAATAGAGTATTGTTATCTAGCTGTTGATTAATATGTGAGGATTGTTAATTGTTAAATACCTTTTGGATGCTGCCTTTTTGTGGGTTGTGGTGTTTGAGTAATTTGCACGTCAAACACATAAATAATAATGAAATAATTGTTGAAAAGAAGTGGTGTTTAGTAAGCTGTCCTGCAGTACAGATTTACCAGCTTTGTGAGGAAGAAATGTCATTGTGGCAGCAGTTAGCGAGCTCTCCTGCATCTGTCCTGAACAAGCTGAAACCTCCGAAAATGAAAAGTGAAGCCAACGTGGAAGAGCTATAAACCTGCATTCTTTCTAAAGGCCAGCAGGGGGCGACTCCACTGGCTGGGAAAAGAAGCTGGATTGGATTGAATTATATGAGAAAATGAGGCTACATGTCCACTGATTTATTTCCTCAAACACTTTTCTGATGGTCACAGCTGCTAGTTTCAAGTCTTCAACACATGTTCATTTAGTATATGATGATACTAATTATAGGGAAATAAAGCCCCCAAGCAGGGGAGGCTTTAAGGCGGGGCCACCTTGTGATTTATAAGTCACTACCACGTCGACCTGTCAGTTAGGATAGAGGTGAATACATTTAACTAGGCATGAAGGCTTTTTGGTTGGATGGGTTTTCCATCTAAGACCTTTGACCCTTTCACGGTGTGTTTTCAGGTCATGAAAGTTAACTGGAACATTTTGGTCGCCTAAAAATTGCTTGTTCTGTGTTTGTTGTTCTAAATGACACAAACTTGTTGGCTGTTAAAATGTTTCTGGTAAGTACATTTTGTTTTTGCCTTTTTTTCACAAGCCACTTAAACGTGTTTACAGAAGCATTTTACTGACCTAAACGGAACCACTACAGTGTTTGACTCGGCCGCAGAGTGAAATTGTCGGGGACTGCAGCTGTAGCAAACAGGTAGGCAAAGCAGGCCATTGCCTAGGGCCCCGAGCTAAAAGGGGGGCCCCGAGAAACCTCCAGATCAGTCCTTACACAACTCAAATTTGCAGTCACCCCCCATCCTTGAAATCTGGTCTCAACCCCGACATCATGTCTAACGTCCGATCTCCATTCTCCCTCCCTGGAAATTTGTCGCAGCTCAAATTAAAAACCCAATTCACCTCTAAACCAGTTTGAACCCTTTAAATCAGGATTCTCCTCACAACACAGCACTGAAACAGCCTTTTGAGTCTGGTCACCTCACCATCTTCATCAGGCTCAACCTCACTGAAGCCTTCGACACCATCAACCATCCACTCTTCTTTCCCTATTCCAACATCACTGACACTGCACTCTCCTGGCTCTGATCTTATCCCAGACAACAGTTCATCAACAACTGCACTCCTCCACTGCTCTGTCAGTCCCCAAGTTTCAACGCTTGGTCCTCTTCTGTTCATCATTTACATCCTGACACTCAGAAATGTCAAACGTAGACATGGTCTCCGCTTCCACTGCTACGCTGATGACGTCCTGATCTATATCGCCACCAAATCCATCTCCACAGCTACTTGTTCCACTTTAAAACCTGGATGCAAACCAACTCCCTCCAACTCAATTGAAATAAATCTGACATGATCATCATCGGCCCAAAATTCCTCACAACAAACTTCAGTCTCTCCATCAACAACTCCACCCTGCCTCCCTCACCACATATCTGAAACCTAAGCAACCTCACTTTTGAACACCACATCAACACAAAACACCAGGACTGCCTTCTTTCACCTTAAAACTCTGTCCGTCTCCGCCCATCACTCACCTTCTCTGCTGCCAAAATCTTGATCCAAACCTTCATCACATTCAGAATAGACTACTGCAATAACATCCTCTATGGCTTATCTGCCAAAACCCTAAAAAACTTCAGTATAGCCCCTTCCTACCTCACAAACTTGCTCTACTGCAACAATCCCCTCCGCACCTCCACTCCTCCGACACAAACCTCTCCTCACCACTCAGGATCAAGCACCACTGCAGCCCCCTCTGCTGGTGT
>JALXJV020000013.1:5233452-5259277 GCA_024633595.2 Lepomis macrochirus
CTAAATGAACATGTGTTGAAGACTTGAAACTAGCAGCTGTGACCATCAGAAAAGTGTTTGAGGAAATAAATCAGTGGACATGTAGCCTCATTTTCTCATATAATTCAATCCAATCCAGCTTCTTTTCCCAGCCAGTGGAGTCGCCCCCTGCTGGCCTTTAGAAAGAATGCAGGTTTATAGCTCTTCCACGTTGGCTTCACTTTTCATTTTCGGAGGTTTCAGCTTGTTCAGGACAGATGCAGGAGAGCTCGCTAACTGCTGCCACAATGACATTTCTTCCTCACAAAGCTGGTAAATCTGTACTGCAGGACAGCTTACTAAACACCACTTCTTTTCAACAATTATTTCATTATTATTTATGTGTTTGACGTGCAAATTACTCAAACACCACAACCCACAAAAAGGCAGCATCCAAAAGGTATTTAACAATTAACAATCCTCACATATTAATCAACAGCTAGATAACAATACTCTATTTATTTGGAAAAAAAAAAACATAAAATGAAAATGATATTCTATTTGTTTAAAACATAAACAAATATTTTATAAATAACTGTATTTAGAAAACATACCAGGAACAATTTACCAGTAAATTATCAAAACAATGTGACAACAGTAAAACTCTGCTAACAGCATTCATTTAATCCTGGATAAAAAAACTGACTACATTTCTAATTCAAAGGGGCAAGCTGGTGACAATGTCAGACTTTATCCAAGCTATAAGTCGTTCAACCTTGGGGCCGTATAACACTGAACATCTTCTTTTCTGTGTGGTCTTTGCTATTTTGTGTTTGAGCGTGAGCAGAAGGATCAGCTGGGAGTACATCCTGTCTATGGAACAATGTCAGCTTTCACTCTGGTGTCCGGCTAAATAAGTGGTTCAACATCAACCAGCAACCAGTGATTCATAAATAATTAACTTCAAGTTTCAACTACAATTTTTCTGCCTGCAGGTGGAAGGTCTATGACCGAAGCTCATTTACTACAGAAAATCACTTACAATGGAAAAGAACTGGCCTGTGGTGAGACGTGTGCTGAGTCGTTACAGGAGGGTTTTCCTCTTTGCTTGGCTGAGGCAAAAGGTTGCATGTGATGTGGATGAAGTATTGACTTTGATTTTGCAGTTGTGCAACATTTTTGAGTGTAATTTGCTTTTCAGTTATAGTTTCTTTGTTCTTTGGGCTTACTGTATTTCAATATAAAGATATTCAATACTGCATTACTTGCAGTACTTACAGTATACTATGTATTTACTGTACTAAAATAGAAAAACCCCTACAAAATGTGTTTTCTCTACCTCACATTTTCTTCCTAACATTTTCTGTAACTACAGTGGATAGAAAAAGTCTACACAACCCTGTTGAAAAGCCAGGTTCTTATGATGTAAAATAATGAGACAAAGATAAATCATGTCAGAACTTTTTCCACCTTTAATGTGAACAATTGAATAGAAAAACAAACTGAAATCTTTGAGGGGGAAAAATGAAAAATAAAATTACTTGCAGTACTTACAGTATACATTTGATCAGGCCTTTATAGAGCTTGTAAAGGCCTGATAAAATCCTACAAAAGGCCATCAGTTCCAGACTTATTAATTCAAGATCATCAGTGGAATAAAAGACGTCTTCTGTTACATTTTCATCATAAAGCTTTCTGTTATATTATTAAGGGAGTTAACATTGCTGACAATGTTTTGATTTATATAGATCGATATCTAAATTTGTGCAATAACTGGGCAGTTACAGTACCATTAACATAATGTTATTGGATCATCTCACTTTTCCCATGTTACCTTTTCAAACTGAAAAAATCAGCAGAATGTTCACCTTTTTGAAACCACTTTTTTTTTTCTTGATCTTACAAAGACACTTATGGCTTTGTTTGAAAATGTTTCATTCAGATGAAACTGTCCTTCCCTTCTGACATATCTGCAGGTCTTCTCTGTGACAGTCATTATTTTAGAGACCACTGTGATGGCAATTTGAGTTTTAAATAAACAGCTCAGGCAAAACACTTGTCTTTTGGTGAATTTATGCCTTTCTCATCCTGTGAAACTCTGGTGTTTGAGCGTCTGACTCTGTCAGGCACATAATAGTGGGCATAGTGAGTGTGGAACCGGCTCAGAGTGGGCAGGATGGTGTCAGAGGTCGGCAGGTAAGATAACATGTCACCATCCAGGTCTCAAGATTTGATAGACATGTTGCCCACATACCCACACGTGTTGTCTCAGCGCTCCATAGCCATCAGAAGAAGGAATCGTAAGGACCGGGTTGTCGCTCCCTGGGTGGTGCAAACTTATGGTGTCAGTCAGGTTCAGTTGGGCGATGTGGCTGTGTCCATCTGCACTCCTTCGTGGCTCCATTATCCCATGTGGTGCTGCAGGTTGTGGTGACCATCTGCTTCCACGATGAGGTTCCCAAGAAGCGATCTCTTGGTGTGAGACACTGTCTTGTGAAACAAGCTCAGCTCACTGATCTCTATCTTCGTCTGGTTTGAGGCCGTCTGGTTGCTTTGGCACTCACTTGCAGTGGGTGGCGTGGATCCAAGTTGCTCTTTCAGCCACTTTACTGCTGTTTCTGTTGTTGGCAGTATCTGAAACGGCCCAGTCCACCTGGCGAGCTGGCCGGTTCTTTCTCCATCCAGTCTCCTGGCTCCAGGTCATGCAGTTTCTTTTCTGCGGCCTTCAGGGTGGCGTTTTTGACCTGCATGTGGATTTCAGAAAGCACAGAGGACAAATTAGCACAATATCTCAACATCTCATCTTCTCATTGGCTGGTATCAGGGAGTAGTCTTTATACCAGCCCAGTCCCCGTGTTCAACGGTCTGCCAAATAGGACTTCAAATGGGCCGAGACCTCCTCTGCCCCATATTCGGCTTCTCATGTGCATTAAAATGATTGGCAGAGCTTTTGTCCATGTTAAACCTGTTTCTTCACAACATTTGACAAGCTTGTTTTTCCATGTGCCATTCTCTCTCTCAACTGCACCTCCACTAGCTGGATGATCATGCAACTTTGACAAAATTTCTGGGAGAAGTTGCAGAACCCCTTTGTGAACCAGTATCTGTTTATTTCCTGTGCCATACTCCCTTTGACACATGGTCTTTACTGTGTGTCAACTTAGCATAATAAGGAAATAGATACTGGGGTCGCCCTCGCCTGCAATTCCTGCAAGTCAGCTGTAGGAGTCAACAGTGGGTCAGTCAAAGCAGTACACATTGAGTTGTTAGTATTTGTTTTGCAGCAGCCTTTGCTGCAAGGTCACATGTGGCCTTCCCCTGTGAGACAGGATCAAGTTTGTTAGTGTGAGAGTCACATTTGCACACAGCAATAGTTTTGGACAGCAGCACAGCATCCAGCAGAGCTGCAACCAGTTTGTGATGAGCAATGGGTTTGCCTGTGGATGTTAAAACTTCCTGTTTGCCCACAATCTCCCAAAATCGTGAATAACACCCCAAGCATAATGGCTGTCTGTAAAAATGTTTACAGTTTTGTCCTTTGCATATTTACTTGCTTCTGTTTTTCTAACTAACTCTGCTGCTTGTGCAGAAAAGTTTGAAGGGAGCGGTTTTGCCACGATTGTCTCCTGCAAAGTTGTCACTGCAAAACCTGCTCTATTTTTTTCCCAATTGCTGGATCGCGGGATGCTGAGTCAGTCCACAAACAACTCCATGTCTGTGTTCAGTTAGAGGAGTCTCCTGCAAGTCTGCCCTTTGAGAGCAGGCCTCTGTTATGACTGCGAACCAATCATGTGTCTGTCCTTCATCTTGAGTTGGGAGGAGAGTAGCAGGGTTTAGTACAGTGCATCTTTTGACTGTGATGTTAGCCATATCAAGCAACACGGTGTTGTATCTCAGCCACCTGGCCGTGTAGAGATGAGATGTTTTTTGTAGAAGCAAAATCATAGACACAGCATGTGGAACCAACAATGTAAAGTCTGAATAACCCACAATGTCACGCGATGCCGTGGCTGCTTTCTCAGCAACTGAAGCTCTCAGGCATTTAGGCAGCCCTGCTGCAACAGAGTCCAGTTTGGATGAGAAAGAGGCTACAGGTCGCCCCCACGGTCAACCGTCAAGTGAAAGTTTGGTTCTGTTTGGTCTGGTAGACTGAGGGTCTGTGGAGATTAAAGAGCCAGCTTTATGTAAACAAAAGATCTCAGGCCTTCCCATGTGCGGTTTCTGCCCACGGTGCCTTAATGTGACCAAAGTTCATTTACCTGTTTCTTTCTCTCATTATAGTTTGAATTGCTTCAGTTTGCTTTGGGGTGAGAGGGCTTTTCTTTTCAGTGATCACATGACCCAAATCAATATCATTCAGACACAGACTGCAGTTTAGATATGCTGGCTTCATGGCCATCATCAGGAAGGGGTTAAATCTAGAGACGTCTTTCACAGAGATTTGTTTGTCATGACTTTCTTTTTTTCTTCATCTTCAATAGAAAATATTTCACAGTGTACCTGTAGTTGACTGTGAAAGTCAACATTTGATCTGATGTTTTTTCCCACCCACCGGCTTCACAGCATGTTTTCATCCAGGGTCCTAAATCCTCCCTTCTTTTGTGTTTAGCTTTGACCAGAGAGACATGAGAATCTCAAACAGAGTTTTGTAGTGTAGGTCATTCACAGCAACAGACACAGCACATCTTTTATTGCTCCAAAACAACCAGTTGTTCTTATCTTTATGTTGTCTGAACCATTCATTCTCAAAGGTCATATCAGCACCCAGATGTACATGTGCCCTGCAGCCCAGTTTCTGTGGGGACATGATGTCCGTCTGAGTGTCTGTGTCTCGACTTCTGGGATTGATTAGCTGAGTTAGCTGCTGCCTCTGGCATCTTCCATTGATAACCATATAGCAACTCCCTTTGACTCTGTTTAACAAGCTGTGATGCTACTTCACAAGTTCTGGCCACCACAACCCCCTGGGGAGTGGAAATCAGAACTATGTCCAACGGACACATCAAATTTCAAGCACGGAGATTCACAGGACAAAGATCTGACAGCAAAAAGGAATGTTTAAAACGCTTTTCAGTGTCTTCACTGCATGTTAATGGTGCCGTGAATCTCTGTACCAGAGGTTTCCCTGAAAGTCCTGCTGTCCTGAGCTATCTGCTTCAGTTTTAACCTTTGTATATGTGTGTGTGTGTGTGTGTGTGTGTGTGTGTGTGTGTGTGCTCTCATCTGATTCATGTGCAGGTTGCTCTGTCATCTCAGTTCCAGTGTCCAAACCCTCCTTCCCTGGCCCCGGTCTCCCCCCTGCTAGTGAATCAGCAACCTGTCTTTTGCCGGCCTCTGGGCAGTTTCAGGCGAAATGTCCGAGCTTCTTGCAGATGTGACAAGTATCAGACCTGCCACGTCCTCTTCCTTTGCCCCTGCGTCCCCGACCTCCGTAAATTTCATGATGTTCAGCGAGTCTGTTCAGGAAGTCTGTCACTGTCTCGTCACGCCCTTGTGTGCACGCTGTCAACAGTGCCCAGTCCAGTCTCCAGAAATGATCAAACACCCGTCTGTAATTCTCTTCGTCATCCCAGCACGGTTCTGACAGTCTAATGTCCTCTGTGGGACGACCTGCTGACATCCGTGCCCAGGTTGTCCCCATCTCAAGGGCCAACAGTCATCTCAGTTCACCGGTTGTGGGCCTGAATTGTTGGCAAAAGATCAGCAGATGTTCATGATTGGAGGTTGGTAGATAAATCCTGTTGGATCTGGTGTGGTGCTCTCTGCCGGTAGCTCGCTCTGCGGGTAAATCTGTTCAACAGCGGGTTTCTGCTCCTCTGCCTGTCCCCCTGGCAGTGGCTGAGCTGCTGTTGCTGCTCCGGCTGCAGGTTGGTGGAGCGGGGTTTGGCCGACGTGGTTGTGGGGGAGCCGAGTCCAGGTCCGGATCTAGTTTGACACACTGAGATGCAGAATTGTTAGTGGGATCTGTCCCTGCCTTTATTTTTCTGTCCCTGTGTCTCGCTTCTCTCAGCCACGCTGAATATGCTGCCCAGTTTTCTCTCCTTCTCCTTTTCTCTAACTGCACCCTCAGAGTGTCTGACTGTCTCAGGCTGAAGCTGCCAGCTGCCGGAAAACCACACTGTGTAACCCACATGTCCAGTTGGTCAATGCTTCCCAAACCATATTTAGCACTCATGTAGGCTAATTAATGTTCGGAGCGTTAGGTGTTGAAGGGTCTTGTTCCTTCTTACTGTTATTTGAACCCATTTTCCGTTAGTTTGTGTAAATAAACCTCTGTTCCCAGAATATAATAAAGAATTAGCCATTTTTCCTTTTTTCTTTTTTTTAAAACTTAGAATCCAGCTGTCCATTTGTTTCAAAAATTTTTTCATTCGCAATTCATTCATGCATCTGTAGTAAACACATTCAGATATTTAAAAGCCTATTTAACTGCTGTTTTAAAATTCTAATATAGAAATCAACTTACTTTTATGCTATGTTCATATTATTATTGTTATTTGTTATTAAAATTATTTTGTTGATGATGTATGTGTGTATATGTATATATTTTCTATTATTTAGTTTGTCATTACTTTATGTAGTGAAATGTTTTTGTTTTTTTTGTTTTGGGTTTTACTTTTATTATATCCATAGGTGGAGGCGTCAAATAAGCCCCTTTGGGTTTTTTGCCTCTTCCTGCACTTTATATAATTAGTTAATATTTGTTTGTCTTGTTTTTGTGTTTATTATTATTATTGTCATTGTATACATGTATTTTAACAGTGCAAATACAGTAAATCAATCATTCACCCACACTGTGTATTTACTTTACCTTCCCCAAAATAACTCCAGTAAAATAGTAAAATCTTAAACCAATTTTACAGTGAGTCCTGTACTCACACTGGGAACCAGACCCAAAAGAAACAGCATCACTGTGGGAACCAGACCCAAAAGAAACCGCTTCACTGTGGGAACCAGACCCAAACAAAACTGTTGCAACAGAAGGTCCTAGGCCTTTTAAAGAAATCCACTGTCCCACAGTGATTTCTTGACCTTAGTACTTTTGCCACAAAGCTTAGCCGATTCACACAGCGGCCCCAGTCCTGCTCCTGCTGACACGCCTGTCACGCTTCACCCTGAGAGGAAGCGAGAATCGTGCCACTTGAAAACCTACTCACCAGAAAAGAGAGTGCTGCCGGCCACCAGGTTCTTTGTAGATCACAGCGGTGAGGGAGTCCCAGACACTCAGGCTGCCAGGCCCTCAACGCTCTCACCCTATTTACAGTTCAGGCAAAACACTTGTCTTTTACGTGAATTTATTCAAGTCTTCTGCAGAAGGAACTCACAGGGACACACATGCATCAAACAGTATCATCCGAAAGTGAGCTGCAGTGTCTCAGCACATGCAGCTTTTATCTCCGTCTCAGGGTCAGAGCCCCATCTCACAAGAGAATAGGGCTCTGACGGAGATTCAGATTGAGTGTCCCTTAGGGACACTTTCATAGAATCTCGTCTCAGGGTCAGAGCCTTATTCTCTTGTGAGATAGGGCTCTGACCCTGAGACGGAGATTCAGATTGAGTGTCCCTTAGGGACACTTTCCACAGATTCAGATTGAGTGTCCCTTAGGGACAGAGCCCCATCTCACAAGAGAATAGGGCTCTGACCCTGAGACGGAGTGTCCCCAAGGGACACAAAATCTGAATCTGTGGAAAGACACCCATGTCCGAAGAACATGTGGTGAGTCACTCAAAGTCATGACCTCTTCGCACATGGGCTAAAACATCACACACCTTGACCCCATCCCCAGAAGGCCGGATGCCCCCAGTGATTAGTTACAGGGCAGTGTGTTAAAGATGTTCTCATGGAATTCTCTTCACACCACATTTTCTTCTTTAACCCACAAGTTTTTTTCTGAGACACTACCATCATTTCTCAACTACTGGCTTGCTTCAAATTTATACAAGTCCCAATTTCTGCTAAACGCATTTTTAAATTGTGATTTGTTCCTGAATTGCATTATTAATAGTTCAAGGTTTAATTTTAATAATGTTTTGCAACATTAAACTACTGCGCTTCCAGTGAGTGCTTACTTGATGTTGCAGTGTGTTTTCTAGCCACAACACAGCCGTGTGTTCAGATCCATGTGCCAGCCACAGATCGTTACCCCACCGAGACCTCTAACCTCACACCATCGGTAAACGACTGTGACTCCAGAATAAACCAGAAATCAGTTTTGTGCTGCTTAGAAAACTTGAATATAGCTTTACGCTTCTCAGCATTTCTTAACCCCGTGCCAGGGAGAGTAACAATAAGGTTAGAATCAGATAATTCCCTTTTCAACAAAGAAACTCACCCAAGACACTCTCACACACACACACACACACACATTAGGTCAACCATCAGTCACATACAGAGACCAGTGATATTTACAGCTAAAGATGAAGGACACAAGTTCATAGTCACATGTTGAGTTTATTGTTGTGATAGTTTTCATGAATAGAGTTCATAGTAGCACTTTAGGCTGGAGGAAAATGTTAAATTTATGCAGTAACGTAAGTTTTCCATGTTAGTTAAGGAGTGAAGTGCCAGAATACAGACCACTGACACATAGAAGAACACTGTGACGTGTGCAAAGCATACAGTAGTATATGAGTCTGTGTAATGAGTTATGAACTAGAAAAAGGTCAAAACTTTTCAGTCTAAGATACATAGCCCGCATGAGTAGCAGAGTAGTGTTCCAGATATCACCTGGTCAGTAATGTTGCTGACACATGACATAAAAAGGGAGATACATGACATGTCAAAGACTGTGGTTAAACAGAAAGTATCCTGAAAGGCTCTCATACAACCTACCACTATAACCCACCAGTCGAAGACCAAAGCACTGATTTTGCTTTAGTAATCTGATGTATGCGCTCTGCTACAACAACAACTGTAATATTTTAGTAGGTCAGGTTATGGGTATAATGAGTGAGGCTCACACAGTGTGTGGGGTCCTTCAGGTTAGACAGGAGGACAAACACATCAGTCAGTAGACGTAAACAGCCTGCTGTACTTAGAGACAACGCTCTGCTGATGTGCTTGTGTTTCTGTATTTACAGAGAAAGAAAGTAACGGAGTTATTTTAAACTTATTCACGCCTGGAAGTCCCTTTTGTGTCCAAGTGTGCAACACTGTCCCACAGTAACTGTGTTTGTTGAATTGGTAAATTGGGTTCCAGAGAGCAACGTGAATCTTCATGTATGAAATTACATTATCTGCAGAAATTAAGCAGTTCATCATTATTTTGTCTGTTTTATCCAGAACACTGTTTGTCTAGCCGTCGGTGTCGTCGTTGGTCAGGCCGCTGGCTGCAGGAAAGAAAATCAGTGTTTCAGCCACGAGGAGTCAGAGTTGTAACAATATACACTGCTCAAAAAAATAAAGGGAACACTTAACTCAATGTAACTCCAAGTCAATCACACTCCTGTGAAATCAAACTGTCCACTTAGGAAGCAACACTGACTGATAATCAATTTCACCTGCTGTTGTGCAAATGGAAAAGACAACAGGTGGAAATTACAGGCAATAAGCAAGACACCCCCAATAAAGGAGGTTCTGCAGGTGGTGACCACAGACCACTTCTCAGGTCCTTTGCTTCCTGGCTGATGTTTTGGTCACTTCTGAATGCTGGCGGTGCTTCACTCTGGTGGCAGCATGAGACGGAGTCTACAACCCAAACAAGTGGCTCAGGTAGTGCAGCTCATCCAGGATGGCACATCAATGGGAGCTGTGGCAAGAAGGTTTGCTGTGTCTGTCAGCTGTAGTGTCCAGAGCATGGAGGCGCCACCAGGAGACAGGCCAGTACATCAGGAGATGTGGAGGAGGCCGTGGGAGGGCAACAACCCAGCAGCAGGACTGCTACCTCCGCCTTTGTGCAAGGAGGAGCAGGAGGAGCACTGCCAGAGCCCTGCAAAATGACCTCCAGCAGGCCACAAATGCGCATCTGTCTGCTCAGACGGTCAGAAACAGACTCCATGAGGGTGGTATGAGGGCCCGGACGTCCACGGGGGGTATGTGCTTACAGCCCAACACCGTGCAGGACGCTTGGTGTTTGCCAGAGAACACCAAGATTGGAAAATTCGCCACTGGCGCCCTGTGGTCTTCACATATGAAAGCAGTTCACACTGAGCAACTAACTAAACTGGAATCTGTTTTTCGATTTCAGAAGCAAGCCTTAAGAATAATATTTTCTGTAAATCATAGACACCCCTCCCAACCACTGTTTGCTCAGGCAAGTATTCTCACGGTTTACCGAGTGAATCAACTTCAAATTGCTTTATTCGTTTATAGCTCTATAAAAAAGTTGCTCCCCCGCACTTTTTGTAATGTTTTTACTTTTAATTGTGAAATTCACCAGTATCCCAACTCGTAGTAGTCTTCTTTATTAGGCCTTCCTACTCGCATCTGACTCAAACACAGTTTAGTGTATTAAACAGAGGGGCAAAAATATGGAACAATCTTCCCAGATCATTCATTGAAGTTTCTAAAGAACAGTTTAAACAGAAAGTAAAATTGTTGTTCTTAAGTTGTCTATATTTTCCATATGGGTTTGTGCTCTAAATTGCTAATTTAATTTTTTTATACAAAGAATTTCTATTCGCTTAATTTTTTATATATGTTTTTATTACTACTATTATTTTGTTTTGTTGTTTACATAATATATAAATGTTTTTAAAACTGCTAAACATAATTGTTTCTATGGAGATTGCCACTTATTAAGCCCCTTGAGGGTTTTTGGGCAATTGTCCATCACATCTGTGTAACATATCGTACTGTTTTAATGTTTTTTCGTGAAAATAAATAAAACTAAACACATGTGACAGACGTGACAGAGTCTGGAGACGCTGTGCAGAACGTTCTGCTGCCTGCAACATCCTCCAGCATGACCGCTTTGGCGGTGGGTCAGTAATGGTGTGGGGTGGCATTTCTTTGGGGGGCCGCACAGCCCTCCATGTGCTCGCCAGAGGTAGCCTGACAGCCATTAGGTACTGAGATGACATCCTCAGACCCCTTGTGAGACCATATGCTGGTGCGGTTGGCCCTGGGTTCCTCCTAATACAAGACAATGCTAGACCTCATGTGGCTGGAGTGTGTCAGCAGCTCCTGCAGGAGGAATGCATTGATGCTATGGACCGGCCCGCCCGTTCCCCAGACCTGAATCCAAGTGAGCACATCTGGGACATCATGTCTCGCTCCATCCACCAACGCCACGTTGCACCACAGACTGTCCAGGAGTTGGCGGATGACTTAGTCCAGGTCTGGGAGGAGATCCCTCAGGAGACCATCCTCCACCTCATCCCCAGGCGTTGTAGGGAGGTCATACAGGCACGTGGAGGCCACACCCACTACTGAGCCTCATTCTGACTTGTTTTAAGGACGTTACATCAAAGCTGGATCGGCCTGTAGGTTTTCCACTTTGGTTTTGAGTGTGACTCCAAATCCAGACCTCCAAGGGTTGATAAATTTGATTTCCAATTTTGAAATTGATAAATTTGAAACAGGAGTATTTAATTCATTCAGATCTAGGATATGTTATTTTAGTGTTCCCTTTATTTTTTTTGAGCAGTGTAAATATCATCCGTAATAAACACAAAAATTAAGGAACTTTTAAAATACAGAGCAGAGAAATAAAACACTTACGTGGGGAGCAGTTGGATGTAAAAGTGATGGACCTGTTAATGAAAACAAAGTTAAAACATACAAAATAAATTAATTTTATCCATTCAGATATTTCTGGAATATCCTGTGTACAGCTGACTAACTTATTATTAACTCTGGGTTATTACCAAACGCAGCATGAATTAATGGGCACTTAGATATTTAAAAGACTTTTAGTCGCTGGGGGCAGAAGACAACTTAGGCATTACCAAGTATAAACCTGCTCAGTGTAGCTTTCAGTCAGTTGTCAGAGATACTTACCGGAGGAGCCAGAGCCTCCAGAGGCATCGCTGCTGAGAGACGATTCTGACCCTGTGAAGAAAAGAAAATTTATTAACTTAATGCAACACCCATGCTGAGAGGTGTTGAGTCATCCACTGTGTTACTGGGGTTATTGTCCCCAAACACACACGCACACAAAGATTAGGGCCTCCCCTGATTAAATATTTTCACAGTGATTCATTCAAACACCCAGCAAAAAGCACACAAACCAGACAGCATTTCATTTTGTTCGATCATCAAGTTACAGGAACCTCTGAACAATAAACTTCATTAAACTTGAAGAAACATAAAGTAGTTACCTTTTTTACTTTTGGCTCCAGGTCCTGTTAAAAAAAAACAGTGTTAATAGATCATAGATGAAGTCAGTGTCATGGTCTGAATCTGCATCTGTCCTTCCAAAAGCTTGCTGACTTTAAAAATACACAGCGTTAAAGTTCACAGTTTGAACACAGATTAAATCTGAGGACAATCAAAAGTCTTCACCTAAACTGTTGATTCAGAAGTCAGTGTTTCCCCACAGGATTTTAAGAGACTAATGGAGGGTCGGCCTTGGACCGTCTGAGTAAGTTTCGTACATTGTAAAGTTAATAAACCCATCAAAGAGCAGCTCTGTCTGTAGTGGCCTAAAACTACAGATATTTAACGGATAGATAACTGGGTGGAAACAACAGGGTAGAACACGCCTCTACTCTCACAGTATTTATAGTCGTAACACTAAACTCTGGTTGTTAATATGCTCAAGCTAACATGTTTACAGTGGCACGGTGGGTTGGCATGACATTCCTCCTGCTGGACACTAGCGGGGCTAAAGATGAAATGAAGTCCATCAGTTATCCTGCTGTTTACTGCAGCTTTAAGCCTCTTTGACTGACTGTTGTGTTTCAGTGGAGTTTTGAACTAAAAGGAAGCTACAAGCTAAAGGAAATCCTTTTTGTTTTGCTGGTTTTTATTGGCATTTTAGAAGAAATATAGAAAGATATTTAAGTACAGGCAGTAAAAGAAAACAACAAAGAAAAACTATTAACTGTGAGGCAGAAACCAGGAAGCTTCCAGCAAAGTTTCAATTGTTCATCATGGAACTCGATTATTACATATTAATGATCTGATGATGTCCTTGTTGGTAAAATGTTAATATGAAGCATAAACCACGATTTATTGTTAAAGAACCACGTCTGTTCTTTAAGCACAGAACTTTAGTGTTCAGTTTGTTTTGTTTTCTCTTAATAAAAAAGGACCATTTTGTGAAATTACATTGTTTGTGTATTTTATTAAAGAATATAAAACAAATTTTAGGAAAAAAATATTCCACTCTACTGATATCATGTTGTCAAGAGACGATTGTTACATATACGCTCACCTAAAGGATTATTAGGAACACCTGTTCAATTTCTCATTATTGCAATTATCTAATCAACCAATCACATAGCGGCTGCTTCGATGCATTTAGGGGTGTGGTCCCGGTCAAGACAATCATCTCCAAACTGAATGTCAGAATGGGAAAGAAAGATGACGTAAGGAATTTTGAGCGTGGCATGGTTGTTGGTGCCAGATGAGCCGGTCTGAGTTTGTCACAATCTGCTCAGTTACTGGGATTTTCACGCACAACCATTTCTAGGGTTTACAAAGAATGGTGTGAAAAGGAAAAACATCCAGTATGCGGCAGTCCTGTGGGCAAAAATGCCTTGTTGATGCTAGAGGTCAGAGGAGAATGGGCCGACTGATGGGCTACAACGGCAGAAGACCCCACCGGTACCACTCATCTCCACTACAAATAGGAAGAAGAGGCTACAATTTGCAAGAGCTCACCAAAATTGGACAGTTGAAGACTGGAAAAATGTTGCCTGGTCTGATGAGTCTCGATTTCTGTTGAGACATTCAGATGTTAGAGTCAGAATTTGGCGTAAACAGAATGAGAACATGGATCCATCATCTCTTGTTACCTCTGTGCAGGCTGGTGGTGGTGGTGTAATGGTGTGGGGGATGTTTTCTTGGCACACTTTAGGCCCCTTAGTGCCAACTGGGCATCGTTTAAATGCCACGGCCTACCTGAGCATTGTTTCTGACCATGTCCGTCCCTTTATGGCCACCATGTACCCATCCTCTGATGGCTACTTCCAGCAGGATAATGCACCATGTCACAAAGCTCGAATCATTTCAAATTGGTTTCTTGAACATGACAATGAGTTCACTGTACTAAAATGGCCCCCACAGTCACCAGATCTCAACCCAATAGAGCATCTTTGGGATGTGGTGGAACGGGACCTTCGTGCCCTGGATGTGCATCCCACAAATCTCCATCAGCTACAAGAAGCTATCCATCAATATGGGCCAACATTTCTAAAGAATGCTTTCAGCAACTTGTTTAATCAATGCCACGTAGAATTAAGGCAGTTCTGCAGGCAAAAGGGGGTCAAACACAGTATTAGTATGGTGTTTCTAATAATCCTTTAGGTGAGTGTAAATGCCACCTACCACTTTTGTCTTTTTTGTAGAAGACAGACAGCAGCACACTGACTGCGACCACCAGCAGGAGCCCTACAACCACACCAATGATGGGTCCAGAAGGTAGTTTATCATCTAAAACACAGAAAACATTCACAATATTTTTATATTCACTTCAATTTAAATATTTTTTTAATATACAAAGACGATGTAGAAGCTGAGTGACAGTAATGCTGCATCTGAAAACATTAAAATAACATAAATTAAGTAATTTGTGCTGGTGAGAAACAGAAAAAGAGGATGGAGAGAGGAGACCATGTCAAGTCTCAAAAAAAGATTCTTTTCTTCTACAAGTTCAAAATTAATTTATTTTGCTTGTAAAACTAGGGCTGAACGATGAATTGTTTTCAAATTGAAATTGCGATTTCAAAGAACGTGATTAGCTAATTGTTAAGAGGGCACCATGACAAATGGTAAATACCTTAAGTTATTTACTTAAGTTATGCAAAAAACTCTAAAAGTTTCTTACCCCATTTCTTCTCAACATGTACCCCAGATACACGGTGATTCACTTCACAGGTGTAGTTAGACGTGTCGCCCTTAAAATCTCCACACTGTCTCTTCTCTGGAAGGTGTCAGTCGCCATTTGGTCGAACGCCGAGGTAACTCACTCCGCCCTCTTCAGTCAGAACTCGGCCGCTTCTCTTCATGTTCAGGGTGACGCTCTTCGGTAGAAACCTGTGGCCAGGCACGCCAACATGACCGCTTTATCAACTTTGGTGTTCTTTGAGAACATGAACACCTCAGGTGGAGCTGGACAGAAAAATGTAAGTTAATTGCTGGTGGCCAAACAGAAACGTACAACCCAGGCCCCGTTTCCTGAAAGCATCTTAAGGCAATGATGATAAAATACCTCCTCCCCACTTGTAGGAAGAAGCTCCTGAACTTTTAGAACAAAACTACAAGTTTTATTTAAAGCTAAAGGGCAGGACTTTTACAAATGAATGAAAGTCTGTTATGAAAGGAAGGTTAAAATCAAATCAGTGCAGTAAGAACTGAAGAAGCCTCTGAGATGAGAAGCAAAACATCTTCATTTATCTTCCACCAAGTCCAGCTGCCCTTGAAACAGCCCTGGTTCATTATTAACTACATAAAAAAATTCTGTTGTACATACGGGCGTTTTGAAGGTGCGTTCGCTGATAATCCACAAACTTCCTCAACGAATCCATGCACTCGTTCTCCAGGTAGAGTCTGGTGTGTTCTATTTTGACCAGGTAATTCCACTTCTCCTTTGTCTCGTTGGCCACTTCAGTCGCAGCAACCCAGACTTTATTGGCGTCGTCGAAGGACAGGAAGTCGTTTCCATCGTAGGTGTAAATGTTCTTCCCACGGTGAAACGTAATGCTGCCGTCAGGCTGCATGTTTCCCTCACAGCCTCTCATCCATTGAAGAACATGGAGGTCTGAAACCAGACAGAGGGCCGGAACAGTGAAACAACACAGTCTGAATATTTGTGGATTATGGCAAAACTATTTCTGTAACTTTTCATTTCAACACCTGAGTGCAACACTATGAATGCCTTCCAGGAGAGATGGTCTTAAAAAGTGCAGCATTATCATCTAAACAACACAAACCTGACAGCCGGCTTTCCAACCTGCCTTTGACTGTGGCTGTTCAGAACAAGAAACAAAATAGATTTCCAACGTGGTCAAAAAGTTGTACAGATTAGTTTTGAATGAGCAAGACGGACCTAAGGTACAGTTTGATGTCCATATATTCAGAAATGATCAAGCCATTGAAATGACAACCTTGTGATGTGCATAATTAAGAATGTAACTGATAATCATGATTTGACTTTTTTTTTTTTTTTTACAAACTCAAGTGTGAAATGTTGCTCTATAGTGACAGTGGTTTGGGATTTCTATGAAGAACGCCTACAGAGACCGTCGCTGGACAGAAATTCAGTTATTTGTGCTCTCAAATGCATCGTCGTCTTTGGTGGTTCTGAGTTTATCAAAACTGTGAAAGGTCGGCCTAAATTAGCTCCAACAGGTCTCAAAGCTGAGAGAAACCGAGGCTTTGACACATGGATGCCTAAAGAGGACCGGAACAGTGAAACAACACAGTTTGAATATTTTATGGCACTGAAAGCATAAAGACAAAGATTTAGAGGCACAGTTCATATTCAGTTTAGTAAGTAATTTGATTAATGCATCGCACCAACACACATGGGCAACCTGACTTTACTAAACAAGACTAAAGGGGCCAGTGTGCTGATGGTTGGGTGGTGGAACAGTAAAGATGGGCATTTCAAGCAAAAACACTATTGGATAGTCACTGGGAACTGTTCAACCATTCTTTGAAGAAACCAACAGTCACACCATCTTCAGGCTGTGATTGGTCAGCTGGGTGGAGGTGAGGAAGGAGCCAGGGTTTGAACTTCTCTCAGCTCTGCTGTTTCCAAAAATAAACTCTTTTAATAAGATTTTAAGCAAACGTGGCCACAACGTCCTGAAAGTGACAGAAAAATATGAATTTAAACATTCAGGATCCAAAAGCTCAAACAGCTCCTGAATGGACCTTTTAAGGAGTTTGTTTCTTCAACAATCATAAACTGTGTGAATATGCAAATATATCTTGTTTCTGACTCAAAGAACAAACCAGCAGGAGTTTGATGCAGAAAACAAAACATTCAGTTCACATTTCATGGATCTTACCTGAGTCTTTATGTCCCATTCGTTTCATCAGGATGCCGAGGTTGTCTTTGAACCACTGCTGGTCGTCCAGGTGGGACTTTGTTCCTTCCTTCCAGTAATCTGGATCCAGTCTCTCTTTCATCCAGTCCTGTTTGGGAACTTTCTGCTGGTGCTCGCTGTCAAAGTAGTGGATCATCCTGCCGTCCAGCAGACCCATGGCTGAGAACTGGTGGATGCCCGGGAGTCCGACAGGTTTGGAGAGAGCCGTGTAGATGTAAGTGAGGGAATGTGTCTCTGAGAGTCACACAGACAGACAGATATTTATTCTCTGTTCCTTTAGGCTCCGTTCAGACTGCAGGCCTTAATGCTCAGTTCCGATTTTTTTTGTTTGACAGTGAAGATCTTTTTTTTTACCATTTCTCGCTCCACATTAACTGAACTCACCTCTCTTCGCTGTCGGTCCATCCACTGGCAGGATAGAAACTGCAAAATACAGTACAAACACAAAACTGACTACGTTCATGTTTTCAAGCTGCATTCTGCTACACAATGTTCATAAACAGCAGAACTACTCCGTAACATTGCTCGTCAAATTGCTCCATATCACCAACTCTTCAGGGTGTAACGGTAAATCTTCTGGTCTGAGAAGAAGCTAATTAACGCGGAAGCCCTTAAACCTGCATCCTGTCGAATGACAATGTTCTTTTAGAATAAACTAATACTGTAGCGTCCCTCTGAACAAAATACAGACCACTGTGGACCGTAGATAAAAACAACTCTGCCATCACCGAGCGCAACACGCTGTTGCTGCGTTGCAGGGAACTCGGAGCTGGGAAATATCAGACCTCCAACTAGAAAAACTACCCTGGAACGCCACTTAAGTTCCTTCACATAACTCGGTATGTAGGCCAAACACGTCCGCCGTTAGGAATTTTGGACAGGGGGACAACATTTTCCAAACTCGGCCCCTTATCGAGATCCAATCCAGCACCACCTGACCAACCCACGCTAAGTTCTAATACACTGCTCAAAAAAATAAAAGGGAACATTTAAATTAACACATCCTAGATCTGAATGAATGAAATAATCTCATTAAATACTCCTTTCTTTACATAGTTGGATGTGCTGACAACAAAATCACACAAACATTATCAATGGAAATCAAATTTATCAACCCATGGAGGTCTGGATTCGAAGTCACACTCAAAGTCACAGTGGAAAACCTACAGGCCGATCCAGCTTTGATGTAATGTCCTTAAAACAAGTCAGAATGAGGCTCAGTAGTGTGTGTGGCCTCCACGTGCCTGTATGACCTCCCTACAACGCCTGGGCTCCTGATGAGGTGGCGGATGGTCTCCTGAGGGATCTCCCAGACCTGGACTAAAGACAGTCTGGGGTGCAACGTGGCGTTGGTGGATGGAGCGAGACATGATGTCCTAGAAGTGCTCACTTGGATTCAGGTCTGGGGGGACAGTCCATAGCATCAATGCCTTCCTCTTGCAGGAACTGCTGACACACTCCGGCTACATGAGGTCTAGCATTGTCCTGTATTAGGAGGAACCCAGGGCCAACCGCACCAGCATATGGTCTCACAAGGGGTCTGAAGATCTCACCTCGGTCCCTAATGGCTGTCAGGCTACCTCTGGCGAGCACATGGAGGGCTGTGCGGCCCCCCAAAGAAATGCCACTCCACACCATTACTGACCCACCGCCAAACCGGTCATGCTGGAGGATGTTGCGGGCAGCAGGACGTTCTGCACGGCGTCTCCAGACTCTGTCACGTCTGTCACATGTGCTCAGTGTGAACCTACTTTCACCTGTGAAGACCACAGGGCGCCAGTGGCGAATTTGCCAATCTTGGTGTTCTCTGGCAAACGCCAAACGTCCTGCACGGTGTTGGGCTGTAAGCACAACCCCCACCTGTGGACGCCGGGCCCTCATACCACCCTCATGGAGTCTGTTTCTGACCGTCTGAGCAGACACATGCACGTTTGTGGCCTACTGGAGGTCATTTTGCAGGGCTCTGGCAGTGCTCCTCCTGCTCCTCCTTGCACAAAGGCGGAGGTAGCAGTCCTGCTGCTGGGTTGTTGCCCTCCTACGGCCTCCTCCACATCTCCTGATGTACTGGCCTGTCTCCTGGTGGCGCCTCCGTGCTCTGGACACTACGCTGACAGACACAGCAAACCTTCTTGCCACAGCTCCCATTGATGTGCCATCCTGGATGAGCTGCACTACCTGAGCCACTTGTGTGGGTTGTAGACTCCGTCTCATGCTGCCACCAGAGTGAAGCACCGCCAGCATTCAGAAGTGACCAAAACATCAGCCAGGAAGCAAAGGACCTGAGAAGTGGTCTGTGGTCACCACCTGCAGAACCTCCTTTATTGGGGGTGTCTTGCTTATTGCCTGTAATTTCCACCTGTTGTCTTTTCCATTTGCACAACAGCAGGTGAAATTGATTATCAGTCAGTGTTGCTTCCTAAGTGGACAGTTTGATTTCACAGGAGTGTGACTGACTTGGAGTTACATTGTGATGTTTAAGTGTTCCCTTTATTTTTTTGAGCAGTGTATTTCATTTCAAAATCTATGCCCCCCCCCTTAGTTAACTTAAATGTGCAATAGTTAGAATTTATATATATTTAAGTTACAAACACTTAAATGGTTTAAGTAACACAATAGAACACAATAGAAATGTATAGTGGAGTCTACTTAAACGTACAATAGTCAAAACTTATTATAAGTCCAATACACTTAAAATTCTAGTTTTATTAAAAATATGAATATTTCAAATTTTAAAATATTTGGAAAACGAAAATTCAAATTAAATAACTACCACACAATGCTGTACATTTCATTTCATTTATTTAGACACACAACAAAGCAACAAATATATATTAACAACGATTCTGTGTGAAATATCAGATGCAAATCCAAAGTAAGAACTTGTTTTAATAAAATGATCAAAATGGGTCCAGTAATTGCCTGAGGTACGTTGGTGAGTGCTTCCATTACAAGGCTGCCCTCTAGGATGATCCACACTCTAGACGAGTTTTGTTGTGGCGATGCCGGGCTCGCAGTGCTGGTGTTCTCATACCCACGGGAAAGTCCGGAGAGTCTCCCTCATTAAGATTCTAGTGTGAGAAACAAGACAAAAGGAGCATTTTCAGGTTAACAGCAATTTGTCTACAAACAGCTGTGTCGTCTTCATAATTCAGTGGTTTTATTTTAGATAACGTTGTGTAAACAAGCTATTACAGGCATTTTTTGTGTGTTCATGTGTTGGTGTCTCTCATGGTGTAGATCCCATGTTTTCACAGACAAATGTGATATGTGATACATGTGAGAAATAGGGATTTTTTGGGGTAAGTGTGTGTAGATTAATAAAGGCAATATTAGAAATACATTGGAGATGTTTGGATTTATTCAGTGGAGCTGCCACAAACTATGCAGCGACTGAAGTTCCAGCAGCCCCTCAATAGTTTAGCTTTTTTGTTTTTGTAGAAATCAAGTCACTAAACAAGGCCTTTGAATTTTTGTATAATTTGCATCATTTAAATGCAGTAATTATTTTCCTCTTGCTAACAGTGAAAGCACATTATCAAGTTAAAATCAACTTAAGTTTAATGAACGTCTTCATAAATGCTAATCCTTCATAACTTATCATCTCAAACAAACAAAACATAGCAGAATGGTGTTTGACTCAGTTTTTCCAATCAAAAAACTTTACTCACTGCTCTTAAAGAATAAAGATCATCACCCTCAAGAATGACTCAAAGTCCTCTCAGGACAAGGCATCTTATGGCTGTTGGCTCAGTGCAAAGAAACACAACAAGCTCTAACACAAGAAATATATCAGTTTATTTGTTCATTTAGAGAAGAACCACAAGGGAAGGTGGGTGAATTAGTTCTTGTAATATTTATGAACTAACCATCAATATTGTCGTGGAATTTATATTCCTGGTGAGGGGATGAGCAAAGAAAACCAACTGCTGTCTTTGAAGACTGCAACAGAGAAGTACTTAAACACATATACAGCTGGTCCAGAGACCTGCGGCCTAGGACAGCACCAGGCATCTGGCCCCGAGCAAAGGGATGCATAATTATTCACACAGTCTAGGTTGAGATCTTCTCTCAGCCTTGAATGAACATTCCAGGAGAGGAGAGGAACAACAAGAGGGGAGAACACCAAAACAATCTCACAGCTCTGACCTAAACCCAAGTAAATGTGGACAGAATAACATAAGGACTGTAGGAGAGGAAAGGTTAAGGATAAAAACACAATGCATATCTGTAACAATAATAGTAATAATAATGATAATATTAAAAGATCATACATAAAAGATTAAACGTTAGAGGACACAATTTTATTCCATAAAAAATAAACAAGAAAAACAATATCAACCCACCGCTGATTTCCATCAAGCTTGGACACAAACCATCAAGAACACAGAAGAACTCTTCTTTAACAACCCTATTAAACTCCAAGTAAACCTGAAAAATATGAAATTACTTATATTTTGTTATTTAGGAAGAGTTATAACACTAATAAACCTCAAATTTTGACCAATGATGTATGTAACACAAAAAACACAAGATATTTAAAGACACAAGTAGAGAGAATCACTCAAAAAGCACAATTGTTGCAATTGACCAACGCTAAAAATCTAGTCAAATTTACACATTTCAAACTAGAAATGTTCAAGCAGTTTCTAATACTTGGATAAAGAAAACAACTTACCTCAGTCAGACAGAAATGGTCTCCTCTTTACGGCAGACAAACGTCCTTTAAAAGCTACATACTTGCTAAAAACAGAAAAATGCCGGCATGCAAAAACGTTAAATTGCTCCTGTAAATGAGAAAACGTGGAACTTTCTCTAACCGCCAACGGACAAACACAGACTGAGTTTTGAGCCAATCACAACAGGGCAGCGCTGTTGCCTGAGGTAAAACTTGATAGTTTTAAGTTTGTTAAAATTACAAAAATGAGTCCACCCAATGACTGTCTCATCCACTCTTCATATACTCATACTGTTTAAGTAATGCAATAAAACTAATCTTTAAAAGTGGTATTTAATCAAACTGTTTGCATAGAATGAACTTTTGGGTTAACAGTGTAGGAGGCGGTTTACTAAGTGAGCAGTCAATCACTCACACTGCACATCAGTCACAAAATGTGGCCTATTTAAAAAAAGTTGCTCTAAAAAGTTGCCGGTGCAGCAAAGTGCCTCAGTATTACAGACTTTTCTTTTGTGCTGCTGTTACTTCCAGCTGAACGGTGGGTCCATCTAATGTACTTTTAATTTCGCTACATTTTCCATTCATACCTTTTATAACTGAACCAGTCTGTAATCTGCATTTTGCTTCATGAACCGAAATGAGCTCATCAGGCTGTGAGCGCGCAGTTACGCAGATCAGCCCTGGTTTCAGGCGCTTGTCACAGTCACAGAGCTGGGCAGATGCAAACATTTAGACAATCAGGCTTTACTGTTCTATTAATACAACGGAAATCCGGTGAGCGCATTCCATGGCACTGTGACCGTGTTGGAAAGCAGCCTGAGTCTCTTTCAAAAGTGAAACACTTCCACTTTCCACAAACGGCGCATTAAAAGAGTCTTTAGTCTCTGCGGAGCAAATGAAGGCTACACACTGTAAGATCTGTGTCAGATAATCACTGCATTGACTGAGATATATTAACAGTGTCCTGTTGTTGAACAAAGCATCGCTTTGGACATATGTGAGCGAGAGAGAGCGAGAGAGAGAGAGATCTGTTGGGTTTTACGCATGACACACATCTTCCTCTGTATGTTACTGCCACAATAATCCTTTGTATTGTGAAGATTTAGATGCTTCAGGAAAAAGAAGCAGCGCTTTGGTTGGCTACATCTCCATGATGAAAGGCACAAAAGTTACCTGGGCAGCAAAAGTGATATTTTAAAGTGATCAACACCTTCATGGAGATTTAAAAAAGGAAAATAATTGTAGAAACAGTTAAATTACAGATAATCAGCTGACTTACTGTATTTGCAGGAGTATTTTAATGGGCTTCTTAAAAAAATAAACTCATCAAGTCGCCGAGTCTGATGCAGTAGACAGTCCATTTTTTACTCTGACAGCCTATCTTGACCTTTCCTCATGTGGACACGCAGGCACTGTGACTGTGATCCTGCACAACAAAACATCCCCACACAGCCGTGGACAGTAGTGGTGCAACGCGTTGCAGAATCCGTGGTATGGATCCCATCCACACAGTGCAGCACGCAGGTGGATCGCGGATTGATTGCAAATCAATGCAAAGTTTATGAAGATTTATCCTGTTTGACCTCAAAATATTCCTTTATTCTGGAAATGTCAGAGAACCCAGTTAGATTCTGTGCAGAACTTTGAACATGAGCAGAAAACCTGCTGAAACACAGGAGCTATTAAAGTCCAGGAGTTTCTAACTGAATTAAAATGATTTCATTTATTATTTATGGGGTAAAAAGGTGCCACATGCACATAAAGAGGTTACCTACAGTCAGTCACTTCTCTGTGTTTGTTGATTCAGCAGTGATGATATTAAAAGCTGATCTACAGGAGAAACATATCTGAAAGCTGAGAGCTGCTCTGCATTATATTCTGTTACAGTTTTATATTTTGAATTGTTTTATTAAACCAGAAAAAAAATATTTTTTTCCAGGAGTGTCCTGGCCAAGGCAGGCAGGAGTACAACTGCACATTTAAGATGGGAATAAATAATCAGTTACAAGGTCATAAAATATCAAAATGTTCTTAAATATTCACCAGAATTCAGAAACAAGGACGATCAAATGAGCAATCAGTGGTAACATCTGCTTGTTTAAAAGCAACAGTGAAACAAAGATACAGCCCCCTGTGGGCTGCCTGAATTTTGTGTGTCCCTTTACATAAATAATTTCCACAATAAATGGATGCAGTAAATGCAGAAATTGGGGCATAAAAACACCAGAATGCAGGAAACTAAGTGTTTAATAATCAAAATGGTTCATACTGTCGCAGTTTTGTTGTTATATCAGGCTCTTTGATTTAGACACATTACAATTTAGCAGACATGACACAGTTAATAGTGTTGCATTGTTGTGCCATATAAGCAGAGTATGTTTACTGTTGCTTTAATTCTTGGTGGAGGGTCAATTATTATGTGAAGATATGAAGTTTCATGTGCTGGGCTAAGCCCCCAATGTTTCAAGATCCTAACAACGCCCCTGGTGTCTCCTCCTCGACTCCTCGAGCTCGCATCTCGGGTGGAAGGGACTAAACTGCTCCTCGAGGAGTCGAGAAGATGGAAATTTGGGAAATGAGAAAGGCCCCAGATTTTCTTGCATCCTTGTTTGCTGTTGTTGATGGTGTTTCCTGTATATCTCTGAATAGCGGATCACTTGCAATCTTCACTTGTCTTTCAATGAAGCCGACAGTGTCTGTTAATGTGGCTCTCTGGCCACGCCTTTCCTGCAACTCACAAGCCACAGTCCTCCATCTGTCCCTCCTCCATGTATTCAACATGGCGTTACAACATCCTTGCAGAAAAAGACTGTCTGCCTGTAGAGATTTCACATCTTCAGGTTTTATTGGTGTCCATGAAAAATCCTTTTCCATATAGGCTGAAGCAATTTTCTGTGTATTCCCAAAATGCTCTTCTAAAGCCTTAGCCTGGCCATATCCTCTGTCATGTGTTGACAGCTTCTGACAAGCTCCCTTGGCTGCCCCCTGGTGTTCTGTTCAAGGAAGTACAAGCAGCCTTTAGGATTGTCAGCCTTCTCTTTGATGCTGTGTTCAAAAGCCCTCATGAAGGTGGGATATTGCAAAGGATCACTGTCAAAAACCTGAATGTCTCTTTTGTGCAGAAATGAAAGAGATTGTTGCTGAACCAGTAAAGCAGTTATTTCATTTTCTTTTTCCAAAACTGTAATTATTTGACTTTGATCACTGCTGCTTGTCACCAGTGTTGCTGATTGATGACTCTTGTGCTGAAACAATGGACGTGATTGTACGGTCTCTTGATGTCCCGTGACTTCAGGAAGTCCTGATGATGTGGGTTGAGGTTGTGGTGGTTGAACATTTTCCACTTGAGGTTTTGTACCCAAGAAATGTGGATTGGGCTTTTCAAGTATTAGGATATTTGTTTTAGGGACAAATGTTTTTGCATCAGCACAAAGTGTTTTTTTCCTTTGTCTCCTTTCTAGATAAGAATTCATGCCATTGGACTTCACAGATGGTTGATTTGAAACACGAGACACATTCACTTTGGCCACTGATGCGGCTATTTACACTTCAAGTTCAAACTCTTCCCGTTTTCCTTTAGCTGCTCCTCTGGTTCTTTGTCTTTGTCTTGCAATGAGAGCAGCCATATCTGCTTCGGCTTTAATGCGTGATGTTGTTGAGGCCCTGGACCTTGTTCCAGCCGAGCTCCGCCTACTATTAGAACCTGTACTTCCTGTGTTTGACACACTATCACTTGGATTAATTTCATCGTGTGACAGAAGCTTGAACATTTTGCCCAGAGTGATCTGAAACAGACTCTTTATCATTATGATGTGCATTGATTCCTTTTGTGATACAAATATGGGAGCATCATTTGTGACAACATGAGCAATAGTACGGCCTGTTTGTCTCCCAGTTTCAGAAAGCCGTCCTTTTGCATCCTCCATTAATCCATTGTGGCATTTCAGTACATTCACAAACCATTCATTTTGTTTTTCCTCTATGAGAATCACAGACTCATGTAAAGACTGGCTGACAGCAGGAAAGTCTGTA
>JALXJV020000013.1:5259777-5341599 GCA_024633595.2 Lepomis macrochirus
TTAGTGTGTGTTGAGAATTTCAGGAGATTATCGTGGTCAGTTTTAAAGTTATAGCCGTAAATATTATATACACATGTATACAATTATTAAGGTGAAGTTTTAATGCCAATAACTTGATGATGTTGTAGAGCCGCAACACCAGCAGAGGGGGCTGCAGTGGTGCTTGGTCCTGAGTGGTGAGGAGAGGTTTGTGTCGGAGGAGTGGAGGTGTTGTGGTAGAGCAGGCGTGTGAGGTAGGAAGGGGGGCCTGTATATAGAGGGCTTTGTGGGTGAGGAGGAGGAGTTTGTACTGAATGCTTTGGGTAACAGGGACCCTGTAAAGATTCTGGAGGACGAGGGGTGATGTGGTCCCGAGTTTTGGCAGATGAACCACAGAGGATGCTGTTGCAGTAGTCTATTCTGGATGTGATAAAGGTTTGGATCAAGATTTTGGCAACAGAGAAGGTGATTGATGGGCGGAGACAGGCAGAGTTTTGGTTGATGTCGTGTTCAAAAGTGAGGTTGCTGAGATTTCAGTTATGTGGGGAAGGAGGCAGGGTGGATTTGTTGATGGAGACTCAAGTGAGGTCGAGCATGATGAGGATGGTGAGGTGACCAGAGGGGAGGAGGAGGTCACTGGTGACTTTGAGGAGGGCTGTGTCAGTGCTGTGCTGTGAGCGGAATCCAGATTTTTAATGTTTTGATCTGATTGTTAGAGGTAAGATGGGTTTTAATTTGAGCAGCGACAAGTCCCAGAATCTTTGATAGGAAGAGGAGATTGGAAGCTAGATCAGAAGTTGGAAATGATGTCGGAGTTGAGACCAGGTTTCTTTATGTTTGAGTTGTTGTAGGGAATAATCAGGAAGTTAGGGAGGAATTAATGATTGTGATGATGAGTGGGGAGATGGATGGAAGACATCTTTGGGGGCCCCAGGCAAGAAGGATCTGTAGGGCCCTGTATCGAACCAAACTGAGCCCCCGAACACTTTGGGAATCTCATCATAGAAACATCATTCCAATCTACAAACATTTTACTATCAGGTTAGTTTTAGACTGTGCATGCAGAGCATACACAGACTTTCAAACCTCCACCACCATCCTGTGCTAAACTTTCAAAATCTCACATTTTATAAAAAAAAGCATTTTACAAAATAGTGAATATACATTCATAATAATAATAATCAATAAACTTATACAAAACAATGCTTAGACTGTATTTAAATTTAAATTTTAAGCAACATCCACCGTCCTGATGATGCTGCAAAAAATACAGTATGAACAGGCCATGTTCACAATTAGGAACACAGAAATAGAAAAATATGTGTAGCCATCTTATAACTAATAATCCAGTGACATATTTTGTGAGCACATCCACCCTACCTTCATCTGTGGAGACATCTTTTGGAGGTCAGCGTGTTAAGGTGCAAACCGCCACCGAAGCTCGTTACAGGTGGGCGCTGTGTAGCAAACTAGGACCTCATTAGGGGACTGCAGCCTCCAACCAATCATAGAATTTAAAGGGGAACTCACACAGTTATTGTTGCTGTGGGTTACGTAGGCCAACGTAATCAGGAGGTGTGTGCCTTTCCCAATCAAGTCCAGTCAGTTTAATTACACACAGCAAGACTCCAATGAAGGAGTAGAACCATCCCAAGGAGGATCAGAGGAAATGTACAGCACGTGTGTTAAATATGAGTGTCACAGCAAAGGGTCTGAATACTTATGACCATGTGATATTTTAGTTTTTCTTTTTTAATAAATTTGCAAAAAATTCTACATTTCAGTTTTTTTCTGTCAAGTCGGGGTGCTGAGTGAAACATTACTGAGAAATAAAATGAACTGTTTTGATTTTTGGAAAATGGCTGCAATTAAACAAAGAGTGAAAAATACTTCTGAATACACACTGTATACTTTCCCTACCCACTGTAGATTTAGTTTTAAATGTTAGCATTTGAGATCTCTGATCCAACAAGATATTTTTTTCCTCTTTAAGGTGCAACTTTCTGAATTTCCATACTTTTCTGTTCACGTTCCTGAATCCAAACCTGAGCTACGATCTTTTAATCCTGATCAAAACAAGCTCACCCAACTTTTAACCATTTTAGACAAGAACTTTCACTTAGTGCTGATCGATCTGTTTCCAAGGTACAAAGAGCTACAACACTCAGTGGGTTGATGCTGTTTTTGTACTGAAGGGTCACGGTTTTCCAATTCCCCCTTGAATTTGTATCCCACAGTAAATGTATTTGTAGAATTGGTAAATTAGGTTCCAGAGAGCAAAGTGAGTCTTCATGTACTCTGATGGAAATGATATTGTCTGCAGAATTGTGGCTCTTCATTCTGTCCCAGAGGACGGTCGAAATCAAGCAAGATGTTTTCCGCTCGATTACCTGCAGTGAAAAATAAAAGTGTTAATTTATAAATACATAATAGATAATGAAAACAGAAAATAAACACAAAATAAAATAAACTTATTATTTTTATCCAATTAGAAATATTAGGAACAGCCCGTGTACAGCTGACTAACTTAAAGGATAAGGTTTAGTTCAGTCATGAAGTTACAGTAACCTCTGAACACTGAGGCACAATGACCTTTATAAGACTCACAGAGACATAAAGTAGTTACCTTCAACTTTTTTGGCTTCACCGTTGCCAGCAGCTGTGAATAAAGACAAAGTTAACACAGACTGTAATTGATCACAGATGAAGTCAATGGTTTGGTCTACAATCTACAGCCGTCCTTCCAGAAGCCTGCTGACTTTTAAAATACAAAGTGTTGAGGTCCACAATCTGAACACTGATCACAAAGTATTTGCCCCTGACCAATGTGACTTAAACTGATAATTTAAATGATTATCCAGAGGTGAAGATAAACTGGATCTGACTTGTGGCCCCGTCGCTTGTGTTACTGGTGTTACTGGTGTTATTGTACACAGCCACACAGGAAATGTTAAGTCACGTCATCTTAGTGTTTTTTTAGGCTTATTGACGTGTGAGCATGACAAATCACTTTAAAACAAACACTACTAAAAGAAATCCCTTTTATGTAACGTACGTTTCCTCCTCCTGAGTCAGGGTTTAACAATAGAAATATTAAATAGAACAAAAACATTTTCTGGACTAAGACTTTTATAATAAAGAGCAGAGAAATAAAGCACTTACCATGGGCAGTAATCACAGATAAAGATTGTGCACCTGTTAATAAAGACAAAATGAATTGTTTTTATTAGTGGTGGGCAGATTATTTTTTTAAATCTAGATTAATCTCATTGTAATCTTGAAATTAATCTAGATTAAAATGGCTCATCTGAATTCTGCCGAAGGCATTCAGAATATGTGTGCGAACGGGTTTAACCCAGGTGGCGCATTAGACCAGGGGCTCATCTCCTGTTTCCAAAATGCATCACAAACTGCTTGAGAAAGCTGTTCTACTATGATAATTGGTGATGAAAATAAATCATGTTCAATAAGATGTACTTGTGTGTAGCGTGTGATGTGCTTTGCGTTTAGGTGGTAGGCTACTTGAGACTGGAAGAACTCCTACAGTAAACTAATTCCGCATTGCACAAGGTGCAACAACCTTAGTCTGGTCGAATTTTCCATTGAGAAGCTTCTTGAAAGTTAATTTTCCCAGAAGCAAACCCGAAATGTTCTTCAGAAATGTTCGTACACAAAGTGCTGTCCAACAGCTGTCTGTGGACGTGTTGCTACAGTTAGTGTGAGTAAATACCGCACAATGCGTTTTTTAATCAACCGGTGTATCAATAACTAACCTGGCTAGTTGTAAACAAACAGCTGGCCGAGCGAGGTTGTTAACTGGAACGCCGTCAACTCGGGTGTGACGTCATTCCCAGCTCCGCCCTCCGAGGTAAATGTAACGCAGCAACAGCTGCATCCATGTTAGCACGTCACGTTTGATGTGGTAATTTCACAGTAGGCAGACACACAGGTTCAAAGACTCACTGAAAAAACGAACTTTGTGGTATAGTAAAATATATTAAATTAACTGTCATAATTTCTACACTGTAAAATCACGTTTCAGTAAAATCTGCAATTTCCTAAGTAAACATTTAAATATTTACCTATTTTATTCATGTAATACATTAACTGTGTGGGAAGAGTAAATTTTACTATAGATTTACAGAGACTATTTACTCTTTTATAGTCACTGCAAAAATACCTAAAAATACTAATTAAATTCTAAGCAGTGTTACTTGTTTACGTTTGAATCCGCGCATGCGCCTTTGGACAAGACAACAGACCTGCTCATTTAGCGGTATTGGACAAGAGTCATCAGGGCCGGTGTGACTGGTCTGTGGTGTTGGAGACGGGGGTGCTTCATGACTGACTTTTCTTGGGGGTAAGTAATTGCTATTCTGTTTTACATTGGTGATATATCATTGCTATCATCTTATTATCTACCCGGGAGGATGAAGAGCTGCTTGCCCCGCCCTGGAACTGCTGCCATGTTAACGTTTTTTACCAGAATAAAAAAAAGAATGTTGATGTGTAAGTTAACTCATCTAATGTTAACGTTAACTTATGCTGAAATGCTCTTTTGTTTATTTTATTTCCATAAAATAAAGGTAACGTTTTAGAAGTTGCCAAAGAGTGAAGTTAAACAGTAACATAACGTTAGAGGGATAGATGTGTTTAATGTAAGGTGCTATCCTGCTAATACAACAATAAAGTTAGCTAGCTAGCTAGCTTAAGTGGTCACGGAAAACAAGGATCTCAGAAATGTGGTTTCGGTCCAGGACTGCGTTCCTGAAAATTCAGCCGAAGGGGTTGTGCCCAGTGCTGTGGTGGGCATGCCGTCATGTTGCTGTGCACATAGATCAGATGCGGTCATTATGTTACCACATATCTTTGCTGAATGTTGTGTAATGTTTATGATTAAACGTTAAAAGAATATATAATGTTACTAAGATTAATTTATAAAGTTTAGAATATTTAAACTGGTGATAGGAAAGCTGCCGGTGTAACACCAATTTAATAGTTTCAATGGGGAAGTTTAACTGTAGTTTAAATGTAACGTTTAACTGTAACTGTAACATGTACATTTAAACATGCTGGCTTGGCAGGTAAAATGTGGTTTGGTATTTCAGCACAGCTGATGTACACAGATGTAAACAGTAGTGTAATAACGGTATATATATATATATATATATATATATATATATATATATTTTATTTTATTTTATTTTTTTTTAATTACATTTTTCAGTTTCAAGCACTTGTTCTGACAAGTTTTGTATAATAAGTAATTGTACACCATGCCAAACATTGTATGGAGTCTGCAAATTGCCTATTTTAGAAACATCTAGACATTCTTTTAGAAAAATGTGTAAAACATTCATGTGTTGTGGTATTGCTACCAAATTTGAACTGGGTTCTACGGTAAAAAGTATGATTGCCCTGTGTTTTCACTTGCAACCTGGAGCCTAACCTATTCGTAGGTTAGGCTCTAGCTAGTGGAGTGTAAATTGAGGGCATGAAGGAGTGATTATAACAACAGTAGTCTTTTTCAGTGAGTGGAAATCTTTGTTTGCATTTTAAAATATTTTTTGTTACTATTTTTTTCACTGTGTAATGTCATTTAAAAGTGTGGCTAAATGTATTAGATCCTTGTATTAATATAATAAATTGTCTGTTTATTAAAGGGTGAACTTACTGTTTGGACAGGCTGGACAGTGGATAAGCTGAGGCTATTCCTGGACAAATTGAGTCAGGTATGCTTTTTTAAAATTGTGCCTTTTCAAATGTTTTGGAACACCAACCTAGTGCTCTCTCTCACACACATGCCCCATATACTGGGAATGCAGGTGTATTTTTGGTTTGGCAACCAAATGTTAGAAAGCCACCCGCCACATTGGCTGGTTAAGTATATTTGGCATGATATCGCCATATAATTTTTATTTGACGGTAATAAGCAGCAGACCGGTGTTCTTGTTGGTTGTGTGTCGCACTTTCGTTCCCCGATGTACCAAGGTATCTAAAATCGTGTAACACACAGATTAGGGGCATTCATTCGTTGTTATTTATGTTCTTTTCATGTTACTTGTGTTGATTGACGTAGATTTGTAAGAGGTGGGCGTTAGGGGACAGGTGACAGGAGCTGGGAGGGAAGAGTGAGAGTGTAGCTGCTTTATATGGAGGTCAACATGGAAACAATATCCGCATATATGTCGCATTCGCTTCTTCAAACTTAACAAAAGTTTGCAGCTTTATCCCGTGGAAAAAGCCTTTATCCTGCAACTATGTGTGCTTTCACATAGTGGCCCAGGAACCAGCGGCATGTGGCGGCATGTTGACTGTGGCTTTTCAGAAACACATCATTCTGTCTTGTGTCTGTCACCAACTATTCCCAGCTCCAAGGCGGATAAAATCTACTCCATACCTTTTGATAAAGTGCAAGAAGCCGGCAGATTTGCACAATACCTTTGTGAAATAAGGCAGCGTGAAAGCTTGTGTTAGGAGCTAATTGCAAAAGGTGCACTAAGACTGTTTTTAGCTTTTGATTGTAGAAAGTGAGCAATCTGATGAGGTTTCAGTTGAATGATAAAGCATGACTGAGTGAGCAGTGATGAGCTTAACGATGAGTTATTAATAAGCATCTTGTAAGTTTATAAAACAATTTACTGTTATGTCCAAGTATATTTACTAGCAATATTAGAATTTTGCCTCACATTTCACTCTGGCCTCTTCTTTAAGTTTGTATTTGACATAATACCTTATTATCTCAATTAAAAGGATGGAAACAAATTATTATTGACAAAACAAATAATTTTGTCAATTCAAAAAAAAATGCTTGACTTATGGATTTTTTTCTTTCCACCTCTGCCCATGCGCGTGCATATCCAGCACAAATCCTCCCACTCTGTAGCTTCTACACCATTGCATGCTCGATCTTTCCACACATACACTTGTTCCATGCACTTAAATCACTGCTTCTTAAATGTGTATGCCCTTGTCTTGTAATTTGACAGTATAAAAAAGGTAAACCATGATTTTCTTGGTATAAATATAAAATATTTTTTACGACATCATTTAAAGTTACACTTCAAGTAATAGAGGGAAGCATACAAAGAGATGGATATATTGCACTCAGCGATGGCAAACTAAACAAACTAAAAATGTATATTTTTCAATGATTCAAGTAAAGTACAGTCACAACAATTGAATATATTATGGGGTACGAAGTTATAGGGTTTCCTGGAACTATGAAAATGCTACAATCTGTGGAGTGTATCCATCTTACGTCATGTTGCACAAATGTTTTTCTAAAGCTAACTCACTGTAAAATAGCTCATTTTATGTAAAATAAGTATGTATGTTAAATTTAGCCAACCTGTGTTAAATGGTGGTCATGTTTAGCACATGTTCATTCTGCCCTGTAAATAATTTTTTTTTATGAATGATTTACAGGAGGACAACCAGAGTGATGCCACTCAACCCATCCTCAAGATGCTGGTCGTCCTTGGTGCTGATGGAGATGATACAGTGGATGTATCCATCCTTCTTGAATTTAGGGACATGTTGTCTAGATGCTGCAGTGCTTCTAAAGCATGCATGCTGCTCATGGGACTGATTTTATGACCTCAACCTGCCATACCCCCCAACACTGGGACAACCCTGCGCTACAATTTGGAGGTGTTTCAGAAACTTTCCCTAGAACTGGATGGGATTAAGCTGTCCCCATAAGTACGAGCTTTTAAGCTGCAGTTACTGTCTTGAATGCTATTACAATAGCAAGTGTTAGGCCAGTGATGGTACATATTCACTCACTCCATCTTGCAAAGGATTGTAACAATTTAAAAAGACACCGTCACCTGCATTGGACCCTCTGCTCTCACACAAGAACTTGGTTTTATATGGACCTTCTGCTGTCCACACAAAGACTTGCAGCATTCATTTCAAGCTTTGACTCTCCAAAAGACTGTTGGATGTGGTCAGATTTGACGAGGACTTTGAAAACATTATTTCTCTTTTTAATATGGGTTAATGCAAATACTAATCACTGGAATGATAATTTGCCAATGTGAATATCAGTATCTCTTTCATTCTAAACATGTTTCCCATTTTATGTTAATTAAGGCATCTTATGTGTCTATTATTGATGTTTATGACAGATAAAACAAAGAAAATGTTAACATTCTATATCTAAACTAAACTAAATTGTTGTAATGCATTACAGTTTTAATGGCACACGGCATGCACAAGTACATAATACTGGTTTGAATGTTGCAGTTGCCTTTTTGTTCCAGTTTTATAGTGTGTTATTTTAGTTGAAATGCCCCATTTTAAAATATATGTTGGATGCAATGGTTTTGTATTTGTAAGAGCAAGGTAATATTGTCAAACAAATATTTGCAATATTGACTGACAAAGAACAAAGAGGAGGAATTGGTTGTTAAAAGTTTTCTTGTTTTTGTCATGTGATATGCTATTCTATATGATGCATTCTGAGGTCAAAGAAACAACTTGGAAATACAGTAAACTGGGATTAGATCATTTCAGTGACACTGAGTTCATTTTTCATAATGAGGCAACATAAACCACTAGTTTTTATCCATTTAGAAATATTTGGAACAGCCCGTGTACAGCTGACTAACTTAAAGGATAAGGTTTAGTTCAGTCATGAAGTTACAGTAACCTCTGAACACTGAACTTTATAAGACTTATAGAGACATAAAGTAGTTACCTTGAGCAGGGTTGGCTTCAGCTCTGCATTTATCTGGAACAAAGACAATGATAACAGACAGTGATCAGAGATGACAACAGCATGGTCTAAATCTGCATCCTTCCTTCCATAAACCTAAATCTATTCACTTTGAGGACAATCTAACAGCTTGACTTAAAATTGTTTGAACTCAATTTTATTTTCTCAATTATGAGGTGATGAGGGCAAACTGCATGGAAGAGAATAAACATATTACAGCACAGTAAAATGATCTTAGTTCCACATGTTCACACTATACTGTGTCTTTTTCACATGAAATATTTAGTTCTAACTAAATCAATAATCCCAACATGTATAGCTGAGATCACAGATCAAACTGAAAACAGAAGCAACATCCTCGTGTTTCCTCTGGATTACAGGTGGATGGACTTTTGTCAAAGTAACTTTCATAACATTTACATGCTTACAGTGAGCATGGCAACATGCAAATGTTTACTATTAGGGATGAGTGAGAACAGCATTATCTGTATCTGTATCCGTACTCGGACTGGGCGGGGCTTAACCCTAAAGTGGTCGGCGTTTGTCTTGAAATGGGCGGGGCTTTAACCGGTATGTTATTTTAAGTATGCAATTTATATGGGTTGATCAGAAATTGTTATATTTATTGCTGATTAGAAAACTATTTACATGACAGCATCAGCATTGAGCTTCAGATCAATGGTTTTGATCACAAACTATATACAGAACGAGTTTTGCAACAATGAATACAACAGTAGTAAAATGTAATGAACAAGAGTTTTCATCCTCAACATAACTCTCTTTTTAACTTTTAAGTTTTTCATGATCAGTGTGATTTTTTGTTTGTTTTTTTTACCAGAGGCCTGGACCACGAAGCAGGATTTGAGCTTATCCAGGTTACTTCAGGGTTAATCCCGGATTTTCAGCACCACGAAGGTGGTTCACTTCTTACCGGGGTAGATCTCCATGCTAACTTATGCTGAACGGTTAACCTGCTCAGAGCAGGTTATGTTCCAGAAAAGAGATTAACTCTGTGAAAGCGCTGCCTATTGACCAATCAGCTCTCTGGAAAATGACATCACCATCTGTAGGAAATTCCACAGACTGTTTCAGCCAATAGGCTGCTTTCTGTTTGCAGCGGTGATGTGGAGAAACTCTTGACTATGGCGATCCTACAGAGACTGATTAAAAGCCTCAGGCTAATGTTGCCTACAGGTTTTTACAGCAGGATCAGCCTACTTACTGCCTTTAAATGTCTTTAACATTTTTTATTTGCTCTAAGTCCGTCTCACACAGCCTGACGCAGCCGTTAAATAAATGGATTTTATTTTTCTTATGAATATTCTAAGCAGTTTGGTATTGAAATACTAAATTTTAATATGAACGTAGGCTGACTAACGTAGGCTAAATGTTCAGATTCAGTCTTTCAGCCACTATCTGAGCACATTTTATGGCATGAAGAGAGTTTTCTGAGTGTGTTAAATAAATTAATCTCATTTTTGAAGTGATGGCCCGAGTCTTTTAGTGTGGAAACGCCGACACACAGCCGAGCTGAAAGAATAAGGCTGATATTTTTTTATCAACGCATTATTATAGACTACGCCTGTTCATTTAGACATTCACACTGTCTGCGATTTTCTGTCTCCCTGCATGTGTCACTTTCAGCCTGCTGCTGTCGTATTTCTGTAGTGTTACAGTTTAATCCTCCATCGTAAAATATGACGCTCTGCTGACAGTGGACCTGTTCATGTCTGTTTGGTCATCTGCTGCTAACTCCGCCTCTTTTATGTGAACGTGCTCCCGGCTGGATCGGGAAACCCTGGGTTAATTTACAGAGTTGATAACCAGCTTCGTGGTGCCGCTTATCCCGATGGGGATTGTTAGGATTAGTGAAGCCAGCTAATGAAAACATATCCTGGGTTTGTTGAACTCGCTTCGTGGTGCAGGACCCTGGATGTGTGAGTGAGTAAGAGAGAGACAGAGAGAGAGAGGAGGGGAGGGGGTTGTGTGTGTGCAGCTTAATTTGTAATATTATTTTCAATAATTTATTTATACCACAACCACCTTTATTTTTAATATATACACCAAGAAAGTGTCAGACACTCAGTGCTGAAGTCAAAAAACTGGTTAGAGCCAGCTGACCGAGGATTTTTATTCAATCCCAGCACAGATATTGACTCGTATCACTTGTATAATACTCGTTTCAGCTGAGCATCCGGGCTCAACTCTAGAACTGCGTCTTTGTCCTACTTTTTATTGCTCGCCTTTTCATGATGGTGGCTTTTAATTGCAGTTAATAGAAAATATATTTATGTACTACAGGCAGTAGGAGTTATTGTGTGTCTGAGAAGCAGAAAACAACAGAGCACTAAAGTTAACTGAGTTCTGATCCAAGTCACTGTGATCTCAGTTAACTTTCAGTTCAGTGAATTAAAAATAAGGAACACCTTCGACACATAATGACTGACAGGACTGCTGTTTGATGTGACCTCTGAAAACCTCCTGAAGTTCCTCATAAAATAATAACAGATGATTTCACACTCGACATCCTTCTGCCTTACTGTCAGACTGTAACATCAGCTACTGATTTTTGAGGAATTTCTTACAGAACATAAAAAAAATTCTATTTCTCTGCTATCTTGTTGACGATGGTTATATAAATATGCCACCTACCGTATACACCTTTTTTGTACAGCACCACAGCCATTGTGATCGGCCCAATGACCACAAGGACCCCACCAATGATATATAATACAAGTCCTTCAGGTCCAGAAGGTAGTTTATGATCTAAAACACAAAAAACATTCACATTAGTTTTATATTCACTTCGTTTTGAATATTTTTTCAATATAAAAGACGATGTAGAGGCTGAGTGACAGTAATGCTGCATCTGAAAACATTAAAATAACATAAATTGAGTAATTTGTGCTGGTGAGAAACAGAAAAAGAGGATGGAGAGAGAAGACCATGTCAAGCAAATGTTTCAGCAGCGGAGCGTTTAGCCTACAGCTTGTTAACACGTTAATTTGTGCGCTTCAACTACAGAGAACAGCTCTCTGTGAGCCCGCTCCACTCTCTGCAGGCTACATTACATATCCTACATGGAGCATTTCAGAATAAGAGCATTTTACCTGTCTGATTTTGCTGGTTCAGATTTTGCTTATTTGTTCAGTTGTCCTTGATTTTTCTGCTTCTACCATGGTTAAGTAGCTACGTAGTTAAATTGTTTTGGTTTGTTTTAAGTGTGCTTATTGTTGATGTAGAATCGGAAGTCTGCAAAGGGTGTTTTATTTTGAAAATCAACCGGATTCTCTACGCCATTCTGTGTCTGACTTCTAACCTGGTTCATCCGCTCTGTGCTGCTTGATGCGGCTTCTGTCAAAAATAGACTGTCAGTGAATATTGAAGTTTAGCTAAACTTAAATTAAATTTAAAAAAATCATAATCATAATCACAATATCTGACCGATCACATTTTTTCCCCAAATCATTCAGCCCGAGTAAAAACGTTCTCTTTTCTTAGTCTGCTCTCTTCACATGGAACTTTTAACTATGATACAAAAATAATTCATCCAGCACTAAAAATTATAATCTTAATGATACGCAGCTTTTTTTCAGTTTCCTGATATGAATTTGTTACCATGACAGCAGGGGCGTAGGAGCGATTTTGAATGTGGGGGGGGACGCAGAAATGCTAGGAGGGTTCGGGGCAGGGGCCTTGTTAGAATCTTGAAACATTGGGGGCTTAGCCCAGCCCACAAAACTTCATATCTTCACATAGTAATTGAAACCTCCACCAAGGATTAAAGCAATAGTAAACATACTCTACTTATATGGCACAATAAGGCAACACTTTTAACTGTGTTATGTCTGCTGTCTGGGGGTCCTCCCCCAGAAAATTTTGAATGTTAAACACTTAGTTTCCTGCATTCTGGTATTTTTTTACACCAATTTCTGCATTTCTGCATCCATTTATTATTGTGTAAAGGGACACACAAAATTGAGGCAGCCCACAGGGGGCTGTATCTTTGTTTCACTGTTGCTTTTAAATGACTTGAAGGCTGGCAATTCTGCCTTCAGATGCGTGCTGAATTGTGGTGAATATTTGAGAACATTTTGATATTTTATGACCTTGTAACTGATTATTTATGCCCATCTTAAATGTGCAATTGTACTCCTGCCTGCTTTGGCCAGGACACTGTTGGAAAAATATTTGTTCTGGTTTTATAAAGGTTTAATAAAACAATTTAAAATCTAAAATTGTAACAGAATATAATGCAGAGCAGCTCTCAGCTTTCAGAAATGTTTCTCCTGTAAAAAACTGAATAATTTTAATTCAGTTAGAAACTCCTGGACTTTAATAGCTCCTGTGTTTCAGCAGGTTTTCTGCTCATGTTCAAAGTTCTGCACAGAATCTAACTGGGTTCTCTGGTATTTCCAGAATAAAGGAATATTTTGAGAGGTCAAACAGTATAAATCATAAACTTTGCAATCAATCCACGGTCCACCTGCGTGCTGAATCGTGTGAACGGGATCCATACCACGGATTCTGCAACCGTTGCACCACTACTATCCATGGTAGTGTAGATGTTTTTTGTGAACAGGATCACAGCCCCGATGTGTCCACATCAGGAAAGGTCAAGATATGGGCTATCAGAGTAAAACTATTTATTGCAAGATCACTTTAAAATATCAGCTTGCTGCCCAGCCACTATTGAATCTTTTATTATGGAGATGTAGCCAACCAAAGTAGCCTACTTGCTTTGCAGCAGCACAGGCAGCCAAAACAATCTGATTATTCCTAAAGCATCTAAATAATCTTTACAACACAGATAATTATTGTGGCAGAAACACGGAGCAGCTCGTTGTTGAAGCAGGGAAACCTACAGACAGAGAAAGCTGTGCGTCATGCGTAAAACCCAAAAGGACTGTTCCAACCATACTCTCTCTCTCTCTCTCTGCTAATAATCTCTGCTAATAATTTTTTTAAGCTGGGTCTCCGACTACATTCACCTGGGTCTGGGTCTCCTACTGACAGCGCTGTGTTGGACAGATTTGTGCAGCAGAGCTCCAAGAGGGAGAGAGAGCGAGAGATACGGTGAGCGAGAGAGAGAGAGAGACGAGCGAGATGAAGTGCTGCACTCCGGCGCTCTGCAATCAAATATGATTTTAAATACGCTTAGTAAAAAAAAATCGCAAATCAATATGCATTGATATTGTGGCGGCCACAAATAAATGAACGTATGGGAGACACTGGATCATCTGATGTTACAGTGTGAAGTCTACCTTTGCTCTGCAGACTAAAGACGCTTTTAATGCGTCGTTAATGGAAAGTGAAACTTTTTACCGGCTTGTTAAAGAGCGACGCAGGCAGCTTTCCAGGACGGCCAGCAGTGCCATGTGAGCGCCAACTGATTTTCACTTATTATTAGAACAATAAAGCCTTAAACTGAAAAAGTATTTGCCTGATTTTCTAAATGTTTGCATCTGCCCAGCTCTGTGACTGTGAGGAGCGTCCGACACCAGGCGCTCTTCTGTGTAACTGCGCGCACAGACTGGATCATTTCAGTTAATGAAGCTATGAATTAATGAATGAAGTTATAAAAGGTATGAATGGAAAATGTAGCGAAATTAAAAGTAGATTACAGGCCTAAATAATATACTGGAGTAAAGAGTATAAAGGTGCAGTTTTTAAAAGGTGTGAACGGGAAAAGGTGCCAATTAGCCTACCTTTTTAATAAATTTAACTAATTTGTAACAAGTTCCTACCCTGCAGCAGGAGTCCTCACTGCTGTCTTCAGGTAGACTGTAAGTAACAGCAGCACAAAATAAACGGAATATTGAGGCACTTTGCTGCACCCTCCTGAGTGAACTCTTTTTTTCTCCCGTAATTTTTCAGCACCACCTTTGCCTTCTATCGCATCTTTATCCGACATGATTTCTGTCGCTTCAACCGCTTATTTAGTCTATTTCTGATGCGGAGTGTGTGATTGATTGATTAACTGTCATTCAAACCGCTATGAGCCAACTCCGAAATCGCCGAGGAAAAAAGTGAGGGGGACAAAACATAGATTTTGAAATGTGGGGGGGACATGTCCCCCCCATGTATAATGGCTCCTACGCGTATGCATGACAGTTAGACATGATGGCCAAAGTTAAATCTCAGGGATTTCCTTGTGGCTTAAGACAAAGAACTTTTGCTGGTCCACTGATTTCAGTCAGAAACACTTTCTGCAATAATAGTAAACACTGTAAAAACAAATGGTAAATAACTTTAAAACTTTCTTACCCCATTCCTTCTCAACATGTAACCTGGATGCAGGATGATTCACTTCACAGGTGAATGTAGACATGTCACTCCTTAAAATCTCCACACTGTCTCTTCTCTGGAAGGTGTCGTCTTCATTTGGTCGAACGCCCGAGGTAACCACTCCGTCCTCTTTAGTTAGAACTCGGCCGTTTCTCTTGATGTTCAGGGTGACGTCTTTCAGGTAGAAACCTGTGGCCAGGCACGTCAACATGACCTTTGTCTCAACTTTGGTGTCCTTTGAGAACATGAACACCTCAGGTGGAGCTGGACAGAAAAATGTAAAGTTAATTGCTGGTGGCCAAACAGAAACGTACAACCCAGGCCCCGTTTCCTGAAAGCATCTTAAGGCAATGATGATAAAATACCTCCTCCTCACTTGTAGGAAGAAGCTCCTGAACTTTTAGAACAAAACTACAAGTTTTATTTAAAGCTAAAGGGCAGGACTTTTACAAATGAATGAAAGTCTGTTATGAAAGGAAGGTTAAAATCAAATCAGTGCAGTAAGAACTGAAGAAGCCTCTGAGATGAGAAGCAAAACATCTTCATTTATCTTCCACCAAGTCCAGCTGCCCTTGAAACAGCCCTGGTTCATTATTATCTACATAAAAAAATTCTGTTGTACATACGGGCGTTTTGAAGGTGCGTTTGCTGATAATCCACAAACTTCCTCAACGACTCCATGCACTCGTTCTCCAGGTAGAGTCTGTAGTCTGTTAGGACCGTGTCACCCCATTCCTCCTTTGTCTCGTTCGCCGCTTCAGTCACAGCAACCCAGACTTTATTGGTGTTGTCGAAGGACAGAAAGTCGTTTCCATCGTAGGTGTAAATGTTCTTCCCACGGTGAGACATAATGCTGCCGTAAGGCTGCACGTTTCCCTCACAGCTTCTCATCCATTGAAGAACATGGAGGTCTGAAACCAGACAGAGGGCCGGAACAGTGAAACAACACAGTTTGAATATTTTATGGCACTGAAAGCATAAAGACAAAGATTTAGAGGCACAGTTCATATTCAGTTTAGTAAGTAATTTGATTAATGCATCGCACCAACACACATGGGCAACCTGACTTTACTAAACAAGACTAAAGGGGCCAGTGTGCTGATGGTTGGGTGGTGGACCAGTAAAGATGGGCATTTCAAGCAAAAACACTATTGGATAGTCACTGGGAACTGTTCAAGCATTCTTTGAAGAAACCAACAGTCACACCATCTTCAGGCTGTGATTGGTCAGCTGGGTGGAGGTGAGGAAGGAGCCAGGGTTTGAACTTCTCTCAGCTCTTTTTCTTTCTTTACACAACTAACTGCTGTTTCCAAAGTCAAGAATAAACTCTTTTAATAAGATTTTAAGCAAACATGGCCACAACGTCCTGAAAGTGACAGAAAAATATGAATTTAAACATTCAAGGATCCAAAAAGCTCAAACAGCTCCTGAATGGACCTTTTAAGGAGTTTGTTTCTTCAACAATTAGAAAGTGTGTGAATATGCAAATATATCTTGTTTCCTACTCAAAGAACAAACCAGCAGGAGTTTGATGCAGAAAACAAAACATTCAGTTCACATTTCATGGATCTTACCTGAGTCTTTATGGCCCATTCGTTTAATCAGGGTGTTGAGGTTGACTTTTAAACGCTGCTGGTCGTACAGGTGGGACTTTGTTCCTTTCTCCCAGTAATCTGGATCCAGTCTCTCTGTCATCCAATCCTGTTTGGGAACTTTCTGCTGGAGCTCGCTGTCAAAGTAGTCGATCATCCTGCCGTCCAGCAGACCCATGGCTGAGAACTGGTGGATGCCCGGGAGTCGGACAGGTTTGGAGAGAGCCGTGTAGATGTAAGTGAGGGAATGTGTCTCTGAGAGTCACACAGACAGACAGATATTTATTCTCTGTTCCTGTAATTCCATCCATCCATCTTCAGTCGCTTATCCGGGGTCGGGTCGCGGGGGCAGCAGCTCCAGCAGGGGACCCCAAACTTCCCTTTCCCGAGCCACATTAGCCAGCTCTGACTGGGGGATCCGAGGCGTTCCCAGGCCAGCGTGGAGATATAATCTCTCCACCTTGTCCTGGGTCTTCCCGAGGCCTCCTCCCAGCTGGGCGTGCCTGGAACACCTCCCTAGGGAGGCGTCCAGGAGGCATCCTTGCCAGATGCCCAAACCACCTCAACTGGCTCCTTTCAGCGCAAAGGAGCAGCGGCTCTACTCTGAGCTCCTGCGAATGGCGAACTTCTCACCCTGTCTCTAAGGGAGACACCAGCCACCCGCCTGAGGGAAACCCATTTTGGCCGCTTGTACCCAGCGATCTCGTTCTTTTCGGTCATGACCCAGCTTTCATGACCATAGGTGAGGTAGGAGCGAAAATTGACCGGTGAGATCGAGAGCTTTGCCTTAGCGGCTCAGCTCTCTTTTCGTTACTAGCGGTGCGGTAAAGCGAGTGCAATACCGCCCCAGCTGCTCGATTCTCCGGTCAATCTCCTGCTCCAGTCTCCCCTCACTTTCGTGAACAAGACCCGAGGTACTTGAACTCCTTCACTTGGGGCAAGGACTCATTCCCTACCTGGAGTTGGCACTCCATCGGTTTCCTGCTGAGAACCATGGCCACAGATTTAGAGGTGCTAATCCTCATCCCAGCAGCCAGCACTCTGCTGCGAACCGATCCAGTGAGAGCTGAAGGCTACGGACCGATGATGCCATCAGGACCACATCATCCGCAAAAAGCAGTGACGAGATCCCAAGCCCACCGAACCGCAGCCCCTCCTCGCCACGGCTACGCCTCGATTTCCTGTCCATGAATATCACAAACAGGATTGGTGACAAAGCGCCAGCCCTGGCGAAGGCCAACCCCCACCTGGAGCGAGTCCGACTTACTGCGAGTACTCGGACACAGCTCTCGCTTTGGATGTACAAGGATTGGATAGCCCTAAGAAGGGCCCCCCTCACCCCATACTCCCGCAGCACCTCCCACAGTATCTCCGAGGGACCCGGTCAGTATGCCTTCTCCAGATCTACAAAGCACATGTAGACTGGATGGGCATACTCCCAAGCCACTCCAGGATCCTTGTGAGAGTAAAGAGCTGGTCAGTTGTTCCCACGACCAGGGCCGAAAACCGCATTGTTCCTCTTCGATCTGTGGTTCTACAATCGGCCGAACCCTCCGTTCCAGCACCCTGGCGTAGACTTTACTAGGGAGGCTGAGAAGTGTGATACCCTGTAATTGGCACACACTCTCTGGTCCCCTTCTTGAACAGGGGAACCACCACCCCGGTCCGCCACTCCTTGGGCACTGTACCCGACTTCCACGCAATGTTGAAGAGGCGTGTCATCCATGACAGCCCCTCCACACCCAAAGCTTTTAGCATCTCTGGGCGGATCTCATCAATCCCGGGGCTTTGCCACTGTGGAGTTGTTTGACTACCTCAGTGACCTCCTCCAGGGAAATTGACAAGAAACCCCATCAGCCTCCAGCTCTGCCTCTACTAGAGAGGCGTGTCAGTCGGATTTAGGAGTTCCTCAAAGTGTTCCCTCCACCGCCCAATTACCTCCCCAGTTGAGGTCAGCAGGGTCCCATCCTTACTGTACACAGCTTGGGCCGGTTCCCGCTTCCCCCTCCTGAGATGGCGGACAGTTCTCCAGAAACACTTTGGTGCCGACCGAAAGTCCTTCTCCATGTCTTCTCCGAACTTCTCCCACACCCGCTGCTTTGCTTCTGCCACAGCAGTGGCTGCAGTCCTTCGGGCCTGTCGGTACCTTGCAACCGCCTCCGGAGTCCTCCGAGACAACAAATCCCGGAAGGCCTCCTTCTTCAGTTGGACGGCTTCCCTGACCATCGGTGTCCACCACGGTGTTCGAGGGTTACCGCCCCTTGAGGCACCTAAGACCTTGAGACCACAGCTTTCCGCTGCAGCTTCAGCAATAGAGGCTTTGAACATTGCCCACTCATGTTCAATGTCCCCAACCTCCACAGGGATGCCAGAAAGGCTCCGCCTACCTCCATTGTAATGAATAACTACAGGCCTCTTCCTGTAATTATTCATTACAATGCTAATGTTGATGTTTTTCTTTAATTTATTACTTTCCTCGGGTCTAAAGGCAAGTTTATTTGTACAGCACATTTCAAAAACAAAGTAATTCAAAGTGCTTTACATAAAACATAAAAGCAACATAAAATATAGTAAACGTTACAGTGTAAACAAAGAAAAAAACAGGACAGTGAAAGTTACAGTGCAGTGTAAGTTATCATTTAAAAGAAAAATCTTAAATATTTAAATAAAAGCATTGGTAAAAAGAAAAGTCTTCAGTCTTGATTTAAAAGAACTGACAGTTTCAGCAGACCTGCAGTTATCTGGGAGTTTGTTCCAAATATACAGAGCATAATAACTAAACGCTGCTTCTCCTTGTTTAGTTTTGACTCTGGGGACAGAAAGCAGACCTGATCCCAGACGACCTGAGAGGTCTGGATGGTTCATAACGAAGCAGAAGATCAGAAATATATTTTGGTCCTAAACCATTTAGTGCTTTGTAAACTAACAGCAGGATTTTGAAATCAATTCTTTGACATACAGGTAGCTAGTGTAAAGACCTCAGAACTGGAGTGATGTGATCCACCTTTTTGGTCTTAGTGAGGACTCAAGCAGCAGCGTTCTGAATCAGCTGCAGCTGTCTGATGGATTTCTTAGGGAGCCCTGTATGGACACTGTTACAGTAGTCAAGTCGACTGAAGATAAATGCATGGATAAGCTTTTCCAGGTCCTGCTGAGACATAAGGCCTCTTATCCTTGATATATTCTTCAGGTGATAGTAGGCTGACTTTGTAATTGTCTTAATATGGCTCCTCAAATTCAGGTCTGAGTCCATGACTACACCAAGATTTCTGGCTTGATTTGTGGTTCTTAACATTACAGATTGAAGTTGAGCACTGACTTTCAATCGTTCCTCCCTGGCTCCAAAAACAATAACTTCAGTTTTATCTTTGTTTAATTGGAGAAAATTCTGGCACATCCAGTCGTTGACCTGCTCAATACAGTTACTCAGCGCCTGTATGGGATCAGCATCTGCTGGATGTTCTTCCATCCAGACATTTTTCTCTTTAGGAAGTCAATAAAAGCAACCTGCACGTAAACGTGTTATTTACATGTTATATTATGCACAGACATAGTGAGATTTATGTAAATATTTACATAAATCTCTTTCTATTAGTCTTATCTTAGTCAGATAAACAGAAACAACTATTTCTTAACTTCATATTTACTTGTAGGGAACCATTTCCTGCTTCACGTTAACTGAACTTACCGCTGTTCACCGTCGGTCCCGTCCCGACGACGATGGAAAGTGCAACCGAATAAACGACGATGATTTTTAAAACTACATTCCGAACCATGGTGTAGATAAACAGTACGTTGTGATCCCTGTTCAGAGAATATCCTCAAAACAGGTCTCCTCCATTGGTCTCCTCCAACAGACCGCTTAAAAGCGCAAGTGTGACTGAGGGTCGAAGCGCGTAGTGAAAACCCTGTGAATCCAAGGCACTGACAGGTGAAGGGACCCCGGAGTCCTACCGAGGATATAAATTCCGTGACATTTGGACTGGATGGCGGAGTCCGTTAAATTCCGTGTATAAAAAAAATGGCCTAAAACAGTTTAGAAAACTTCAGGACTCCAGGAAGTAGCTACTAACGTTACATCGTGAAAGAAACGACTGTAAAACGGTGTAAACTTAGTTTTGATCCATTTGGTCCAAAAGCATCTGGAAAGTCTAGAAGAGCCGCACGATTAAATCATTTTACCCCGTCGAAGATAAAGGACTGAAATCGAAAGTAGTTCTAGGGCGAATGTCTCTAGTGCGCATGCTTAGTGATGTTACGTCTGACTGCGTCCGAAGTCTTTTTTGCTTGGGACGGTTCCTCACTGAGTGAAGTCACCCTGAAGTATTTCAGTGGCAGCTAAGAGCTGGTCAGATTCTCTAAAAGCTAAGGAAAGGTGCCTCCGTGCTTCCTTTCGTAACTCCTGTAGCATCGGGAACAAGGAGAGAATGCCGTCCCACAATTTCTTGCGGTGGTGGCATTTAAAGCGACGCATGTTCTCAAACTGAAACGATAAAATCCATTGACCACATTTAGCAAGATCCTTTCAACACAGACGCACATTATGATAGCCTACCTGAATATGACTTTTACATTTTCCTTCTTTCTTTTGGTTTGTTTTCTTTTGGCTTTGCTGCAATCTGATACTGTTTCAACACCGTTTTATGTTTCAGGCTGTTGAAATAAGGCATTAAAAAAACTCGACCATGACGGAGGAACAATGTTGATCATCAACATTCTTACTCGAGCCCGGCCAATTTATTGCCCGGCCGATATGAGCTAATTGCATTTCATCGGCCGTTTATGACAGATATATGACTATTCAAAAAGAAACAGACTCAGATCCTTCACTCATGTCATGGGTGTTGCATAGTTTGCCACAGAGGGAAGTTTCGCTACTGACAGACGTAACTGAACTGAGATTTAATCTGAAACTGTGTTTCTAATTGTCCCTAGTTCATCACTTTGAAATAGTCTCTACAATCACGTAGCGCGTAACAGCAAATGTAATCAACAAATATTTATTGATGTGTTATTGTTAACATGTTACTTTTTGAGACAGTGACATTTCTCAAATCTATTGTATTAACATCCATTTAGGAAAAGGTTTTATAGCCCACATACATACCAGCTTTCAATATCGGCCTGTTCTAAGTGTAGTTTGTACAGTAAAGGGGTCTACTATCCAAATTATTCTGTAAATCTAGATCTCTGCTATTTTTTACTTTAATATTGGCATCGGCCCCCAAAAACCCATATCGGCCCTGCTCTAATATTGGCATGCCATACTGATACAATTCTTCACTGCTAATCCTTCGAAAAATAGTAGTTCATTGTCAGATGGTCTTATTTTGTCAAAATAGAAGAAAATGTTGACCTTACCTTACTCCTATTCTGCAGATGCTGTTCTTCAGGAGTTTCCACAGCCTCTGATGTGCGAGCAGCCATCAGGTGCAAATGTAATAATGAGCAGTTCAACCAGAAAAAGGATCGTAATAGTCTGTATGTTTCTGTCAAGTGCAGTGGTGGAATGAATGATAACGTTTCATGGTGTTCCTCACTGTTCTTTATTTTCACAATTTCTACTCCAAGTCAGACGCGTCAAAAGTTTTGGGGGGTTTTTTTTGCTTCAGCCACCCAAACAGCGGACATAACGATTCTAATGTCACAGGGAATCTTTACAAAATATAAATCCCTTTTAGTTTGGTGAGTTAGCTGTTAAACCAGTCATATACCACCCACCTTATCTAAACATGACAGGCTTAAGGATACATAAGAACCCTGTTTCATGTGTTAATCAATGGACTCTTATAAACACAACATGACTTTATTTACTGAATTTGGCTTGTCAGTTTGCAAGCTTGGATGTCTCGCCACTTAAGTTCTTAAATTCAACCAGAGGTTTGCGACAATGTTCTGTCCTAACATTTTTCATAATGAGTTCCTAGAAAGTGTACTTTCTTTTTCAAGTGTGTTCAGTTATATTGTGAAAATTGTTATCAGCATAATGTTAGTAGGCTATAGTAAACATGTTCACAAAGTACAGTTCTGCGTTAGTATTGGCAATATACTATTGAAAATGTGAATATATTTATTGACCAATAAAGTACTTTATTCACCTGGAAAGTGCGTTGAGTAGTCCCTTATTTAATTCAGCCTTCAGTATACTGGTAGCCTACATTAGCTAACCAAAGAGTAGCATAGCAGAGTAATAACAGATATTGATAAGTAGCTAAAAAGTGTACTTTCTTACTAATTTGAATAAACCCAGACTATCATCACAATAAAAATATTGCTTGTAGCCTATATTTGTAAGACATTGCTCCATATCACCAACTCTTCAGGGTGTAACGGTAAAGCTTCTGGTCTGAGAAGAAGCAAATTAACGCGGAAGCCCTTAAACCTGCAAATGATGATGTTCATTTAGTATAAACTAATACTGTAGCTTTCCTCTGAACAAAATACAGACCACTGTGGACCATAGACAAAAACAGCTCTGCCGTCATCGAGCGCAACACGCTAAGTTCTCCTCTACGCCTTGGCTCACACCGGCTGTCACTCCCACGTGCACGCACACTTTTGTTGCGACTTAAGCTACATACTGTAAGGCAAAGGCAAGTTTATTTGTAGGCCTATACCACATTTCAACAACAAGGTACTTCAAACTGCTCTACATAAAACATAAAAGCAACAGGGAAATAAAGCAACATAAAATATAATAAAAGTTCCAATCAGGGTTAAAAGAGTTAAATGGAAAATAAAAACAGGCTGAGGGGTTGAGCAAATAACTGAGTCCAATCATTCTGAAAAGAGAAAAAACAGAGAAGTACTCTTAATCTACTCTCTCTAGCTGGTCTGTCCTCGGGTCCACAGCAATCTTTGGGTCCACTGAAACTCCAAAAACCCTCGGACACTACAGAGAAACCAGGACATGTCTGTCAGCAGGCCCCTTTGATCCAGTTCTACTCTGGACCCACCTGCACGTTTACAGGTGGACAGAGGTTCCTGCAAATCACTCGGACGCAAGATTTAAGATCCACTTCCTTCACTCTGTTCAATCTCACTCCCAAAACGTCCTAACCTGCTACCTACTCATTTCTCACCGTGTAAATATTTAATTAAAAGCAATGGTAAAAAGCAGGGCCGTGCAGAGACCTTTGGAGGGGCAGGGGCTCAAAGTGTAAAAGGGGCACATGGAACCAGGATTTAAATAGGGCTGTACATCAAAATATCGATACACAAAGATATCGTATTCCTTTCTGATATGCGTATACGGATGCTTCTGTATCGATTCATCAGCAAACGCTCTGACTCAGTTTTAAAGAAACACAGAGAAAACCCATCTTTTGCTTTGAAACACTGGGCTGACACGACATACAGGGAACAGTTGCTGCTCCTGTTGTTGCTGCTGATACTACAGAAGGTGATCTGTGACTAGAGATATTAAAACAAACACAGGAGACATTATTAATTTTACTAAAAGTTTGATTAGGCAGGGACTTTACAAATTTAAAAATAAACAAATAAAATAAATTTCGCATTGACAAAAGGGCACTTTGGGTATCAAAGCACAAAAGGGCAGGTGCTCAAGCACCCAGCACACACTCTGCTCATGTATACAACAGAGCTACATGAAGAAATGGGGCACCTCGGAGAGGATCGGACACTCTGCTTGATCCGTGATCGATTCTATTGGCCGCACATTCAAAGGGATGTAGACCACTACGTGACAAAGGTGTGTAGCTGTCTGAAGCGGAGGCGTCCGAAGTAGCCAACCCCTGGTTAATGTAGTAACAACATACCCCTTTGAGATGGTTTCGATCGACTACTTGCAGGAGGATATGAGTACATTCTGGTCGTTACAGATCATTTTACGCACTTTGCTCAGGCATATGCACCAACAAGTCAGCAAAAACAGCAGCTGAAAAGATCTTTGGAGACTTTGTGCTCAAGTTTTCAGATTTCCTGCCAAGCTTCATCATGATCGAGGGAAGGACTTCGAGAATAAGCTGTTTGCCAAGTTAGAGGAATATTGCGGCATTCAAGGCTCACGCACAGCACCATACCATGCAGATTTAATCGAACTCTCCTTTCAATGCTCAGAAACCTGACAGAGGAAGCCAAGTCTGATTGGAAGAGCTCCTTGGCCAAGGTCGTGCATGCGTATAACTGTACGCTAAGTGAAGCAACAGGATTTGCCCTCACCTCAACAAAGAAACCCACCCAAGACACTCACACACACATTAGGTCAACCATCAGTCAAATACAGAGACCAGTGATATTTACAGCTAAAGATGAAGGACACAAGTTCATAGTCACATGTTGAGTTTATTGTTGATAGTTTTATTGAATAGAGTTCATAGTAGCACTTTAGGCTGGAGGAAAATGTTAAATTCATGCAGTAATGTAAGTTTTCCATGTTAGTTAAGGAGTGAAGTGCCAGACCACTGATACATAGAAGAACACTGTGACGTGTGCAAAGCATACAGTAGTATATGAGTCTGTGGAATGAGTTATGGGGTCAAAACTTTCAGTTTTCAGTCTAAGATACATAGCCTGCATGAGTAGCGGCGTAGTGTTCCAGATATCACCTGTTCAGTGATGTCTGTTGCTGACACATGACATAAAAGGGAGATACACGTCATGTCAAAGACTGTGGTTAAACATAAAGTATCCTGAAAGACTGGCTCCCATACAACCTACCACTATAACTAGTGGTGGGCATAGATTCATTTTTTAAATCTAGATTAAGCTCACTGTAATCTTGAAATTAATCTAGATTTACATTTTATTCATTTAGCTGACGCTTTTATCCAAAGCGACTTATAATTGCTATACATGTCAGAGGTCACACGCCTCTGGAGCAACGAGGGATGTGTCTTGCTCAGGGACACAATGGGGATTGAACCCGGGTCTCTCACACCAAAGGCGGGCATCTTAACCATTGCGCCATCCCACCCCAATCTAGATTAATCTAGATTAAAATGGCTCATTTGAATTCTGCCAAAGGCGTTCAGAATATGTGTGCAAACGGGTTTCAAGCCAGGTTTAAAGCCAGGTGGCGCATTAGACCAGGGGCTCATCTCCTGTTTCCAAAATGCATGACAAACTGCTTGAGAAAGCTGTTCTACTATGATAATTGGTGATGAAAATAAATCATGTTCAGTAAGATGTACTTTTGTGATGTGCTTTGCGTTTAACTTGAGACTGGAAGAACTCCTACAGTAAACTAATTCCGCATTGCACAAGGTGCAAACAACCTTAGTCTTGTCGAATTTTCCATCGGGAAGCTTCTTAAAAGTAAATTTTTCCAGAAGCAAACCCGGCGGCTTCAGAAATGTTCGTACACAAAGTGCTGTCCAACAGCTGTCTGTGGACGTGTTGCTACAGTTAGTGTGAGGAAATACCGCACAATGCGGCGTATCAATAACTAACCTGGCTAGTTGAACAAACAGCTGGCCGAGCAAGGTTGTTAACTGGAACGCCGTCAACTCGGGTGTGACGTCATTCCCAGCTTCCCAGTAAATGGAACGCAGCAACAGCTGCATCCATGTTAGCACGTCACATTTGATGTGGTAATTTCACAGTAGGCAGACACACAGGTTCGAAGACTCCTTCTTGCCCCCTACAGTGCGATTCGGCAGGTATACATCTGCGCTAAGATATCAAGGTGAAAGAAATATCAGGTTATGGGTATAATGAGTGAGGCTCACACAGCATGTGGGGTCCTTCAGGTTAGACAGGAGGGCAAACATCAGTCAGTAGACGTACAGCCTGCTGTACGTAGAGACAACGTTCTGCTGATGTGTTTCTGTATTTACAGAGAAAGAAAGTAACGGAGTTATTTTAAACTGATGCACGCCTGGAAGTCCCTTTTGTGTCCAAGTGTGCAACACTGTCCCACAGTAACTGTGTTTGTTGACTTGGTAAATTGGGTTCCAGAGAGCAACGTGAATCTTCATGTATGAAATTATATTATCTGCAGAAATTAAGCAGTTCATCATTATTTTGTCTGTTTTCATCCAGAACACTGTTTGTCTAGCCGTCGGTGTCGTCGTTGGTCAGGCCGCTGGCTGCAGGAAAGAAAATCAGTGTTTCAGCCACGAGGAGTCAGGGTCGTAGCAACATAAATATCATCCCAATAAACACACTTTAAAATTAAGGAACTTCTAAAATACAGAGCAGAGAAATAAAACACTTACCTGGGGGAGCAGCTGGAGGTAAAAGTGGTGCACCTGTTAATGAAAACAATGTTAAAAACACACAAAATAAACTATTTTTATCCATTCAGATATTTCTGGAATATCCTGTGTACAGCTGACTAACTTAAAGGTTATTAACTCTGGGTTATTACCAAACCCAGCATGAATTAATGGGCACTTAGATTGTTCAAAGACCTTCAGTCGCTGGGGGCAGAAGACAACTTAGGGATACCCAAGTATAAACCTGCTCAGTGTAGCTTTCAGTCAGTTGTCAGAGATACTTACCGGAGGAGCCAGAGCCTCCAGAGGCATCGCTGCTGAGAGACGATTCTGACCCTGTGAAGAAAAGAAAATGTATTTATTAACTTAATGTAACACCCATGCTGAGAGGTGTGGAGTGATCCAGTGGAGTAGTCTACGTGATACGCAGGTATACGCCGTATACTCACTAGGAATAGTCAAAGTTTTCCGTGTACCCACTTAAAATAGCGAGATGATACGTAACAACATCGTTTTGTGGCAGAACTTTCACACGTTCATTCATAAATTCATCCCGTTTGTGTTGTGAAGCTCTGAACTGATGTTTGCGGCTTCCGTGGCCTGTGACCGGGATCTGACGTCAGCTACCAAACAACCACACAGCTGCGTGGCGGTCACTCTGCCTAAGTTTGAAATTAACTAATATGAAGGAGATGTGAAAGGCGAGCAAATGCAAACTAAACTCTTTTAGTGTTTTCGTAAGCCTGCAGTTAAAGCTGCTGCCGCTCCGGGTGACACCATGACAGGAACGTTGAAGTTACTGAAACACAGAAAACGAGTCAGATGATGCTGATGTTACCGTAACGTTACCTGGTGAGTGAAAACAGCTTATAGGCCTGTTATCATTAACACTATCAGTAATGGAACTGTAACAGCATTGTTGGTCTGTTGGTTTGAATCTAGAAATAGTTAACCAACGTTAATGGATCAGTGAATGCGGGTTACTGTGTGTGTGTGTGTGTGTGTGTGTGTGTGTGTGTGTGTGTGTGTGTGTGTGTGTGTGTGTGTGTGTACAGTACCAGATCCTGGATGCTTGCTGATGCATTTAAGCTGATAAAGTAAATAACCTACGTTTTTGGAAGATAATTGAGCTTGAGAGGATGTGGACCCCTTCTGGTGTCCTCAGTCCTAATATTCTGTATGAATGAGTTTTGGTGATAGAACTGCACACAGGCCTGCGTTCATTGTTATTACTGCTACTGAAAAGCCTCAGCTTTCCATTATTGTTAATAACAGTTGCAACTTGCACTGTGAAATGTGCATTGAAAATTGCCAGATTCATATAACATCTAAGGCTAAATGTAGCTGAGTTAGATGGTGATTAACACTAAACATTAGACATTTCCACCATAAATTGGTGCAGAAAATGTCTCCAGAATGCAGGAAATTAAATGTTTAATGCTCAAAATCTTCTGGGGGAGGAGCCCCAGACCCCCATCATGTACTCATCAATGAATATTTTTTAAAATACTATTAAAATATCTTCTAGTCTTGATCTTGTGACCCCAATATCCTGGATTGTCACATCTCATATGCTCCAAAGTGTTTTATCACAACTCTAATCTGAGCCCTAAATGTCCCCACCACGTTTGAACTCAAAGTGACGCCTTTCCCACCTGTAACTCTCATTGGCTGTTAAAGTCTTTGCGTTGTTGATAACACACAGCCTAAGCAGTCCTTCAGAATGCTCTCTATTACATGTACATGCATACTGTTAGTGAGGGTAGGAGCGCTTATGGGACGTCACGCTGGAAGGGGGGGGGGATCACAGTTTACTCACTAGAGAAAACTAGACTACACCACTGGTGTCATCCACTGTGTTATTGGGGTTATTGTCCACGCAAACACAGATTAGGGCCACCCCTGATTAAATATTTTGTAGTCTTTCAGTTTTACAGCAACCTCTGAACAATAAACTTCATTAAACTTGAAGAAACATAAAGTAGTTACCTTTTTCACCTTTTGCACTTTTGGCTCCAGGTCCTGTTAAAAAAGACAGTGTTAATAGATCATAGATGAAGTCAGTGTCATGGTCTGAATCTGCATCTGTCCTTCCAAAAGCTTGCTGACTTTAAAAATACACACCGTTAAAGTTCACAGTTTGAACACAGATTAAATCTGAGGACAATCAAAAGTCTTCACTTAAACTGTTAATTCAGAAGTCAGTGTTTCCCCACAGGATTTTAAGAGACTAATGGCCTTGGACCGTCTGAGTAAGTTTTGTACATTTTAAAGTTAATAAACCCATCAAAGAGCAGCTCTGTCTGTAGTGGCCTAAAAACTACAGATATTTAACGGATAGATAACTGGGTGGAAACAACAGGGTAGAACACGTCTCTACTCTCACAGTATTTATAGTCGTAACACTAAACTCTGGTTGTTAATATGCTCAAGTTAACATGTTTACAGTGGCACGGTGGGTTGGCATGATATTCCTGCTGCTGGACACTAGCGGGGCTAAAGATGAAATGAGCTCCATCAGTTATCCTGCTGTTTACTGCAGCTTTAAGCCTCTTTGACTGACTGTTGTGTTTCAGTGGAGTTTTGGACTAAAAGGAAGCTACAAGCTAAAGAAATCCTTTTTGTTTTGGTGGTTTTTATTGGCATTTTAGAAGAAATATAGAAAGATATTTAAGTACAGGCAGTAAAAGAAAACAACAAAGAAAAACTATTAACTGTGAGGCAGAAACCAGGAAGCTCCCAGCAAAGTTTCAATTGTTCATCATGGAACTCTATTATTACATATTAATGATCTGATGATGTCCTTGTTGGTAAAATGTTAATATGAAGAATAAACCACGATTTATTGTTAAAGAACCACGTCTGTTCTTTAAGCACAGAACTTTAGTGTTCAGTTTGTTTTGTTTTCTCTTAATAAAAAAGGACCATTTTGTGAAATTACATTGTTTGTGTATTTTATTAAAGAATATAAAACAAATTTTAGGAAAACATGATTCCACTCTACTGATATCATGTTGTCAAGAGACGATGATTGTTACATAAATAAATAAATAAATTCAATTCAATTTTATTTATATAGCGCCAAATCACAACAACAGTTATCTCACAGCGCTTTTCATGAAGAGCAGGTCTAGACCGAACTCTGAAGTTATTTACAGAAGCCCAACAATTCCCACCAAGAGCAGCACTAGGCGACACAGGCAAGGAAAAACTTCCTTTTAAGAGGCAGAAACCTCGAGCAGAACCATGGCTCAGGGTGGGAGGGCATCTGCCTTGACCGGTTGGGGGTGAGGGGGGGAGAGAGAGAGAGAGAGAGAGCAAGAGAAAGAGAGAGAGAGAGCAAGAGAAAGAGAGAGAGAGCAAGAGAGAGAGAGCAGAGGGAGGCAGCCTACACAGTATACACATAGAGGTACAGACAGTAAAGGTAATGTTGCTATAGACTGAATGAAAAATGGTACAGATATTTATAGTAATGTTAATGATAATAATAACAGTAATAATAGCAATAGGACTAGTTACAGCTGTTGCAACTGTAGCAGAGGGCGTCGAGCAGGAACACGGGGGCAGCAGGAGACTCCCAACCACAGATCCAGACTCCACAGCTCCAGAGCCAGCAACACCAGAAGGAAGCGACAGGAGGAGGAAGCACACGAACACGGAAAAGGGAAGAAGTCGAGTTAGTAACATACATTAATGGGATGAGGTTGCACTCAGAGAGAGAGAGAGGAGAGGGGAGAGGAGCTCAGTGCATCATGGGAAATCCCCCGGCAGTCTAGGCCTATAGCAGCATAATTAAGGGATGGTTCAGGACTCACGTGAGCCAGCCCTAACTAGAAGCTTTATCAAAAAGGAAAGTCTTAAGCCTACTCTTAAATGTAGAGACGGTGTCTGCCTACTCTGTTGGGGTAGTAAGGTACTATGAGCTCTTTAAGATAAGATGGTGCCTGACCATTAAGAGCTTTGTATGTGAGAAGAAGGATTTTAAATTCTATTCTGGATTTTACAGGAAGCCAATGCAGAGAAGCTAAGACAGGAGAGATATGATCTCTTTTACTGGTTCCTGTCAGAACACGTGCTGCAGCATTCTGGATCAGCTGAAGAGTCTTAATGGACTTTTCGAAGAGCCTGATAATAAGGAATTGCAGTAATCCAGTCTAGAAGTAACAAATGCATGGACTAGTTTTTCTGCATCATTTTTAGACAGGATGTTCCTGATTTTTGCAATATTACGTATGTGAAAGTTGCTTAATGTGAGAGTTGAACGACATGTCCTGGTCAAAGATAACTCCAAGATTTCTCGCAGTGGTGCTGGAGGCCAGGGCGATGCCATCCAGGGAAACTATATCTTTATCTTTGCGTCACGGAGGTGCTTAGGCCCCAGAACAATAACTTCAGTTTTATCTGAGTTTAACATTAGAAAATTGCAGGTCATCCAGGTTTTAACATCCTGAAGATGTATTTGAAGCTTAGCTAACTGATGAATTTCATCTGGCTTGATCAATAGATATAACTGAGTATCATCTGCATAACAATCAAAGTTTATGGAGTGTTTCCTGATAATATTGCCAAAATGAAGCATATAAAGTGAAGAGGATTGGTAAATGCCACCTACCACTTTTGCCTTTTTTGTAGAAGACAGCCAGAAGCACACCGACTGCGACCACCAGCAGCAGCAGGAGCCCTTCAACCCCACCAATGATGGGTCCAAGTCCTTGAGGTCCAGAAGGTAGTTTATGATCTAAAACACAGAAAACATTCACAATAGTTTTATATTCAGTTCACTTTAAATATTTTTATCAATATACAAACATAATGTAGAAGCTGAGTGACAGTAATGCTGCATCTGAAAACATTAAAATAACATAAATTAAGTAATTTGTGCTGGTGAGAAACAGAAAAAGAGGATGGAGAGAGGAGACCATGTCAAGTCTCAAAAAAAGATTCTTTTCTTCTACAAGTTCAAAATTATTTTCTTTTGCTTGTAAAAACTAGAGCTGAACGATTAATCGTTTTCAATCGAAATTGCGATTTGAAAGAATGTGATTAGCTAATCGTGAAGAGGGAAATTAAAATGTAGGTTAATTATCCAGCACATCTGACCTGTTTTAAACAGTCAGCCAGTTACAGGTTCATTCCGTTGTCGTCCTTGTGTGACAGACCTGCTGGCCAATCAGAGCGGGCACATGGCGTGCACATTTTACAACAACAAAGGAAACTAGAGGAATGGCGCCAGCCGAAAAGACGCAGGCAGGTTTTGTCCGGCGTCAAACTCACACTGACGTCTTTCAGCAGAGGAGCGTTTAGCCTACAGCTTGTTAACATGTTAATTTGTGCGCTTCAACCACAGAGAACAGCTCTCTGTGAGCCTGCTTGTGCTTCTACCAGCTACGTAGTTAAATTGTTTTGGTCTGCTCTCTTCACATGTGTCACAGCCCAGCTCATAGACTGGACAAAAAAGGGGAGACACACGGGTAAACTAAATAACAAAGTGATTTATTAATAAGAAAATAAGCAAAACCAATATGTGGGAAGAATCTGTAAAGTCAGTAGTGTAGGGAGTGGATGACTGAAAATGTGCTGCATGGATAAAGACAAGAAACCAAATAAACAAAGGAAGCTGTGAGATGAGGAGGTGCAACACAAAACTAACTGCTGCTCTTGCTTATATGCGGCATGGGGGCACACCGGGCCCAGGTGTGCCCCCATGCCGCTGATTAGCCTGCCAATCAGGTCTGCAGGCCTGAGACAGAAAGCACACCAACAGCAGAATGAACCCTGCAGAGCGGCCGTCACACATGTAACTTCTAACTATGACACAAAAATAAATTCATCCAGCACTAAAAATTAGAATCTTAATGATATGCAGCTTTCACAGGACTCTTACCGCACTGAGCTAAACGAAGACATTATTTACTCATGATTTTAACTTTTTCATGTAAAGCACCATTCTGATCGATTGTACCGTGGATCTAATCGATTCCTGAACTTTCTAAATGTTGTCGTGGTTACTTCCTTGTAGTAATGTTGTTGTGTTTCCTGATATGAATTTGTTACCATGACAGTTAGACATGATGGCCAAAGTTAAATCTCAGGGATTTCCTTGTGGCTTAATACAAAGAACTTTTGCTGGTCCACTGATTTCAGTCATAAACACTTTCTGCAATAACTGTAAAAACAAATGGTAAATAACTTTAAAAGTTTCTTACCCCGTTCCTTCTCAACATGTAACCTGGATGCAGGATGATTGACTTCACAGGTGAATGTAGACGTGTCGCTCCTTAAAATCTCCACACTGTCTCTTCTCTGGAAGGTGTCGTCGTCATTTGGTCGAACGCCCGAGGTAACCACTCCGTCCTCTTTAGTCAGAACTCGGCCGTTTCTCTTGATGTTCAGGGTGACGTCTTTCGGGTAGAAACCTGTGGCCAGGCACGTCAACATGACCTTTGACTCAACTCTGGTGTCCTTTGAGAACATGAACACCTCAGGTGGAGCTGGACAGAAAAATGTAAAGTTAATTGCTGGTGGCCAAACAGAAACGTACAACCCAGGCCCCGTTTCCTGAAAGCATCTTAAGGCAATGATGATAAAATACCTCCTCCCCACTTGTAGGAAGAAGCTCCTGAACTTTTAGAACAAAACTACAAGTTTTATTTAAAGCTAAAGGGCAGGACTTTTACAAATGAATGAAAGTCTGTTATGAAAGGAAGGTTAAAATCAAATCAGTGCAGTAAGAACTGAAGAAGCCTCTGAGATGAGAAGCAAAACATCTTCATTTATCTTCCACCAAGTCCAGCTGCCCTTGAAACAGTCCTGGTTCATTATTATCTACAAAACAAACTGTAAAAAAAATTCTGTTGTACATACGGGCGTTTTGAAGGTGCGTTCGCTGATAATCCACAAACTTCCTCAAAGACTCCATGCACTCGTTCTCCAGGTAGAGTCTGTAGTCTGTTCGGAGCTCGTTATTCCACTCCTTCTTTGTCTCGTTGGCCACTTCAGTCGCAGCAACCCAGACTTTATTGGTGTAATTGAAGGACAAGAAGTCGTTTCCATCGTAGGTGTAAATGTTCTTCCCACGGTGAAACGTAATGCTGCCGTCGGGCTGCATGTTTCCCTCACAGCCTCTCATCCATTGAAGAACATGGAGGTCTGAAACCAGACAGAGGGCCGGAACAGTGAAACAACACAGTCTGAATATTTTATGGCACTGAAAGCATAAAGACAAAGATTTAGAGGCACAGTTCATATTCAGTTTAGTAAGTAATTTGATTAATGCATCGCACCAACACACATGGGCAACCTGACTTTACTAAACAAGACTAAAGGGGCCAGTGTGCTGATGGTTGGGTGGTGGACCAGTAAAGATGGGCATTTCAAGCAAAAACACTATTGGATAGTCACTGGGAACTGTTCAAGCATTCTTTGAAGAAACCAACAGTCACACCATCTTCAGGCTGTGATTGGTCAGCTGGGTGGAGGTGAGGAAGGAGCCAGGGTTTGAACTTCTCTCAGCTCTTTTTCTTTCTTTACACAACTAACTGCTGTTTCCAAAGTCAAGAATAAACTCTTTTAATAAGATTTTAAGCAAACATGGCCACAACGTCCTGAAAGTGACAGAAAAATATGAATTTAAACATTCCAGGATCCAAAAGCTCAAACAGCTCCTGAATGGACCTTTGAAGGAGTTTGTTTCTTCAACAATTAGAAACTGTGTGAATATGCAAATATATCTTGTTTCTGACTCAAAAAACAAACCAGCAGGAGTTTGATGCAGAAAACAAAACATTCAGTTCACATTTCATGGATCTTACCTGAGTCTTTATGGCCCATTCGTTTCATCAGGATGTTGAGGTTGTCTTTGAACCACTGCTGGTCGTCCAGGTGGGACTTTGTTCCTTTCTTCCAGTAATCTGGATCCAGTCTCTCTTTCATCCAGTCCTGTTTGGGAACTTTCTGCTGGTGCTCGCTGTCAAAGTAGTCGATCATCCTGCCGTCCAGCAGACCCATGGCTGAGAACTGGTGGATGCCCGGGAGTCCGACAGGTTTGGAGAGAGCCGTGTAGATGTAAGTGAGGGAATGTGTCTCTGAGAGTCACACAGACAGACAGATATTTATTCTGTTCCTTTAGGCTCCGTTCAGACTGCAGGCCTTAATGCTCAATTTCATTTTTTTCTGTTTGACAGTTCACATTATAGTTTAAATGTGGCCCATATCAGACTCCAGTGTGAACTGTCCGCGGCCTGAAAGTGACCCGCATGCGCAGAAGAATAACGCGATGTCACAGGCAGCAGCAGCTGTTGCAGGTTATATATTAGAAAATAAAATAAATAAACAAAACAGTGTGTGTGTTTAAAAAACTAAAAACATAAATAAATAAAACAGTAAGTGTGTGTGTAATAAGTTAGCTGAAGTTTAGCTAAATATCTCATGGCCACACAACCTGACCAGGTGAACACAGTAACAATTGCGTCTAATAACGTCATCACAATCGCCACATTGATATGCAAATTACGCGGTAACTAATTAAAATGCGCCAATTTGCACACATTTGACAAGTCACTGCAGGTGAATGGGATAAAGAAAATAACTAAAGCAGATCAACACAGAGCTTCTCCAGTTAATGACTCACATCAAGAGTATTTTCCTCTGAAATGTGCAGATTAGCTTGTTTTGGTTAATACAGAAGAAATCTACAGATGCAAACAGACAGAGGTTAGTAGGCTTAAAACCATCTAAAGGTGCATTCTTGAAGTTTTATTTCCATTAGAGTAAAAGAAGAAAGTCTCAAAATTGACCACTCCATGAAAAACTATGAAAGTGCCTTAAAGAGTAACTTCCTAACTTTGACTGTAGCCTCCTCGTCTGATAACTCTCCATTCTGTTAGTTTGTTGTATGCTGATAGATCTTTACATATACAGACAGCCCTCCCTCAGATGTGAAACTAAGCTCATGTCACCATCAGTAATTGTGTGTGTGCGTGTTAAATGTGATATAGCAACAAGTATTTGATCAATACTTTAATGTATTCAGGCAGTTCAGTGTTCTGTTGCTTGGCTGTGAAGCTGAAGGTTTTCTTTACTCATTTGGCTTCTTGCTTGTGAAACAAAAAGTAAAAGTATTTAAATAACATTTATTTTAATTCTGCCTGCAGCCCAATGCCACAGTTTAGTCTGAAGATTTATGTGAAGTGTTATGTAGGGCTGCAGCTAAAGATGATTTTAGTATTCAAAGCTTCTATAGATTATTTCAGCATCGTCCTTTTGCTTGGTGGCAGCAGGTCGGTGGCCCCTGTGATAAACCTAGTGAATACTAAAGAGACCGTGGTCTCTGTGGAAACTGATTATTTTGTAGAAAAGTAAAAATGTTGTGTTGATATATTTGTCTTGTTTAAAAAAATGCCCTTTTTTCACCTGAGCCCCTGTACACAAAAATGTCTGTGCACGTCCCTGCTCGCGGGAGATTTATGAAAAGTGTTCACAACTTTCTGTTCGTTTCATTACTGTTTCTGGCGCTGGTCTCTCTCTCTGACATGTTATAAGATAAAAAGTAAAGATCTGTCTGCATAAAACACAGCCTGTTAATCTAATTATGTCTTGTAGGCCTATTTTTATACTTTGAAGAGAAAATATACATTTGAGCGAACAAAAATCTGTTTGCGCAAGCTCAACTCTGCCTCCACGCTCGCAGTCTCTGCTCTGCGCTCGCTTAGAGAAGGGTCCAGCCGTGAGATCGTGACGGAAGTTGAACTTCCATATATGGTTTGTCCCAGATGCCACTGTATAAATAAATGTATATTTTCTCTTCAAAGTATAACTTGTGTGCTCACAAAAGTGAAACTGCGCGCACGAATGTCTCTGTGCTGCCAGGAATGTGGCACACAAATTACGCCATATATTTTGATTTTTCTTAGTCACTTAGTTGCAGTAGGCCTGTGGGATGAGTGTAAATTAAGTTTAAGTTAAACAAAGATAATTAGTTATTTATTTTTAATAAAATAATTAATTCTTATTTATATAATTAGTTCTTATTTTTATATTTTATTCTTATAATTTCTCCCTTCACATTAACTGAACTCACCTCTCTTCGCTGTCGGTCCATCCACGGGCAGGATAGAAACTGTATAATACAGTACAAACACAAAACTGACTACGTTCATGTTTTCAAGCTGCATTCTGCTCCTCGATGTGCACAAACAGCAGAATTACTCCGTAAAATTGCTCGTCAAATTGCTCCATATCACCAACTCTTCAGGGTGTAACGGTAAAGCTTCTGGTCTGAGAAGCGAAGCGAATTAACGCGGAAGCCCTTAAACCTGCAAATGATGATGTTCATTTAGTATAAACTAATACTGTAGCGTCCCTCTGAACGAAATACAGACCACTGTGGACCGTAGACAAAAACAACTCTGCCGTCGTCGAGCGCAACACGCTGTTGCTGCGTTGCAGGGAACTCGGAGGTGGGAAATTTCAGACCTCCAACTTGAAAAACTACAACGCCACTCTGTACGTGTTCCGATCACGCACTCCGTTAGGAATTTTGGACAGGGGGGGGCATTTTCCGAACTGGACCAAGCCACGCTCAGTTCTAATACACTGCTCAAAAAAATAAAAGGGAACATTTAAATTAACACATCCTAGATCTGAGTGAATGAAATAATCTCATTAAATACTCCTTTCTTTACATAGTTGAATGTGCTGACAGCAAAATCACACAAAAATTATCAAAGGAAATCAAATTTATCAACCCATGGAGGTCTGGATTCAGTGTCACTCTCAAAATCAAAGTGGAAAACCTACAGGCCGATCCAGCTTTGATGTAATGTCCTTAAAACAAGTCAGAATGAGGCTCAGTAGTGGGTGTGGCCTCCACGTGCCTGTATGACCTCCCTACAGCGCCTGGGCTCCTGATGAGCGGAGGATGGTCTCCTGAGGGATCTCCTCCCAGACCTGGACTAAAGCATCCGCCAACTCCTGGACAACCTGTGGTGCAACGCGGTGTTGGTGGATGGAGCGAGACATGAGGTCCCACATGTGCTCAATTGGATTCAGGTCTGGGGAACAGGAAGCATCAATGCATCAATGCATATTAGGGGTATTATGCTATGGACTACAATGCGTAGTCCATAGCATCAATGCCTTCCTCTCGCAGGAACTGCTGACACACTCCAGCCACATGAGGTCTAGCATTGTCTTGCATTAGGAGGAACCCAGGGCCAACCACACCAGCATATGGTCTCACAAGGGGTCTGAAGATCTCACCTTGGTCCCTAATGGCTGTCAGGCTACCTCTGGCGAGCACATGGAGGGCTGTGCGGCCCCCCAAAGAAATGCCACTCCACACCATTACTGACCCACCCCCAAAGCGGTCATGCTGGAGGATGTTGCAGGCAGCAGGACGTTCTGCACAGCGTCTCCAGACTCTGTCACGTCTGTCACATGTGCTCAGTGTGAACCTACTTTCACCTGTGAAGACCACAGGGCGCCAGTGGCGAATTTGCCAATCTTGGTGTTCTCTGGCAAACGCCAAACGTCCTGCACGGTGTTGGGCTGTAAGCACAACCCCCACCTGTGGACGCCGGGCCCTCATACCACCCTCATGGAGTCTGTTTCTGACCGTCTGAGCAGACACATGCACGTTTGTGGCCTGCTGGAGGTCATTTTGCAGGGCTCTGGCAGTGCTCCTCCTGCTCCTCCTTGCACAAAGGCGGAGGTAGCGGTCCTGCTGCTGGGTTGTTGCCCTCCTACGGCCTCCTCCACATCTCCTGATGTACTGGCCTGTCTCCTGGTGCTTTGGACTCTACGCTGACAGACACAGCAAACCTTCTTGCCACAGCTCGCATTGATGTGCCATCCTGGATGAGCTGCACTACCTGAGCCACTTGTGTGGGTTGGAGACGCCGTCTCATGCTGCCACCAGAGTGAAGCACGGCCAGCATTCAGAAGTGACCAAAACATCAGCCAGGAAGCAAAGGACCTGAGAAGTGGTCTGTGGTCACCACCTGCAGAACCTCCTTTATTGGGGGTGTCTTGCTTATTGCCTGTAATTTCCACCTGTTGTCTTTTCCATTTGCACAACAGCAGGTGAAATTGATTATCAGTCAGTGTTGCTTCCTAAGTGGACAGTTTGATTTCACAGGAGTGTGACTGACTTGGAGTTACATTGTGTTAAGTGTTCCCTTTATTTTTTTGAGCAGTGTATTTCATTTCAAAATCTATGCCCCTTAGTTAACTTAAATGTGCAATAGTTAGAATTTTATATATTTAAGTTACAAACACTTAAATGGTTTAAGTAACACAATAGAACACAATAGAAATGTATAGTGGAGTCTACTTAAACGCATTAATAGTCAAAACTTATTATAAGTCCAATACACTTAAAATTCTAGTTTTATTAAAAATATGAATATTTCAAATTTTAAAATATTTGGAAAACGAAAATTCAAATTAAATAACTACCACACAATGCTGTACATTTCATTTCATTTATTTAGACACACAACAAAGCAACAAATATATATTAACAATGATGCTGTGTGAAATATCAGATGCAAATCCAAAGTAAGAACTTGTTTTAATAAAATGATCAAAATGGGTCCAATAATTGCCTGAGGTAACGCTATGAAGTGCTTCCATTACAAGGCTGCCCTCTAGGATGATCCCCACTCTTGACGAGTTTTGTTGTGGCCATGCTGGGCTCGCAGTGCTGGTGTTCTCATAACAGGATACCCACGGGAAAGTCCGGAGAGTCTCCCTCATTAAGATTCTAGTGCGAGAAACAAGACAAAAGGAGCATTTTCAGGTTAACAGCAATTTGTCTACAAACAGCTGTGTCGTCTTCATAATTCAGTGGTTTTATTTTAGATAACGTTGTGTAAACAAGCTATTACAGGCATTTTTGTGTGTTCATGTGTTGGTGTCTCTCATGGTGTAGATCCCATGTTTTCACAGACAAATGTGATATGTGATACATGTGAGAAATAGGGATTTTTTGGGGTAAGTGTGTGTAGATCAATAAAAGGCAATATTAGAAATACATTGGAGATGTTTGGATTTATTCAGTGGAGCTGCCACAAACTATGCAGCGACTGGAAGTTCCAGCAGCCCTTCAATAGTTTAGCTTTTTTGTTTTTGTAGAAATCAAGTCACTAAACAAGGCCTTTGAATTTTTGTATAATTTGCATCATTTAAATGCAGTAATTATTTTCCTCTTGCTAACAGTGAAAGCACATTATCAAGTTAAAATCAACTTAAGTTCAATGAATGCTAATCCTTCATAACTTATCTCAAACAAAACATAGGAGAATGGAAAAACTGAGTCAAACACCAATCAAAAAACTTTACTCACTGCTCTTAAAGAATACAGATCATCACCCTCAAGAATGACTGAAAGTCCTCTCAGGACAAGGCATCTTATGGCTGTTGGCTCAGTGCAAAGAAACACAACAAGCTCTAACACAAGAAATATATCAGTTTATTTGTTCATTTAGAGAAGAACCACAAGGGAAGGTGGGTGAATTAGTTCTCGTAATATTTATGAACTAACCATCAATATTGTCGTGGAATTTATATTCCTGGTGAGGGGATGAGCAAAGAAAACCAACTGCTGTCTTTGAAGACTGCAACAGAGAAGTACTTAAACACATATACAGCTGGTCCAGAGATCTGCTGCCTTGGACAGCACCAGGCATCTGGCCCCGAGCAAAGGGATGCATAATTATTCACACAGTCTAGGTTGAGATCTTCTCTCAGCCTTGAATGAACATTCCAGGAGAGGAGAGGAACAACAAGAGGGGAGAAGACCAAAACAATCTCACAGCTCTGACCTAAACCCAAGTAAATGTGGACAGAATAACATAAGGACTTTAGGAGAGGAAAGGTTAAGGATAAAAACACAATGCATATCTGTAACAATAATAGTAATAATAATGATAATATTAAAAGATCATACATAAAAGATTAAACGTTAGAGGACACAATTTTATTCCATAAAAAATAAACAAGAAAAACAATATCAACCCACCGCTGATTTCCATCAAGCTTGGACACAAACCATCAAGAACACAGAAGAACTCTTCTTTAACAACCCTATTAAACTCCAAGTACACCTGAAAAATATGAAATTACTTATATTTTGTTATTTAGGAAGAGTTATAACACTAATAAACCTCAAATTTTGACCAATGATGTATGTAACACAAAAAACACAAGATATTTAAAGACACAAGTAGAGCGAGTCACTCAAAAAGCACAATTGTTGCAATTGACCAACGCTAAAAGTTTAGTCAAATTTACACATTTCAAACTAGAAATGTTCAAGCAGTTTCTAATACTTGAATAAAAAAAACAACTTACCTCATTCAGACAGAAATTGTATCCTCTTTACGGCAGACAAACGTCCTTTAAAAGCTACATACTTGCTAAAAACAGAAAAATGCCGGCATGCAAAGACGTTAAATTGCTCCTGTAAATGAGAAAACGTGCAACTTTCTCTAACCGCCAACGGACAAGCACAGACTTGTCTTGAGTTTTGAGCCAATCACAACAGGGCAGCGCTGTTGCCTGAGGTCAATCACTCACACCGCACATCAGTCACAAAATGTGGCCTATTTAAAAAAAGTTGCTCTAAAAAGTTGCCGGTGCAGCGAAGTGTCTCAATATTACAGACTTTTCTTTTGTGCTGCTGTTACTTCCAGCTGAACGGTGGGTCCATCTAATGTACTTTTAATTTCGCTACATTTTCCATTCATACCTTTTATAACTGAACCAGTCTGTAATCTGCATTTTGCTTCATGAACCGAAATGAGCTCATCAGGCTGTGAGCGCGCAGTCACGCAGGTCAGCCCTGGTTTCAGGCGCTTGTCACAGTCAGAGCTGGGCAGATGCAAACATTTAAACAATCAGGCTTTAATGTTCTATTAATACAACGGAAATCCGGTGAGCGCATTCCATGGCACTGTGACCGTGTTGGAAAGCAGCCTGAGTCTCTTTCAAAAGTGAAACACTTCCACTTTCCACAAACGGCGCATTAAAAGAGTCTTTAGTCTCTGCAGAGCAAATGAAGGCTACACACTGTAAGATCTGTGTCAGATAATCACTGCATTGACTGAGATATATTAACAGTGTCCTGTTGTTGAACAAAGCATCGCTTTGGACATATGTGAGCGAGAGAGAGAGAGATCTGTTGGGTTTTACGCATGACGCACATCTTCCTCTGTATGTTACTGCCACAATAATCCTTTGCAGTGGCGGCTTGTCAGTAGAGGGCGCTAGGGCGCCGCCCCCATCAAAATTCCAGAAAAAAACATGTATATTAAAATGAATTAAAAATGAAATAGTTTACTCATACGATGTGCCGGCTGGTAGTAAAGAGCCTCGGATTTTAATAAAAACTGGCTTTAATCGGTTAACTATTTTCTATGTTTTTCAATATGTTTTCATACGGTTTCATGGGCTTAGGGACCCGGACAAATGGATGTCTGTCTGAGTCGTTAAAATTTTCAGGCAGCATGTGACTTAAAGCTGGTCTCTAATTGGTTTCTTAAAGATTCTCCTCCGGACGCAGGTCGCTGCGCCCCTGGCTTAATCAGAATCGGATACATGTTATTTTATCCAATGTGATTGATTGGCTCGCCACCTGTCATTCAACTTTACGCTGTTGGCCACTACTGTACTGCGAAAGTGCGCTGGCAACACCGCCCAGAGTCGAGCGGACGGTGCCTTGCTAGGCTGATCAGTAGTCACTTTCAGATAGATAAATGGCAGCATTTAAACCAAATTCTGTCATTGACTTACAAAAAACCCTTTCACAAGGCGTTCGCTGGAAGAAAAAAAAGAATAAAGAATCTCGACCTGACCAACCCGATTTACAAATCCAGCAGCAGGCCAGCGACAGAGGACGAAGCTACACCCGTAGCTTCACCCGCGCTTGTTATGAGAAATGGAGGTGGCTAGCTGGATGTGATGTTAGATGTTGTGATGTTTATGGAGAATAATCTCGAAGAAGTCTTTTCCGAAACTGTGACTCTCCTAAAAGTTCTCATTACTACACCCATGACCACAGCTGAAGCTGAGAGGTGCTTCTCAACCTTGAAAAGAATAAAAACATTTCTCAGAAACACCATGACCCAGGAGAGGCTGAATGCACTGGCATTGCTGTCCATGGAAAAGAGACTTGTTACTGAGATGACTGACTTTAATCAGAGAGTCATTGAGAAATTTGCTAGCCAGAAAGAAAGGAGAGCAAAATTTATGTTCAAGTAGTCAACATGGTTTTTTTTTTAATCACACACGCACACACATTTAAAGCGCCCCACCCAAAATAATTATCACCAGCCACCACTGATCCTTTGTATTGTGAAGATTTAGATGCTTCAGGAAAAAGAAGCAGCGCTTTGGTTGGCTACATCTCCATAATGAAAGGCACAAAAGTTACCTGGGCAGCAAAAGTGATATTTTAAAGTGATCAACACCTTCATGGAGATTTAAAAAGGAAAATAATTGTAGAAACAGTTAAATTACAGATAATCAGCTGACTTACTGTATTTGCAGGAATATTTTAATGGGCTTCTTAAAAAAATAAACTCATCAAGTTGCCGAGTCTGATGCAGTAGACAGTCCATTTTTACTCTGACAGCCTATCTTGACCTTTCCTCATGTGGACACGCAGGCACTGTGACTGTGATCCTGCACAACAAAACATCCCCACACAGCCGTGGATAGTAGTGGTGCAACGCGTTGCAGAATCCGTGGTATGGATCCCGTCCACACAGTGCAGCACGCAGGTGGATCGCGGATTGATTGCAAATCAATGCAAAGTTTATGAAGATTTATCCTGTTTGACCTCAAAATATTCCTTTATTCTGGAAATGTCAGAGAACCCAGTTAGATTCTGTGCAGAACTTTGAACATGAGCAGAAAACCTGCTGAAACACAGGAGCTATTAAAGTCCAGGAGTTTCTAACTGAATTAAAATGATTTCATTTATTATTTATGGGGTAAAAAGGTGCCACATGCACATAAAGAGGTTACCTCAGTCAGTCACGTCTCCGTGTGTGTTGATTCAGCAGTGATGATATTAAAAGCTGATCTACAGGAGAAACATCTCTGAAAGCTGAGAGCTGCTCTGCATTATATTCTGTTACAGTTTTATATTTTGAATTGTTTTATTAAACCAGAAAAAAAATATTTTTTTCCAGGAGTGTCCTGGCCAAGGCAGGCAGGAGTACAACTGCACATTTAAGATGGGAATAAATAATCAGTTACAAGGTCATAAAATATCAAAATGTTCTTAAATATTCACCAGAATTCAGAAACAAGGACGATCAAACGAGCAATCAGTGGTAACATCTGCTTGTTTAAAAGCAACAGTGAAACAAAGATACAGCCCCCTGTGGGCTGCCTGAATTTTGTGTGTCCCTTTACATAAATAATTTCCACATGCAGAAAATGCAGAAATTGGGGCATAAAACACCAGAATGCAGGAAACTAAGTGTTTAATAATCAAAATGGTTCCATACCTGTCACTGCAGTTTTGTTGTTATATCAGGCTCTTTGATTTAGACACATTACAATTTAGCAGACATGACACAGTTAATAGTGTTGCTTTGTTGTGCCATATAAGCAGAGTATGTTTACTGTTGCTTTAATTCTTGGTGGAGGGTCAATTATTATGTGAAGATATGAAGTTTTATGGGCTGGACTAAGCCCCCAATGTTTCAAGATCCTAAAAACGCCCCTGGTGTCTCCATGAGCTTGCATCTCGAGGGGGAGGGACTTAAATGCTCCATGAGGAGTCGAGGAGGTTGAAATTTGGGAAGTGAGAAAAGCCCCAGATTTTCTTGCTCCTTGTTTGCTGTTGTTGATGGTGTTTCCTGTATATCTCTGAATAGCGGATCACTTGCAATCTTCACTTGTCTTTCAATGAAGCCGACAGTGTCTGTAAATGTGGCTCTCTGGCCACGCCTTTCCTGCAACTCACAAGCCACAGTCCTCCATCTGTCCCTCTTCCATGGCGTTACAACATCCTCGCAGAAAAAGACTGTCTGCCTGTAGAAATTTCACATCTTCAGGTTTTATTGGTGTCCATGAAAGAGCCTTTTTCCATATAGGCTGAAGCAGTTTTCTGTGTATTCCCAAAATGCTCTTCTAAAGCCTTAACCTGGCCATATCCTCTGTCATGTGTTGACAGCTCCCTTGGCTGCCCCCTGGTGTTCTGTTCAAGGAAGTACAAGCAGCCTTTAGGATTGTCAGCCTTCTCTTCGATGCTGTGTTCAAAAGCCCTCATGAAGGTGGGATATTACAAAGGGTCACTGTCAAAAACCTGAATGTCTCTTTTAGGCAGAAATGAAAGAGATTGTTGCTGAACCATTAAAGCAGTTATTTCATTTTCTTTTCCAAAACTGTAATTATTTGACTTTGATCACTGCTGCTTGTCGCCAGTGTTGCTGATTGATGACTCCTGTGATGAAACAATGGACGTGATTGTACGGTCTCTTGATGTCCCGTAACTTCAGGAAGTCCTGACGATGGTGGTTGAATAACATTTTCCACTTGAGGTTTTGTACCCAAGAAATGTGGATTGGGCTTTTCAAGTATTGGGATATTTGTTTCAGGTACAAATGTTTTTGCATCAGCACTAAGTGTTCTGGTTTTCCTTTGTCTCCTTTCTAGATAAGAATTCATGCCATTGGACTTCACAGATGGAGGATTTGAAACACGAGACCCTCCTGAGCCTCTCAGCACATTCACTTTGGCCACTGATGCGCTATTTCCACTTCAAGTTCAAACTCTTCCCGCTTTTCCCTTAGCTGCTGCTCTGGTTCTTCCAATGCACGTTTGTCTTTTAACAGTCTTTGTCTTGCAATGAGAGCAGCCATATCTGCTTCAGCTTTAATGCGTGATGTTGTTGAGGCCCTGGACCTTGTTCCAGCCGAGATCCGCCTACTATTAGAACCTGTACTTCCTGTGTTTGACACACCATCAACTTGGATTAATTTCATCGTGTGACAGAAGCTTGAAGATTTTGCTCAGAGTGATCTGAAACAGACTCTTTATCATTATGGTGTGCATTGATTCCTTTTGTGATACAAACATGGGAGCATCATTTGTGACAACGTGAGCAATAGTACGGCCTGTTTGTCTCCCTGTTTCAGGAAGCCGTCCTTTTGCATCCTCCATAAATCCATTGTGGCATTTAGTACATTCACAAACCATTCATTTTGTTTTTCCTCTATGAGAATCACAGACTCATGTAACAGAGTAGATTCATCCACCATTTGACTCATTTTCTCAAGATGAGATCGTACTTCTGGGGCATGAGATCCTTTATTGTCTGTATTTGACCTTTGATCCTGTGAACCTTTTGTTTCAATTTTATTCCCCAAGGCCTTGGAAGTTATTTTGATTTCTCTCTTTTGTTCATCCATCTCTGAGCCACTGACATGTGAATCTGATGCACTTGTTGCCCTTTCTCAATGTACCACAAATCAACCAAGAATCCACGCTGTTCGATCAATCATCACTCCACCACTGCCTAACCGCATCCAAACACCAACAACATACAACACAAGCAGGCAGTAATGTGTCCCCTATGGACAAGTGGCAGTCACCCATTTACACTGTGTTCAAATAAACAATTTACACAGCACAGATTGCCACCATGTTTACATACCGCTTCAGTTGGTCTTTCTCCTCCGAGCGGTAATGAATGAACCGCCATCCGATCAGCTGAGCTCCAAACATTTCCGTGTTTCCTCTGATATCCAAAGCGTCCCGGTGTGATCCGCGGACTCCGTGATAAACAGCTCGTTTACGTAGGACACCACTCTGGTTTAATACTTTTCTGTTGACTATGTGGCTGTAGGCAACGCAAAACAACATTTGCAGCCGCGAATGACTAAAAAATAAGTTCCACGCAACCATCTAAGTTCAAACATTTATAACACTTCAACACGTAAAAAAATACAACTGGCACTGCAGTTACCAAGGCGTAAAAACTGCTGCGTGAGTGCAAAAGTGCGGTCAACAGAAAGGGTTCGCCCCCTGCCTCACCCCCTGCCTCACCCCCCTCCTCTGTCAAAGCCCAAAAACACAGGTGAAGCAAACAAATCGACCAATTATCACTTCCGCCCAAACCCCGGTGGACACGCCCACCACCTCCAATCCGAGTGCAGTGAATATTATGAATGAGACCATAAACATAGAACACGTGGGAGACTCACAGGTGGCTCCTACATCATCATTCTGCATCACAGTCTGGAGGGACTTTGAGAATTACAGATATTCTAAAACAACACAATCACAGCTGAAAGGAAAAATGAATCTAAAGATAAGAACTTATTGTGAATCTCTTTATCTTGTTGGGGAAGTTTCATATTCACTGAGCTAAATGCTCTAAGTCTGCCCCATGTTTTAAAGTTCCTAATCGAAATTGACATCGAAGTCTCTTAAACTTGTTTCAAACAAGAAAAACATTTTAATAAATAGCCTAATATCTACTCAGAGCTGTTCATCTGAAAAAAATATCTACTGTCACCTACTCATCTCTTAGGCTACGTTCAGACTGCAGGCCTTAATGCTCAATTCCGATTTTTTCCCCAGATCTGAATTTTTTTTGTTTGACAGTTCACATTATAGTTTAAATGTGGCCCATATCAGACTCCAGTGTGAACTGTCGCGGCCTGAAAATGACCCGCATGCGCAGAAGAATAACACGATGTCACACGCAGCACGCTGTTGCAGGCAACAGAAGTAAACAAGGAGCAACATAGGTTAGCTCCTGTTAGCTCGCGGGAGACAAAAGTTTTTCATTGTCCTCTCACGGGTTACAGTTCACAACTTTCTGTTCTTTTCTTTACGGTTTCTGGCGCTGTACTACATACGTCTCTCTCTCTCTCTCCCCCGTGTCCGCTCGGACAAATAGCATGCACGTAACTCAGAAGAGAGCTCGCGGTCCGGTGGATTTCAGGTATAAGAAAGGGAATTTGTGAGCAGATGATAGTGAGGCAGAGAAGGAAGAGAGCCACGTGTTTAATTATGGCTTTTTGCGGCGTTTTTTCGTTCATGGCGGCTCCGTCTACAGCAGAACAGCTGCTCTACAGTGACGTGAAAGTCGCATCAAATGCGACCTGAGCGTCCAGACTGAGGTCGCATTTAAAAAGATCCGATCTGTATCGGATTTGGACCACATACCCAAGTGGCCTGGGTCGCATTTGAAAAGATCGGATCTGTGTCGTTCAGACTGTCATGAAAAGATCAGATACAGGTCGCATAGGGGCAAAAAAATCGGAATTAGGTTGTTTCAGCCTGCAGTGTGAACGTAGCCAAAGTTTGTCCTGTTTTGTCCCTAAAGTTGTAAACCTTTGACAGGAAAGTGAAGCGGGGCCATCCAGCTCTGCGCTGGACTGTCTCTGCATACATGCCGGTGTCACATCAGCTGGCTGAAGTTGACTTGCGTCGCGTTTATCAGTTTTACATTTGTAGTTTGTTGAAATTCTGAGCCCTCTATCTTTAGCCCCCCCTAGTGGTTGTGGTGGCCACTGGGCTGGTGTGGCAGCAACCAGACACTGAATTGGCTAAAAGCCCTGCTGCGCTCCGGGGAGGCTGATGAAATATTTAGCGGACACTGATTTAAGATTTGGCACTAATTTGGCTTATTTTATCTCTTTTACATTTGAAAGGTGCAGTATGGAATAATTACAGCTCACTAGTGCGAGCACAAATAACACAGCTGCTTTGAATGTTTAAATGATAAAGTGATAACAGGTGATATGAAGTGAAATTAAATATGCGAGGCATCATTATATATTCCTCTTACATTCAAGTTTATTTTGATCTTAAACCACTACAGACATGATCAAACTATTATTGTGTATTAACGGACATAATTACGTTTTTGATTGACATCTGCACAGTAACAGGAGTGGAAACATTTGGTGAGTTTTGGCACTTTGGAGTTTACTGACAGAGCCAGACAAAAGTTTACGCCACGGTCCGCACATTCTCACCTCACGTTTATTTATATACATCAGACATTTGCATGAAAACCAGCATTAATCTTGTTGTGCGTAGGCAGCAGAATCCAGATTTTAATGTTTTGAGTTGATTGTTAAGCCTCGTTTCCACTGAGTGGTGCGGTACAGTTCAGTACGCTACGGTTCGGGTCGGGTCGCTAAACCATGATCGGGGCTCGCGCTTCCACTGCCAACAGTACCCTACTTGATAGGCGTGGTGGATGACGGAAAGTCGACTGACGTCATTCACGCCAAGAAGAAAGGGACATTATTTGTCAACGGTGTTTTAAAAAATGGCCTCTTGTGTTGTCGAAGTTCCCTTGTAGCACGCGCAAGTGACGATTCTCTGTCAACCAATCACCGTTCTGCAGTGAGTCTAGCTCCACCTTTTAGTACCGTACCACTGTGCTAGGTACCCCAACGAAAGGGTACCCAAAAAGTGGTACGGTACGGTTCGGCTTTTTGGTACCATTCACAACTTTTGACAGTGGAAACGCAAATAATTGCGTACCGTACCGAACTGTACCGTACCGCACCACTCAGTGGAAACGGGGCTTTTGGTACCATTCACAACTTTTGACAGTGGAAACGCAAATAATTGCGTACCGTACCGAACTGTACCGTACCGCACCACTCAGTGGAAACGAGGCTTTAGAGGTAAGATGGGTTTTAATTTAAGCAGCGTCAAGTTCCAGAATTTTCGATAGGAAGAGGAGATTTGAGATAGGTATAGTGGCGATCGTACCACAAAATAGCCACTTGAGGGAATTTGAAGTCGTCTCCAACGCGTAATGGTGCAAAAAAATCACATCTGCCATGGTATATAATTAATACTTCATTTTTATGCAGATTAAAAGTACTTACAGAAGGCTGCTTACATTAAGGATGTAAACAGAGCTCTTACGTATGCAAGCAAAAAACTGTAAACATGATCTAACGCTGGGATATAATAAAATCCATCACGAACACACACATGCACGCAAACACGGTTGAAAAACTGTGTGGCTTCCCCCGATCATAATTCCCTCTCGCTGCTCACCTGTGACTTCCTCATATAGCCTCTTTTACCACCGTGATTCCCTCTCTATGCCCCCTGGTGTGCAGGTGAAAGAGTGTCACCCCTATTCAGCTTACCACTAACACATATCACACATCATAATTGGCTACAACAATAGGCTTGATTTGGAAGTTGGAAATAATGTCGGAGTTGAGACCAGGTTTCTTGAGGATGGGGGCTGACAGCTGTATGTTTGAGTTGTGTAGAGAATAATCAGGAAGTTAGGGAGGAATTAATGATTGTGATGATGAGTGGGGAGATGGATGGAAGGGGGCCCCATGAAGGATTGAACCAAACTGAACCCCTGAACACTTTGGGAATCTCATCATAGAAACATCATTCCAGACTCCAAATATTTCATTATCAGGTTAGTTTTAGAGTGTGCAAGACTTTCAAACCTCCACCACCATCCTGTGCTAAACTTTCAAAATCTCACATATATAATATATATATATAATATATATATATATATATATATATATATATATATATATATATATATATATAGTAGGGAATATACATTCATAATAATAATATGCAATAAACACATACAAAACAGTGCCTAGACTGCTTAAAATTTAAATTTAAATACAAATGTCCATCGTCCTGATGATGCTGCAAAAAATACATGAACAGGCCATGTTCACAATTAGGAACACAGAAATAGAAAAATATGTGTAGCCATCTTATAACTAATAATCCAGTGACATATTTTGTAAGCACATCCACCCTACCTTCATCTGTGGAGACTTTTGGAGGTCAGCGTGTTAAGGTGCAAACCGCCACCGAAGCTCGTTACAGGTGGGCGCTGTGTAGCAAACTAGGACCTCATTAGGGGACTGCAGCCTCCAACCAATCATAGAATTTAAAGGGGTACTCACACAGCTGTCGTTGCTGTGGGTTACGTAGGCCAACGTAATCAGACCTTCTCGCCACTCTGCAGCCGAGAAGGAGGCACAGTGGGACCTCCAGATGATGCTTGCCGGCCTTAGTCCACCCTTTGGACTTATGGACCAGGCAGACCAAGAGGTTGTACATAAAGACAGCCTCCTCTAAGCCCTGACTGATGTCATTAAAACATCAGGTTTTATTTTTATTAATTTAGATGAAATAAAAATTGACCTCAAACAAACTGAACAGTCCAGAGTCCTGCAGCCAGGTCACCATCCTCTTCAAGGTTTCCTTAGATTAGTTAGTAATACACATTTAATTTGATCTTAACTGGGATGCTTATTTTGGCTAATCAAAAAACATAACAGGGTAAAACAAAATGCACACAGACAGCCGACACCTTAGAGTTTCTTTTAGTCACAATACGACGACATTTTTAGGTGACTAAAATGTTTCATTTAACTTTCATAAACTGAAAAAAACTGTGAAAGGGTCAAAGCTCTCAGAAGAAAACCATCCATCTTCATCCGCTTAGCCGGGGTCGGGTCATGGGGACCCCAAACTTCCCTTTCCTGAGCCACATTAGCCAGCTCTGACTGGGGGATCCTGAGGCGTTCCCAGGCCAGCGTGGAGATATAATCTCTCCACCTTGTCCTGGGTCTTCCCCGAGGCCTCCTCCCAGCTGGACATGCCTGGAACATCTCCATAAGGGGGCGCCCAGGAGGCATCCTTACCAGATGCCCAAACCACTTCAACTGGCTCCTTTCAACGCAAAGGAGCAGCGGCTCTACTCTGAGCTCCTCGCAGATGGCCGAGCCTCTCACCCTATCTCTGAAGGAGACACCAGCCACCCGCCTGAGGAAACCTGTTTCGGCCATTTGTACCCGCGATCTCGTTCTTTCGGTCACGACCCAGCTTTCATGTCCATAGGGGAGGGTAGGAACGAAAATTGACCGGTAGATCGAGAGCTTTGCCTTACGGCTCAGCTCTCTTTTTGTTACAACGGTGCGGTAAAGGGAGTACAATACCGCCCCCACTGCTCCGATTCTCCGGCCAATCTCCTGCTCCATCTCCCCTCACTCGTGATCAAGACCCCGAGGTACTTGAACTCCTTCACTTGGGGTAAGGCCTCATTCCCTACCTGGAGTTGGCACTCCATCGGTTTCCTGCTGAGAACCATGGCCACAGATTTAGAGGCAAACTGCGAACCGATCCAGTGAGAGCTGGAGGTCACGGACCGATGACGCCATCAGGACCACATCATCTGCAAAAAGCAGTGACGAGATCCCAAGCCCATCGAACCGCAGCCCCTCCCCGGCCCGACTACGCCTCGATATCCTGTCCATGAATATCACAAACTGAATTGGTGACAAAGCGCAGCCCTGGCGAAGGCCAACCCCCACCTGGAAAGAGTCTGACTTACTGCCGAGTACTCGGACACAGCTCCCACTTTTGATGTACAGATAGCCTGAGAAAGGCCCCCCCCACCCCACACTCCCGCAGCACCTCCCACAGTATCTCCCAGGGGACCCGGTCATACGCCTTCTCCAGATCTACAAAACACATGTAGACCGGATGGGCGTACTCCCAAGCCCACTCCAGGATCCTTGTGAGAGTAAAGAGCTGGTCAGTTGTTCCACGACCGGGAACAACCAAGAAGAAAACCCAACCAACAAAAACTTCACAGCTAGTTAAATGTACACCGTGGATATGATTTTCCTTCTATCCTGACTGACAGGTCATCCTAAAGTATCCTCTGCTTTATCGGCCGTTTTTCTCTAAATTGGACCAAGACTTACTAAATGAACATCATGCTGTGTTGAAGAAGACTTGAAACTAGCGACTGAGACCATAAACTCATCAGGAAAGTGTTTACTGAGGGAATAAATCAGGTGAGATGTCGGCTTCATTTCTCAGACTCTAACTCAATCACGCCCCCCTGCTGGCTGTTAACAAGAATGCAGGTTCATGTTCATGTTATTCATGTTCTGAGGTTCCAGCTTGTTCTGAACAGATGCAGGAGATCCAGCTAACTGCTGCCACAATTAGATTTCCTCCTCACAAAGCTGGTTAATCTCTTCTGCAGGACAGCTGATTCAACACCACTTTAATTCAACAATTATTTCCTTATGATTGACTTTATTTGTTTGACATGATTCAAACACCACAACCCACAAAAGGGGAAATTTTTTATAAAAAAAGAAAGACAGGAGAAAACAGCTGTGATCATGTTTTGGCTGTTTAAAAGAAAACATACAAAAATAATATAAATTTAATTTCTCTCCTAAATTGTTGGCACATGGATTCACAAGTAAATATTAAATAATACAAATTTTAAAATTTTAGACAGAAACTGCAAATATGTTTTCTTTAACAAATTATTTGTGTTAAAACAGAATACAGAGTTTAGGATTCACTGGAGGTCTATGAAGATTCTCAGTCATCCAGGTCATAGTTATCCAACGAAGGCTGAAGTTCAAGGGCAACTGGACTTGGTTGAAGATACTGGAAGACGTTTCGTCCCTCATCCAAGGGAACTTCTTCAGTTCTGACTGACTGGAAGGGAAACTCAGCTATTTAACCTCAGTGGGGTCGTTTCCCGGGATCGTCCATACCGCTGGTTCGTTAACGTTCCTGGTTGCTGTACAGACAGTCGTCATGGTCGTTAGGACTACCCGAGGCCAAGACTGAACGCCCATCGTTGGTATCTTCACCTCAGACCAATAGGTTACGTTTGTTGAGTTTCCTGGGAAGTGATGGAAGGACAGCATTGTAGGTGGGGGTTAAGTGGTGGTGTAGACCCCCTCCTCTGTTCAGTGATGGCTTCCTTGACAATGTGCACCTGGTGGTCCTCAAACGAGTGTCCTCTGTTCTTCAGATGTAAGTAGACTGCAGAGTCAACAAACGTCGTTTCAGCAACCAGGAACACTAACGAACCAGCAGTATCGACGATTCTGGCAAACGACCCCACTGAGGTTAAATAGCTGAGTTTCCCTTCCAGTCAGTCAGAACTGAAGAAGTTCCCTTGGATGAGGGACAAAACGTCTTCCAGTATCTTCAACCAAGTCCAGTTGCCCTTGACTTCAACCTTCACTGGAGATTTCTTCAACTGTCAGATTGAGACTTAAGGGGAAATATGAATATATAGAAATATGTGATTTAATTTCCAAAAAGATGTTTACTATTATCACCAGGAGTGAATCTTTTACCACACGTAAATAAGCAAACAATCTTCACACTTTAAAAAATAAAACAGCTGGATAACAATACTTTCATATCTGCTGACTACATAAAGTGCCAAAAAGAAATTACATTTGCTAAAGACAGAAAAGCCACCACAAACAATTTACCAGTAAATTACCAAATTAATGTGTTTACAGTAAAACTGCAAACAGTATTAATTTAATCTTGGAGTAAAAACTGGTCAAATTCCTCTGTCAAAGTCCTATAAATCAATCAGTGAGCATATTTACAGTGACAGAAACAGGTGATAAAAGGCACTTTTAAGAGCTTAAAAAATAAAACTTGTATTTACAACAGAGTAATAAATGAATATAAGCAGTAATTTGCTTTAAATGATCAAAGATTATCACCAACTCAAAATCCATTGATTACTTCTTTTAATCCTTGTGACTACTTAACTGATCACACCAGTGTGTTTATACATTTTAGCTCATTTACTACAAATCACGTTTACTGAACTAAGCGCTAAAAGCTTCTTTCCAATTGTGTGTTTTGAGGTAGCCATTGGTTTCTATGCACTTTGAATCTGGTAGAATTTAAAACATCCTCAGGTTGAATAATCCACAACAATAAACATCACATCTGTTGTATTTGTTGTCAGAGTTACGCTTTCTGTTGTGGATCATCTGCAGCAAGTCTGAAGTCAATGTTTTCACAGCATGAAATTAAAATAAACTGAGTTTTCCTCTGAGGATTGTCAGCAGTAATGTGAAGCATATTATGATTTGTAGTAAATGGATTCAATTAAGTTATAGAAGAGATATTTGTTAAAGCAATTTCTTCTTTCTGCTTTTGTAAAGACTTGATTTCTTCTATATGATTATTTTAATTTTATTAATATATCATATTTATATTTAATGATATAAAATGTCCTTTATGTAGTTGATTAATTTAACCCCCCCAGTGACCCACCTTGAGTGCAATATTGAAAACTTTTTTTTACTGATCTGACAGCGTCACAAACAAACATCTGTTTCCAGCTCTGACTTTATTCTATTTACTGTCAGCGCTGGTTTGGTCTCCTCTACAATCTATCGTTACAAACTCGAGTAAGATTTGAGAACAATTCCTCTCCTAATAATTCCTTAATCCTCACACAGTTGTATAGATTTAGTTTTAAATGTTAGAAGTTAAGATCTCTGATTGAACATATTTTTTTTCTTTTTAAAAAAGGTGCAACTTTCTGAATTCATTTTTTCATACATTTCTATTCATTTTCCTGAATCCAGACCTGAGCTACAATCTTTGATCAAAACAAGCTCACTCAACTTTTAACCATTTTAGACAAGAACTCTAACTTTTACTTGCTGATCGATCTGTTTCCAAGGTACAAAGTGCTACAAGACAAAAGTGAGTTGATGCTGTTTCAGTACTGAAGGTTCACAGTTTTCAAATTCCCTGTTTTATTTTGTATCCCACAGTAAATGTATTTGTTGAATTGGTAAATTTGGTTCCAGAGAGCAACATGAATCTTTATGTACTCTGATGCAAAAGACATTATCTGCGATTATCTGAGATTCAGCTTTGTTCTTCCTTCTGTCTGTTTTGATCCAGAAGACTTTGGGACTCTGTGCTGGTGTTAGCCAGCTGAGCCATTGGCTGCAGGGATGAAAAAAGTGTTATTTTATACACACACTCGATGGCAAAAACTGCTCTTGCTTTTTAATAGATTTTCTACCATAAATGTGCATTTTTTTTCTTTACAAGTTCAGTTCATCCAGATTATCCTCATACAGTTCTGTTCTCTGTGCAGATTTGTATTTTATTTGTCCAGGTTATGAGTTTTCAGTCTCTGTACACCCTGCAGATCAATGGACCCGTTATTTGTGCTCAAAACACAAAACCTTTACTGAGTATACAAGTAACAGCACATGCCACATAGGGTTGGGCGATGTCTACAATGAAAAACAGGGTTAGACGTGGTCATCAGGTGCGTGCACGTGTGCAGGGGAGCAGCAGTTGTCTTATGTGCGTGTGTTCTTGCAGACTTCACACGGTAAAAAAATTGTTAGACTATTAACTTAGGTTACAAGTCGCAGTGGATATTTTAAACACAAAGCAACAGTGACCACGCAGGGTGCAAATGTTGGTTTCAGTTGTGTGACAGGCTACGTCATTAATAAGCCAACGTGCAGCTCACCTGATGTCGTGAAAATGGATCGTGGGTGGAAATATACGGAAAAAAATACGAGTTCTCAGTCTTTTAGGTGATTTTAGAAAACATACTGCTGAAGGAGAAAATGGAGCAGACGGGAGGAGAAAGAGAGACAGAGAGAGGCGGGGCAAGCAGGTGTGTGTGAGTGTGTCAAGAGTTTGGGGAGAAGAGAAATCCGAGGCAGGTGCGAAGAATACTTAAAAACAATCATAAGAATGTTTGTGGTCATTAAAACCTGCTTTCACAGGGTGGTATAATTTGAACATTTTAGATTTTTTTTGCTGGGGGGTTTTACAATCACGATGCAGGCTCAACATCGTGATGTCTGTCAGTCGTCACCGATGGACAATGGCATCATCTGTCAATCCAACCCTACTGCCACATAACCACAATGCCCATGGTTTGCTGTGTTAATTGCAGGGCACACAACCACATTTGTTTGTTCAAGCAGCTTGCACAGAGCACACAAAACCGACATTTCATTTTGTTCAGTCATCAAGTTACAGTAACCTCTGAACAATGAGCTTCATGATACTTAAAAGTAGTTACCTTGGGCTGGGTTAGCTCCATCTCCTGTGAATAAAGACAATTTTAACAAAGACAAAGTTAATAGATTATAGATGAAGTCAGTGACATGATCTTTAAGGTAATTTTATAATCTGACAAATAACCAAAAGAATTAAATTTATTTAGAACAGACTTTTGTGTTTCCTCCTTTTGAGTGAGGGATGTAACAATATAAATGTCATTTGCACAAAAACACATTTTTAGAATACAGAGCAGAGAAACCACTTACCTGGGTCAGTAACTACGACCATAAGTGGTGAATCTGTTAATGAAGACAAAGTTAAAAGACACAGTAACACTGAATTATTACAAAAGATAGCATGAATTAATTGGCACTCCCCGTCTTATAATACCTTTAGTTGCTGGGAGGCAGATGACTTCTTAAGGCAACCAAAGTGTAAATCTGCTCAATTCAGCTTTCAATCAGTTGTTAAAGATACTTACTGGCAGAGTTACCGTTGCTGACAGACCCATCTGATCCTGTGAAGAAAAGAAAATGTATTTATTTTAACGTGGAAAATTATGAATCGATTAACAAATGTCTAAAAATCAATTATTAAAAATTAATTGATAATGTGATGTTGACATAATGCAAAAGGTTGGAACTCGCAGAAGTGCAGCGCCCGGACCGTCTGCAGAGGGTACACAACAGAGAGACCAGTGTTCCTCTGTATTTGACACACCAAGGCTGCGGAATGAATAACCACCCCACTAAAACGTCACACAATCATTAATATCATTGCAAGTGTGATGATTTTAATTCACACACTACAATCATGGTGACACTCAACGCTTGGCAGCTCCCTGCGTATCCTGTGTGAGGCCGAACGTTAAAGTTAGAGGTAAAATATATTAGCAGTACGTTTCAGTCAGGTAGTAAACGTGCAGCGTAGGTTGCTGTGTGTCCGTTAATAAAAGTCTGTAGTTTCTCTAACAGCTGGAAAAGTAAAGGCTGTTAGCGCGAGCTAACATCTCCCCTGAATCAGGATTGTTTTAATATAATTATCATTCACACAAAACACTTAACATTTCAGGATAAACATTTTTACAACACAGAGCAGAGAAAAAATGCACTTACCAGGGGGAGCGCGTCTTTCCACAAGTAGAGAATCTGTTAAAGAAGACAAAGTTAAAAACACAAAATTAACTTTTTATATCAATTTAGATACTTTTGGAAAATCACATGTACAGCTTTAGTACAAGCAGTGATGAATCAACAATTTGCTGACCACAGAAGTCAGCGTGAAATAATGGATTTCCCATCTTAAAAGATGTTTAGTTGCTGTGGGGCAGACAACAAGTCGGGGCTACTAAAGTGTAGACCTGCTCAAGGCAGCTTTCAGTCAGTCTCAAAGATACTTACCAGAGCCATCAGAGCTTCCGTTGCTGGAAGACGTCTCGGACCCTGTGAAGAAAAGAAAAATTTATTTATTATCTCAATGCAATATCACATCGTTGTGACAAGATTCTAGAGAAAAACACCCTGGTTGAGAGGTGTGGTGTCGTCTAGAGCCCGACTGGTATTGGATTTTGGGGCTGATGCTGATATTAAAGTGAAAAAGAGCCGAAATATGAGCAGATATTTAGATTTTGAAAATGTATAAATTACACTTAGAACAGGCTGATATTGAAAGCTGTTCTGTATGTGGGTTATAATACCTTTTCCAAGATGGCTTATGTTAAAAAAAAGCCTTAGATTACATTTTCAACAAATAAATGTGTAAACAATTGCATGTCAATAAATATTTGCTGCAAGAAGGTGCGAGAGAGAATATTCATGTGTATTTTACCTGACACATAATCTGCCTTAATAACTACTGTTAATGTGGCATATTCACATCTAGCTTATCTCTTTACCAGCACTATTTAATTCTAACCAAATCTACAAGAAACGATCTCTTACCTGTACATTTAAAATTACATTAAACATACTAATGGGACCCAGGAGGAGGCAATGAAATACAGGGGTCAGCAAGTACAGACATTAATGTTTTCAGGAGAGGAGAAGTAATGATGAGGGCTATTGTAATTATTTTCATTACTAAAGTCATGCGTTTCACCTGACAAATGACCATCTCACTGGGAACACAGATACTTTGTTGTACGTTCTGCATGTTCGGTAGACTTCGGTCGGCTGATTGTTTTGTTTTGTGGCGCAGCAGTGTTATTAGGTGCGTTTGACTTCATGCAGCACTGCACAGCGCGCTGACTTAACGTGATGCATGCTGGACGTAAAATAAGGCATGCTGGTTAGAAATCGTGTCAGACTTTAGCCGGCGCTGCAAAACGTCACCATGTCACATGACATTTAAACCTCGCGGGAGCAAGGCGGCTGCAGGCGCCGAGTCCGGCGGCCGCAGTTGCTTTTCTCCAACTGCACCAAGTTGGAACCACACTGTTGCCTGGTCTCGCGGTATTTTTCTTTGCAAATGCCACGAGATCAATCATTGATCTCAGCTCACAGTAAGCTGCTGCCGGTAGAATGTGTCTCTGAACAATGAACTTCAGAAGTCTTTACCTTTTTTGCCTCCAGCGCCTGTGAAAAAAAAGACAAAGTTAATAGATCATAGATGAAGTAAATGTCAATGTCAAGTAAATGTAAATCCTTCCGTCAGTTTATTGACTTGTAAAATACACAGCATTAAAGTTACTGATTCAATTTGAAGACAATCAGAAGTCTTCACTTAAACTTTGATGTCATAATTATACAAACTGCAGTTTCACATATTTTGCATGTTTACAGTAGCATGGTGGGTTTAGCATGAAATCACTACTGCATGACATTAGTGGGGCTAAAGAGGCTGAAAGTATGTTACCTGTAATAACTGCCACTCTATCCTGCTGTTTACTGCACGCTTTAAGTCTCTTTAACTGACTTTTTGTTTCAGTTGCGTTTTGGCCTAAAAGCGAGCATATCTAAAAGCTAAAGGAAATCCTTTTTGTTTTGGTGGTTTTTATTGGCATTTTAGAAGAAATATAGAAAGATATTTAAGTACAGGCAGTAAAAGAAAACAACAAAGAAAAACTATTAACTGTGAGGCAGAAACCAGGAAGCTCCCAGCAAAGTTTCAATTGTTCATCATGGAACTCGATTATTACATATTAATGATCTGATGATGTCCTTGTTGGTAAAATGTTAATATGAAGCATAAACCACGCATTTATTGTTAAAGAACCACGTCTGTTCTGTGTATTTTATTAAAGAATATAAAAAGGAAAAAAATTATTCAACTCTGATATCATGTTAAGAGACGATTGTTACATATAAATGCCACCTACCAATTATGCCTTTTTGCACAAGACAGCCAGCACCACAACAACTACGCCCACCAGCAGGAGCACTACAACCCCACCAATGATGGGTCCAAGTCCTCCTTCTCCAGAAGGTAGTTTATGATCTAAAACACAGAAAACATTCACATTAGTTTTCACATTATATTATATTTATATTCACTTCATTTATTTACTACAAAAATGTAGAAGCTGAGTGACAGTAATGCTGCCCTCTGATTATAATCATGGGTGGGGTGGCAGTGGCGCAATGGATAAGACTATGCCTTTGGCGTGAGAGATCCGGGTTCACTGTGACCCATCCAGCAATGTGTCCCTGAACAAGACACTTAACCCTCGTTGCTCCAGAGGTGCGACCTCTGTGGCGGTGAAGTTAGGCGGAGGAAAATACTCTGGTGACTGCTATGTAACTGAACATTAGCTCTATTTATAGAAAGTCACTAGAAGCTGTATTTTATTACTGCCTACTTGTCCAATGTTGAGAACATCAGGTACAAACTTGGACTAAACTAGCGTAGCCTGCAGCTCTGTCCTGCACAGACTGATTCAATTATTTTTCAGTTTTCAGTCTGAAAAAGTGGTTTTGGAAAAGAAAGGACGGAGGTGACTGGAGGAGCTGAGCTTAGTAAAGCTAATTAGTGATGCTAACTAGTCCTTTTAAGCTGATGAGGAGACGTTTCTTTTTGGATTTTTTATGTGCAAATAAAATGCAGCTCAGAAGGGAGGAGGTTTCTCATGTTGCCTATTTTTATATTAATGTCTACAGATAAATGTCAGAAGCTGTATAATGAAGACAGAAAAGGCAAACATGAACAGTCGTAGCTATAATGATTCTAAGGTCACATTAACAAAGTTTTGGGGGTGATGCCCAAAACATGCTGTGCCATCACTGTAAAATCACTGTGGAGCAACAGAACCAACCAAATGACTTTCTCCAGATCTAACGGTTGGAGTTCCTCCAGCAGATCTTTGGCTGTTGGTTATTTGTTATCTGCTGTAGCTGAAAAGAATTGCCCAATATATGATGTGAAATTACATATTTTTCTGTTTGTCCTGCCCTCCGCTGCTGAAAAAAATCCTACAGGAAACTCTGACCTTCAATGACAATGAGGATCTCCAGTAGAAGAATGAATTAAAATGTTATTAATAAGCAGGTTTTATGGGACTCTTACTGCAGCTGAGGCTTAAGACAAAAGAATTTTTGATTGTATGGTGATTTCAACAATATGAAACACTTTCTGCAACAATGGTAATAAACACTGCAAAAACAATGACAAATGGTAAAAAACTAAAAATGTTTCTTACCCCATTCCTTCTCAACATGCACTCTAGATTCAAGGTGATTCACTTCACAGGTGTATGTAGACATGTCACTCTTTAAAATCTCCACACTGTCTCTTCTCTGGAAGGTGTCGTCGTCATTTGGTCGAACGCCCGAGGTAACCACTCCGTCCGCTTTAGTTAGAATACGGCCGTCCCTTTTGATGTTCAGGGTGATGTTTTTTGGGAAGAAACCTGTGGCCAGGCACGTCAACATGACCTTTTTGTCACTGTTTGTGTTCTTTGAGAACAAGAACACCTTAGGTGGAGCTGCACAGAGAAGCCGTCAAGAGTGTTAATATTTACAGTATGCTACAGATCAATGTCACCACACAATAAACTGCACCAATGACACTTTTATTATAAACTGAATGACTCATATTAAAGATAATCTATTGCTACAGCTACAACAGGCCCAAGACATATTTTTATGTGTAACACAAACACACATACTTCAACATGAAACACCACTGCTTTGATGCCTAATTTTATAATTCCAGGTATTTTTCCAAACTATTTTCGGTCTCAATTAAAAGACCATAGTTGTTACTGAATATTGCTGTGATTGGAATTGAAGGGATGATCAGTGATCGGTTTTTCATGAGCCGATATTAAGGTAATTTTACATTTACATTTATTCATTTAGCTGATGCTTTTATTCAAAGCGATTTACAGCTGCTACTTATGTCAGAGGTCGCACGCCTCTGGAGCAACTAGGAGTTATGTGTCTTGCTCAAGGACACATTGGTGGATGTGTCACCTGGTTTCTCACACCAAAGGCACGTGTCTTATCCATTGCACCATCACTAATTTTAAGTAACTCACTATCAGAACTAAGTTGACATTAAAACAGTCTCTATAATCTGCACCCCACTGCAGACCCATTTGATAAAAGATTTGGTGTAAATCCCAATCTTTAGTTTCATGTTTGCCTAACCTGCACAGCGGTGCTCACACTAAAGCTAATTCCATTATCTCTAGTAATAATGAGTTTAAAAATGTAGAAATTATTTTCATACATACAGGCCTCTTTAAGCTGCTTTTGCCCATAGTCCACAAACTTCTTCAACCACTCCATGCACTCGTTCTCCAGGTAGCCTTTGGTGTATTCTTTCAGGACCTGGACCCCATCCCACTTCCTCTTGGTCGGGACGGCCGCTTCAATTGGGGCGACCCAGACTTGGTTGTCGTCGTCAAAGGACAGGAAGTCGTTTCCATCATAGCTGTACATGTCCACGCCGCGGTGGAACTTAATTGTGCCGTCATCCAGCTTTTCGCCCTCACAGCCGTGCATCCACTGAAGAACATGGACGTCTGAAACCAGAAGACAGTGAGATGAATAACTAACCACAAATGGATAAATACACAGACAAACATAATCAGGTGGGTTAGAATTTAATATTTGTGGTTTTCTGATTAAAATTAAAGAGTAAATGATGCTTTACTATAGCTAGAGCATTTATCTCTAAAATGGTTATAGCTGGCTTCATGGTCTTCATCAAAAAGTGGTCGCTGCCCTTCTTGTTTCATGGATCTTACCTGAGTCATTCTGTTGCATTCGTTTCTTCAGGATGTCGATGTTGACGTTGAACCACTGCTGTTTGCTCTGACGGGACTGTGTGCCTTTATCCCAGTAATCTGCAGGCAGTCTCTCTCTCATCCAGTCCTGTTTGGGAACTTTCTTCTGGTGCTCGCTGTCAAAGTAGTCGATCATCCTGCCGTCCAGCTGACCCATGGCTGTGAACTGGTGGATGCCCGGGGAGTCCGACAGGTTCGGAGAGAGCCGTGTAGATGTAAGTGAGGGAATGCCTCTCTGTGAAAAACGCAGACAGACAGATTTTTATTAGACAGAGCAGATTAACACACATCCATCCAAATATTCAGACACAGCAGGAGTCTAAACACTCAGCTTTGGGATTTCAGTAAATGAACAACCACTGAACAAAAGTTGAAAATACTGTTTGTTTCATTATTGCCAAGGGGAAGAACTTTGTTGAACCTGACCTATAGACCGTTTAGGGAACCTCGGGAAAACAAAGTTTGCACTGCTACTGTACCACTCGGACTCATGATCCAACTCATTGAGAATATGAAAGCCGTCCTGACAGTATTTGAAGGGAAATACATTTTTTTTGGTTCATTCTTGTGTAATTTTCCCTTTAAGTAATTGTATTGTTATGTTTTTCTCGCCCATTGTCAGCTAGGATTTATTTTCTGACACAGTTTCGACAAGTCCTGCCCTACTGCGCTGTAATTGGCTAGAACTCGTCACTTGTGATTAGATGCTGGCAAAGGATACAACAAGCCCATATGTCTCCCCTTTAAACTTCACTTAAGCGTTAAACAAGTAAACTGTTGATAATAAGCTAGTTGTCCTGTTGTCGACCCAACAAACATTTGTAATTCTCAAAACTAAGATAATCCCCGTCAGAGCCATCAGGCCTGAAGACTCAGCAGAGTTTCAGCTGAAATACTCTGTAGTATTAACTTTACTTAGATAAGTTGATTAGATAATTTAGAAATTAAATTCAGTAATCAAAAAATGGTATCGATTATCGATATTTTTTCATGGTTTTGTATCGAAGTTAGAAATTCCAGTATAGTGACTAATACTGATCTGCTCGAGAACGAATGAGGAAATCACCCTTTTACAGTCCAACTGCGTTTATGAGCCTATTTTGGCTTTGCTGATCACCTCAGATATTTTAACAATGTTGTCTGCCCAGCTCTGTCACGGCAGCCAAAGGTGAAACTAGCAATAAACACTGGTACCTGTGTGCCAACCTGACAAGGAAATAAATACCTCAGTAACAATCCAACAGCTCCACCTGACTGTAGCTTCCTAGAACATTAAGTTCCTCCAGTAAACAGATCAATCTGGTTTCTTAAGCACCAATAATCCCCAAAAAACTTAATACTTTACAACTAATTAATTGAAACAATCAAGACTGCAAATCAATTTGTCAGTTAATTAATTGCCAATTATTCTTATGATCAGCGAATACATAGTAAATAATTCTTCAATCACAAATACCAAACATTCTCAGGTGCTCAATTGTGTTTATTTGCTGCTTTTCTCAGTCTTTTATGATGGTTAATTAAATATATATTATAGCTTTTGGACTACTAATACGAAACAATTACAAAACGTACATACATAACAAACTATGATTTTCATAATTTAAAAACAATGACTCAATACTGAAAATAAACGTTACTTTCAGCCCTAGTGTTTGGTTTCAGCTTTAAACTGTATATATATAACGTTAATACGCTGGAGAATAGTTTTATTTGCTTCATACTGTAACATGTAACATTAGGCCGAAGGTTATACTTGACGACATGTTATAAAGTTACACCCTACCTAAATAACTAACGACCCGGGAAGCAGTCAATCCATTTCTCCTTGTTTGTTTTTGATCCAAGTTACTGTAAAACCAAATATAAATACACTCAACGTCCATTTTAACAGATTAAACTAAAATAAATACCCGAATTTTAAAGACGTCACAACACCCGTCTGTTTTTACTTTCACTTTTAACCTCGCTGACGTTAACGTGTCAGAAAACGGTTAACTTACCGCTGTTTACCGTCAGTACTGTCCCTAACAGGACCAAAAACACGACGAGAGACATTTTCTTCTCAAACGACACCTTCTCTTCTCTAAAACTCGAGTTTTATCCAACTTTAAGACGGTGTTTACTCCGCGTAGGCCGCGGCTCCGCGGTGGCTGCTTCCTGCTTCTTGCTCCTTGTCTCTGATAATGGCGGCGCTGCTTCTCTACCAACCCTGATGGTGCATTCAGGGGAACCTCGTTCGGTTGCATTCCGTTCAACTTTTCAAGACTATAACTTTTTGCAGCATGTGAGAATTTTGCTTACGTAACTGACACATGACACTAAATATTAAGAACTACAACAAAGCTACAAATACTTATTATTTATTTATAAGAATATAATATCATTTCACTTAAAATCCTCTGTACTTTTATTTCCTTTGTACTTTGCACATGGCGTTTTCTAACCTGGGTTAAGGCCATCCATCAACGCAAATAAAATTGATCAAAAGACATATTTAAACACCACAGCAGGAAAAGCACTTAATAATAATCAAAGTTTTAACACATTAAAACCCTTATTAGAAGACACTGACTTGTTTCTAAAATGTAATTCTGACTCACAACTAGGTCTGGGTTATAAAAAACAATGCTGTTTATCACAATTATAATTTTACTCAATAACAATATACCAAATGTTCACTAAATGTTCATTAATGTTTAATTTAATCCATTTCAATCATAAACGGATAAACTCTTAATTTTTCTATTAATCTATTTATTTTGTTGAAAAAAAGGGACTTAAAAAAGATTTTACTTAATTTTACTCATTCATATTTGTAGAAAAAAATGTTTTACTTTATTATTTTGAATGTTCTACCTCAGATTTGTGAAGTGACTGTTTATTCTGACCATAAAGAAAAGTTTAAAACCACAATTAACCATCTCGGCTCTCCAACTTTCACTCAAGAACAAAAATCAGCCTTTAAACTTGAAAGAAATAATGATTTGACATTTATCGCGATAATTACTGAACGATATAAAATGATTAATTGTTTCTTTTCATATTTTTAGCCATATTGCCCAGCTCTAATCAGAACCAATCAATAATTCTCTACAAATATTGTACCCAGGGTTTTTCCTGCATAGACAAATTTTTGGCGCCCCCAAAGAGCTTTTAGCGAGTGACAAAGGAAAATAACTAGCGCCAAAATGATCAGAATTGAAAAAAAAAATAGTTTCAAATATTCTCCGAATGTGTTTTAATAGCCATTTTTTAAACAACTGTTGAGGAAGCAGAACATAAACTTAAATACGACGTCTTGACTTCCAGCGGTCGCCCCTCCTCTCATCCACAGTGCTGGGTTGTTGTTTTTTTTGTTGTTTTTTACACATGCAGCAGGCGCTGGATTAATAAACCAGCTGCTGCGATGGTTCGACTGCGCATGAACGCTCCGCTACGAAGCTCGCACTATTGGGAGAGATGACTTCCTGTTATTTCTCACAATATAAAAGCTGTTTGTGCTCAAAGTCTGTCGGCATTCACCAGTACTTTTAGATTTTACTCTTTGGCGTACCGGTGTGACACCAAAATGTGTGACCTAACAGATTCTGTGACCCAAATGGAAAGTTAGAAAGTTAGTTGTTGATGATGTGAAGCTGTTGCAGTTTGGTTGGGTTTAGGCACCAAAAGTACTTGGTTACGGTTAGGAAAACATCGTCGTTTGGGTGTAGTCACAGAATCTGATAGGTCACAGATTTTGGTGTTACACCGGCAGCCCTCTATGCCCTCTCCAGAACAGGTTTTCTGGGCACTACGTGACGCTCACCCGCTCCCGTTCTCGCCTGCCTGCTGATCTTCACAGGGAGATCGGGGGCCTTTCATGCAGCCGTGTGCATCAGGCTCGTCAAAGTCACTTTTTGCGAACCAACCAATTACAGCCTGGAGTAGGCGGGACATTAAAACAAGATTGAGGCACTACAGCAAACTTTAGAAATGCTGAACTCTTTGTTCCGTATGCACGTTAACACTAGCACTAATCAAACCTTAACCACAGTGGTGAAGGCTAATATTAGAGAAAGGTTTTAATTGAAACAGCTTAATCTCAACTAATAAACTATCTGTAAGCAAATTATCCAAATCAAGTGTAACCTCTAAATATATTATACTCACATTATACTTTACTTTTATACCTTTACTCCTCCAAGTTGTGGATATATTTAGTTTATCAGATGGTCAGAAATTACAAGAAAATACTAGGGCTGGACTAGAATATTCGAATATTCGAATATTCGTTCGGTGGGCTGGTATTCGATTTGAAAATGTGACATTCGACATTCGTTTTTTTTTTTTTTTTTTGCACAGCTGCATATATGTTTTACACTATAAAATCTGGTGAAATAATACTTAACATATAGCTTCAAGTATAGTTACTTAATAAATATATATTACTTCTTGGACTACTGAAAGTGTTCCTGCAACGGAGTATTCAAAAGAGCGCAGAACAGCTGGAGTTTGTATGGACAGAAAGAAGTGCATGCCTGAGCTTGTATTTTGGGTTAAGCTGCATTGTGGAAAATAGAATAATAGAAACAAAATGGATTGTCCCTTTACGCTGCTTTTTTACCCTTTATTATCAATCTAAATCAATCTATTGCGTAAATATAGGAGACTTTGAGATTTTACTGCTGACGTCATCGCCTCGCGGCCCCAAACCGCTTGGATGAACGGTTTCTGGAAATAATCAAAATGCAAACTGAAAAATTGTGCATGTGTTGTGGTGGATAATTCAAATCGCTGTGGAGAGTCGGTCAGGACTCTGGGTTTGCCTTTACAGAGAGCTGCTCCAATAACCAGGCTTTGTTGCAATGAGCGCTTCCTTTATTTTCTCCTTAAGGTGCATAATTACAGTCTTATCTATTGGCATTGAGGAGATTTGTGGTTTCTGGAAACCATAAACAGAATACAAATAATATGTAAATAATAATAATTATCTTTAAAGCATAACATCTAAAGACAAAAGAAACACTGTGTAATCCTATCGTATGTATGTACTTCCTACTTCAATGATGGCAATAACACTTCTCAATCGCTTGGTCTGCTACAGATTATACATGACTTAAAAAATGCCAAGGAAACAGGCTAAGTAAATACAGCAACAAAACAGAAACTTACGGTTTTATGAACGCACAAATCACTCCCGAACCAAGACTAACACCTAACAGCGGTGTGAAGTTTCTCCGTATTCTCCGCTGCAGACAAGCCTCTCACTTTTCGTGGTTGCTGGGCAGAATGGAGCGTGTGAGCCCCCTACTGGCCAGTGACTGTATATTCATGCCCTACAGCCTCCCAGCAACAGATGGCCTTTTAACACAAACGGACAGGCAGCCTAAAGAGATTGTGCAGCTTCGAAAATTTAAATATAAATGATACAAATTGATTTTTCGAAGCTTCGAATAATCGATGTTCATTACTATCGAAGCTTCGAAGCTCAAAAAATGGTATTCGGACCAGCCCTAGAAAATACATATATTTCAGTCATAAGGTGACGCTTTTACTGTATGCGTACCGTCCATGCTTACTGTGGCGCACAGTCACCCCCCAAAGGCCCTTTCTGAGCCAGGAAAAACCTTGTAGGCAAATTTCACATCCAAAAGGATAGAACACTTTAAAGCACTCTGATATTCATTTGTTTTGTAATGAATTACAACATCTCTTCAAGCAACTCTAAAAAAATGTTTATTAAAACCTCTCTATTGCTTGGCAAAACACTCATTAAAAAGACAATTAATTTATAGGCTATATATGAATTTATATCTCCCTCATACAATGTGTTTTCTGCTTCTTTTGTTTGTTATCTCAATTTGTCCTGCTTTGATCTGTCTTCTCCTCAATGCATTGCCTCTTTCTGTATATCATTTTGTTGTGATGTTATTGGTAATTAATGTAGAGATTCATCTGACAGTGATCAGTAAAGTTAAAAAAATAGCTTAATAAAAAGATGCAATCCATTTAGGTCGAGGTAACCACTGCAACAGATGTTCACTCGGAAACTTTGTGCTGCTAAGTGTCAGTGAACGCACCATAACTGCTGTATTCTGGTTCTGCGGTTTGCTGCAGTGAAACGACGTCATAGAAACAATATAACCTAGACTATTGCCATGACTGAGATAATTTTAATCTAACATAATATTAATTCGATGAAGATAACAGCTAACGCTTTATATAATATAAAAAGAACATAACATAGTTCGAATAACTTATGTGTCAGCAGTAAAACAGTTTTAAACGGTTATATGTCAGGAAGTAACTTACGTTAGCGACGGGACAGGCCTCGCGCATGTTAGGGAAGTAGGAAGTTAGATAAAAGGATCAATATTTAGCGTCTATTTTCTTAAATATATCTATGAACCTGTAAGTTAGCTTTACAACCCAGTGAAAATGAGACGTTAAGGTCTTTAAATAAACATTTGGTTGTAAATAAATTAGCAAACGTTAACTGTGAACTGCTGTAAAACACAAAGAGAAGTTTATTTCCGTTTACATGAACGTGGCCGACGACAGTTAAGTTGACTTACCGCTTACAGCTGGCTCTAAATTCAGCCACAGTAATGGCAGGAACAAAAATATCCATCTTGTCGGTGAATTCATGGTTTCAAAACGTGAATGATCACAAATAGACAAAAAGCCGCTCAGGACGAGAGAAGTGTGCGCTCAGGCTGCTGTTCGACCAATCGACCAATCAGATAATTCATAACGGGTTGCTAGGCAGATTACAACACGGAAGGTTTGTTTGGGGCGGACATGTTATGAGAAGGCCTACTGCAGGAAATGTGTTACCGCCGCTTGAAGAAGTGTTCATTCTTCTTCTTCTTTAGAGTTTATCGGCAGCTTGCATCCGTTATCGTTGCACTACCGCCATCTTCCAGCTTTATTTCCTGTCATGTCCAGTTACATCATATTCTTCTCATCATACCTATTCTTGCTAAGAATAAGAAAATGTTCCCTCTGCTTTGTTCATTCTCCCCTCTTTCCAAGATTTCCTTCATTCCTGTCCCTATTGTTCCAACTATTCCTAACTCTTCCATCATCTTTTTCCTCTGTTCTTCATATTGTCTGCAACTCAAAAACACATGCTCTATAGTTTCTGCAACCTGACCACAACCACAAAAACCAGTTGGATGCTTCCCTATAATGTGTAGTGTGCTATTCAAATTACTGTGACCTATCCTTAATCTGGTCATAACTATTTCTTCTTTTCTATTTCCTCCCCTATTCTTCACCTATGTCTCCCTTTAGTTTCCATATCCCACTGATGTTGCCATTTTCTAATGGCTTCTTTCCATATTATACTCTTTCCTTCTGATTTTGACAACTTAATATTTTCTTCAATAATCTCTTTTTTAACAGCTTGTTTAGCTAACTTGTCCACTCTCTCATTTCCCACAATTCCAATATGAGCAGGAATCCAAATCATTTGGATCTCATATCCTTTTTCCCTTATTCTAGTGTATATTATCAATACTGAATACAGTAAATCCTGATGACTTTTAGCTATACCAGTCATGAGAGTGTATAAAGCTGACACTGAATCACTTCCAATTAAAGCTTTTTTTGATTTGGTTTTCCTCAACCCATTCTAGTGCCATCTTAATAGCATATAATTCAACTGCATACACACTCAGGTCATTTGTGGTTCGTCTGCTTATCTCACCTCTTTGGTTGAAAATGTAAACTGCAGATCCAGTCATTCCTGTTTCTGGATCCTTTGATCCGTCTGTATAAATCTGAATATACTCTCTATATTTAAACTCTATATATCTATAAAATTCTGCTACCAGGTCTATATTATTACTTACTTTTTTAACTTGAAGTAATTTAAAATCAACTTCCATGGTTTCTAGCTTCCATACCTGTGTATCAGGCCATATTATAGTTGGGCAGAATTCCTTTTCATATACTCCCAATTCTCTAGCCGCCTCATCTCCGATCCACCCAAAACTGAACTTTTGTGCTCTCTCCCTTTCCCAATTGTCTTGTAATATTATTTTAGTTGGATGACTATCTCCATGCCCTTTTAGATTTACCCAATAATTTACAAGCAATTGTTTACGTCGGATGTTTAATGGCATTTCTCCCGCTTCCACCTGTAGAGCACACACTGGTGATGTTTTAACTGCCCCTAGACATAATCTCAGTGCTTTAGCCTGTATTACATCAAGTCTTCTAAGTACCGATTTGGCTGCTGATCCATATGCCACACTTCCATAATCCATCCTTGATCTTATAAGACTTAGATATATATATTTCAGTGATTTATAGTCTGTTCCCCAGTCTAGTCCTGTTAAACATCTCATTAAATTTATTACTTTTTTACATTTGTCTTCTATATTTCTAATATGTTCTACCCATGTTAGCCTTGTGTCAAAGTATACTCCTAAAAAACGGAATACTTTAACTCTCTCTATGTTACTTCCATATAGTTTTATATTAATATTTTCCTTGATTTTCTTCCCTGTGAAAAACATTACTTTAGTTTTCTCTATAGAAAATTTAACACCCCATTTTATTCCCCACTTCTCAACCTGCTGTACCCCTTCTTGTATTTTTATAACTACATGTTCTATATTTCTTCCTTTTTTCCATATTGCTCCATCATCTGCAAAAAGTGATCTTCCCATACCTATTGGTATATTCTCATATATATCATTAATCATTACTGAAAATAATGTGGGACTTACAACACTCCCCTGAGGAGTTCCGTTTTCTATAATATGTTCACTTGATAGGTCTGCCCCTATTTTAACCTGAATTGTTCTTCCTTCCAGGAAATCCTTTATCCAGTTAAGACAATTTCCTCTAACTCCCATATTATACAATTTAATCATTAGTCCCTCTCTCCATAGCATATCATATGCTTTTTCTACATCAAAAAATACTGCCACTGCTGTCTCTTTATTTACTTGTGCTTTTCTTATGTTATCTTCCAAACACAATACTGCATCCATAGTATTCCTACCTCTTCTAAACCCACTTTGACATTCAGCCACCATACCTCTTTTTTTCCATAATATACATTAATCTCTCATTTATCATTCTTTCCATTAATTTACAGACATGAGATGTCAAAGCAATAGGTCTATAACTTGTAGGTTTACTAGCTTCTTTCCCAGGTTTCCTTATCGGCACAATAATTGCCTCCTTCCAGCTCTTTGGAAGTTTCCTTCTTCCCACACTTTATTGTACAGCATCAACAACTTACTCTTCCCCTCCTCACTTAACTGCTTCAACATGCTATAACAAATGTCATCTTTTCCTGGTGCCGTCTCTCCCAGTTTTGGCCATTGCTCTCTTTAACTCTCCCATGTTAAATAGTACATTTTGTTCATCCTCCACTTTCCCCATCTTCCTAAATACCTCTACATTTTCAGATTTAGTCTTCTCTCTGCCTCTCTTCCCTTCTTCAGATAAATTATTTGAGCTGTGCACATTGACAAATGATTTTGCTAACATTTCAGCCTTTTCCTTATTTGTCACTGCAATTTCATTCCCACTACTCAAAACTGGATAACTGCATTCTCTCCTTTCACCACCCATCCTTTTAATCATTGTCCACACCTCTCCAATCTGAGTTGTATTCCCAATTGAGCTACAATAGTTCCTCCAATATGTTCTTTTTGCCTGTCTAATTGTTTTCCTTACTATTGCCTGAGCATATTTATATTGAATCATGTGCCTGAAGTTATGAGTTCTTTTCATTATTTTAAATGCCTTGTTCCTATTTCTGACTGCTTCTTTACACTCCTCATCCCACCATGGTACAATTTTCCTCTTTACCTTACCTTTACTTTTTGGAATAGACTCCATTGCTGCTGTTATTATACCTTTCTTTTATTTTGTTTTCCAGTGTCTCTATATCATCATTATTCTCAATCTGGCTCAAGTATCTATCACTTTCTCTCTGAAAATGTTCCCAATTAGCCTTCTCAAAAACCCATCTTCCTCTTCTTTCTTCTATACTTTGAGATAATGAAATATTAATTTTACATAATACTGGATAATGATCACTTCCTATTGTCCCGTCCTTATATACACTCCAATTACATATCGCCGCCATACTACTAGACACCAGTGTAAGGTCAAGTACAGATTCCTTCCCCGTACTAACCTCTATCCTTGTTTTACTTCCATCATTTAAACATACTAAGTTTTTCTCATCCAATAACGCTTCAATTACTTGTCCATTACTATCCATCTTCTCACTACCCCACAATGCATTATGCGCATTGAAACTCCCACACCATATAATATTATTATTGTCTTGCCCCTCTATTTCCTCAAGATTATTTATATCTAACTTTCTACACGGATTATAATAATTTATAACTATAATTCTTTTCCTTTCACCCCACGTTTCTACTACTACATATTCTTGCTCCTTTCCTATACCTAATACCCTATACGGAATCCCTTGTCTTATAAATGTTATACACCCCCCTCCACCACCATTTTCCCTATCTTGTCTAACTGATACATATCCATATATTATAAAGTCCAAATTGGGCTTTAACCAGGATTCCTGAATGCATATAACATCTGGCTTTTCTCTTCTACTCTTTATAAACTGCTTGAAATCCTGTCCATTTGCGATCAAACTTCTTGCATTCCATTGAAGGATTAGCATTACAAAAATTATTAACCTATACATGTTGTCTCTTGACTCGACTGTACACTGAGTTCATCCCTCACTTCTTCCCACTTTAATCCTGCCATATCTAAATGGTGTATTGCTGCTTTAACAATAATCTGGATTCTTTCAGTTTTAGACCTGACTTCAGCTGTAGCATTTACCACCCTGCTATGAATGTCACTATTTTCTTCTTCTCTTCCCATTTTTCCTTCTCTTCTTGATGCTCCTCCCTGCTCACCCTTTTTGTACTTTCTCCACTCTGATTCTTCTTTTCCTGCTCTGTTCTCTTAACAGCCTCAACATAAGAAATTTTTTCTTTTAACTTTATCTGTTGTATTTTAACTTCTTTTTTCATCACTTCGCATCCCCAAAATGCCACACTATGATTCCCTCCACAGTTGCAGCACTTTGGTCTTACTTCTTCCCCACACTTTCCATATTCATGATCACCACTACACCTAGCACATCTCCTCTTTCCTTTACATCCATTAGCCATATGTCCAAATTCCTGGCAATTATAACATCTCTTTGGCTTAGGTACATACTCTCTTATGCTGTATCTCATAAATCCATAATATACCTCATTTGGCACCTCCTTTGTTTCAAACTCAACCAATACAGATTCTGTTTCTATTTTCTCCACTCCCCGTGTCATTCTTACTGCACTTTTAACTGACCTATTCCTCATTCTCAAGTTCTCCACCAACTCTTTCATATTTACAGTAAGTGGAATTCCATACATCACTCCCTTACTTCCACTATTTATTTTCTCCCCCACTCTTACTACTTTTACTATTTTTATTTTTCCAACACAACTCATCTTCTTTGCTTTTTCCATCTGTACTTCATTATTACATCCTATCAGTAGGTTTCCATCTCCCAAAATTCTTGCATACTTCACTTCTCCTATCTTTTCTCTTATTATTTTAGTTAATTTAAGTGGTTCCATTTTTTTAACTCCTCCTTCTCCCTCAAATCGTACCACTACATTAATCAATCTTGTTTTAGGTTCCTTCCCTTCATCTTCTTCACTTTCCGTCCCATTTGAACTAACATCACCTTTTTTCTTTCTTTTACGACTAGCCTCCTTCTTATCCCTGTGCTTTCTCCCTACTTCCTCCCACTCACTTTCCCTCCTCTCATCACTACTATTCCCCTCTGCCTCACTGTAATCCATACCATCCACCTGTCTCCCTGCTATCCCTATCCAGATTATTGGTTTAATGAGCAACCAGAAGCTGTGAAATAGCACCGCTACCGACTCTATACAGGCCGTCGGCCGATGCTAACCCACACCACCTCTTAATCGACTCACCAACCAACAAACTCGCGACTTCGTTCTCCACCTAGTTCCAAACAAACCGCTCCCGCCTTCCGAAAGTTCCTTCCGCCCGCGTCAGCTCGAAGCGGAAATCCGGGTCTCTGCTCGCTGTCCCCCAAAAAGTGTTCAGATCATTAACTTCATTAAAATACCAAACTATAAAACAACTTATGCACCGAAAATGTTGCTAAGTAAAAGTTTAAAATGGAAAATATACTTAAAGTGGGCCTGTCTAAAGCTGTTGTAGTATAAAATATACTTTCATGAGTTTATAGTTTAGTGTCTGTTTTACTTTCTGGATATGTATGTGCAATTGTGTGGATTTGATTTTTGAGTCGGAAATTGATTGACATAGAGAATATTTGTTTCAGTGGGGGGAGTTGTTTTTTCAGTAGCCTAATATTATAGTTACTATAGGCTAATACTGGGTTACTGCGTTACTAGAAGGCCATTTAGTTGTCCTTGAAGTGAATGTGCGACTGCAGGGCAGGTCAGGGGCAGTTCAAGTTGAGAGCCCAGACCTAAAGCCCTGGATTTGCTTTTTAACAATGCGTTGGCGTAGACAGGTGTCGGGGATGCAAAGGGCATCACATTCTTGCCTGCGTACTTTGCGTGTACTTGGAGGATTAAACCTGAATCCACTAGGGGGCAGGCCAGAACAGGATCGTCCCTTACCGACAACGGATTAAGTTCCTACATTTAATTTATTGAAGCTGCTGAAGCAACACAGCAACTGCGAAACGGAAAGAAACTCTGGTTGCTGCTGCCTGTGATGAATGGACAGGTGGAGAGAGTGGCGTTAAGTAACGTTTTATGTTTTGAAAAAGCACTGAATAGTGCGGAAAAGAGTAGGCCTAGTTTAAAAGTATGGATATTTTAAAAACGTTGGCTTGTAGCCTATTGACAGCCTACAAAATATTCCATTAGATCATCTGGTTTGAAAGGCTGCAGTGTTTTCAGTTTGGCTCATGGTGGATAAGAGGAGCTGCTGAACAAGTTGTCCATCACTTTTTATAGGCTGGGAGGTGGGAGATAGTAGCCTAACATAATGAGTACTTACCTTTAATAATAGGCCCAAGTAAATTAGGCTAAAAAACTAAAACTGCAAATCCAAAGAAGAAGTTTAACACTGCTGACCCTGTTTTTGTTTTACAACTCCGGGGCAGTATGTTGCAGACAGGCGAAAACGGAGGACTTCAAAAACGATGACGCTCACATTTGACTTCCTGATTGGGTTTTATAGGTCATGCAAAGAAAAAACACAAATCTACTGACAGAGTTTTTGTTTTGGTAGTTTTTTACTGTTCATGTTGCTATTTATTTAGCAACGACTTCCAGTCTGTTTTCCACCGCCACACTCTCATTTTACATTCAGCTAAAGTTCCACTTTGTTGTCGGTCCGTGCAAAAAAAAAATCTCTGGCACGGTTCTTTGTCTCTTGTAGAATTTTCGTCTTCTGCCAAATCTTCTGCAACTGCGGAGAAAATCTGTTTACATCGGCCCAGTGTACATGAACGGCCACTAAATGTGCGTTTTTGAGTGATTTTAATATCGATTTTAATATCGACAGGATCGTTTCCTTTTAGTGTGGGTGTGGCAATGTCTATGGTGGCAACATTCTCCTGACTCTGCAGTGGCAGCAGACAAGAAGACTGACACTCAGGGGCAGATCGGCCATTGTGACGTTCACTTTCTGTTTTACTTTATGACCATTAGTGCGCCGCGGTGAACGCTGTCTGTGTGTCTGACTGGGCCAAACCAATACTTTCTACATGGAGGGGGTGTACCAGCGGCCCCTTACACCTTGGACCGAGCTTCGTTTTTGCTGAAATCTGATTGGCTCAACGGGCCGATTTGAAGTTTACTTTCCATTTGGTGCGAGTTTGATCCACGAACGTTTTGTCTTGACTGAAGTCAGCGCTGGGTGATGGGCTCAAGAGAGACAGGGACAGAGGAAAAAAAAAATGTGTGATGCCCAAAAAATAAGAATTAAGAAGAAAGATTTGGCATAAGAGGAGAGGGAGCTAAATGTGCCAAATTAACTGAGGATTCTCTGTATGTCTTCATTATAGGTTAGTGAAGGCGAGGCACAGGGACACGGTGATGAGGAGGAAGAGAAGAGACAGCAGGAGGAGAAGGTAAATGGAACCAGACAACAGTGAAAGGTAGAGGGGCAGTGTGCTTTTAGAATCAGAGAAGGGATTATTTAAGTCATGTTTATTACTGATTTTCTTCTTGTGCAGATGTAACTGTCAGTAAAAGCAGAGGGTCCACCACAGCTGAGCCAGGGATAGGCCTACTCAGAGATAAAGATGAGGGATGCACACACATACACACTGCTGCATTTTATATGAATGCATTGTAGTTTTTGAGTATATTTAAGTATTTTAGCCCTCTGACTGACTCAGGATTGCCTGACCTGGTCCTGTTCAGTGCAGAGCTGCCTTGCTTACGCAAACTGAAGAGGCAGGTGTCATCCTAAAGTTTCTTGAAGGCAAAATCTGATTCACAGTATACAGCAAAAACACTAATGCCTATTAAAATAACTGCAAAAAATATTTATGCCTACCGCCAACAGGGCGCTCACTTAAAAGGCCTCTACTGTGCACACAGGCTGGCAGATGTGCTTTGAGGACTGCAAGCGAAGCAAAGCCTAAAACAAAGACGCCCTTGGCAGGGTGGGCCTCGCCAGGTGCCCCTCTGCAGCTTCATAGAGAGACCTGGCTTTGCTCAGTGGCATGTTTCGGACTGCAGCTAATGATTACTTTCATGATCATTTTCTCCTTTGATCGTTTGATTGTTTGGTTTGTAAAAATTCCAAAAATAGTGAGAAATGTCGTCACAATTACTCAGAACCCAAAGAATCCAGGCAACAGTCAAACCTCAACGCTATTAAAAATAAATTAAAATGATTAAAGGGAAAATCAGCTGATCTTCACAAACAATTATCATAACTTCTTCTGCACTGTGGTTTATATCAAAACATATTTTATAAGCTTTTTACATGTTTTGTGTGTAAAAATAATACTTAAATTATACTTACCTTCTTTTATTTAAGTAACAATTTCAATGCTTTTCCACCAGAGTATTTTTACAGTGTGGTTTTAGTGAAGTAAAAGCTTTGAATGTATCTGGTGAGACGTCCACAGGCTGATTGACAGAATCAAACATCTGACCCCAAAATCCGTGTTACAGTCTGCAACTCCCGACTCTTTATTCATTGCTTATAGTCAAGCCAACAAATTAGCACATTTACAAAGGCCTACGTCCAATATACAGAATATGTACATCATTTATTACACTGTTGGTGTCTGACAGAGATACATTGACATTTACATTCACTTTTGCAGAGAAGCTTTAACATTTGATGAGTGGACATGTCGTCTTTCTGTCTTTCTGCACATCCAGCCACTAAAACAGAAGCGTCTCACTGTTTTCTTTGTCTTCTTTTGTTTAGATGATGGTGATTTGGGAATTAAATCATATCTGTGTTTTGTTTTGGTCCTCCTGTTCTATCAAACTTTCCATGCAGCTTTAGTGCAACCTGCCCTTCACCTTGCACTGCATCTCATTTTCAAGGCAACTTGGGGAACTTTTCAAGCAACATTTTTAAAAATCATTTGAATACTCCTGCATGTCTGTGTATTGCCTGTTGCTGGAAGCCTCTTTGCTGCCTAGAAAACAGCCGAGTGTCTCTCCACCCTCTGACTCATCTCCTCACAGCTTCACCCTCTCTATCTCCCGTCAGACTCCTTCCTCCTTCCCGTTGAAACCCCTCCCTCATCACTCCCCTCATTCTCCTCTGTGCTCCCCGTCCCTTCGTCCATCCATCCATCTTTTCCTCCCAAAGCGGAAACCGAATCCTCCTTTCTCCCGGCTCACAGCTTGGAGTCCTCCGGCGATGGAGGTCAGCGCCTCATTCCTCTTCCCTGCTTCCTCCCCCTCTCCTCCCTCCTGATAGTGCGTGCTCTCCAGAGAGTGACCCCCGGGGAAGGGAGACAGCGGCTGGGCCATCAGGTGTCCTCTCTGGGCCCTCAGCAGCGCCTCCTCTTCCCAGGAATCGCCCTCCTCCTCCCCAGGCTCCAGCAGGGCCGGCCGGGGGTCTCGAGGCCACTCGGCCCAGGCGTCAGGCCGGACGAGCCAGTCGTCCCTCGGGTCTTTCGGGGCCGACTCAGGTCCATCCGCCGTGGGCAGGAGGGCGCTGGGGGAGAAGGGGTATGATGAGACAGTCCGTGGGATGGAGCAGAGGAGGGTGAAGAAGAGGAGGGTGAGCTGTGAGGTACCGGGATGGAAAGAAAGTGTCATCTAGAAAAGATAAATATAAAAGTGTAAAATAAGAATAAAATAAGTTACTTATGTCTGTAAAGGGGGTTAAAACTAACAAAGAAAAATGTGTCTGAAATTCCCACCTCTTACCTTGTGTTGCGGTCTAACTTGTTGTATCTTCTCTAACACTCGTCGCCTCTGGCCTTTTTAAAAACTGCCCGCCCTCCATCCCCCCCACCCCCCGCCACCATCAGGTCACAGGCTGCCGTCACCCATTGGTCCTTCGACCCTCTGACGCACACGAGTCAGCGTCGATCCTAACAACCTTCATTCTTTCAGCTGAGAAACCTCGGCCCACCTCAGCGACGGCGCCCGGAGTGTCGCCCGTAATTACCGCCGCTTGATTGGGAAGGAAATTCACAAAGAGGAAGCGACCAATTCATTAAGATGTTTCTGAGAAGAGAAAGTCTCAGAGAGAGAGAGAGAGAGGAGGGAGGAGGGAGGGAGGGAGGAAGACCATGGCGGTTTGTGGTTTCTTTTGTCATTGTGGTCGTCACAAAGGTCGTCTCGCTGGGAAAACACAGACACACCTGAAAGAATGTCACTCGAGCTGTCTGGCTTTGAGGAACTGACAAACCATCAATCTTTCTAAACTCTCACTTAATTTGCCACCAATTATCTGTCAGAGGATCTTCAGAGCTGCTGGTTTTTGCCATCAGGCTATTTTAAGATTGATACTCGTATTTGTTCAGGATACATTTGATGATATTTGAATAACAGGCTGAAAATCCTGGTTTATTGCAACTTTTCTTGGTGCTTCCGTCCATCATTTCTGTCAGTAATAACAACACTGTACCCTCCGGTTAACAGCTGAAAGATCTGGGAACATATTGTTATGGTGACGTCACCAAAATGAGGTGAGGCGGGTCAAGAAGCAAACAAACGTGAACGGCTAAACAATAGTTTACAGCAGGGCCGTGCAGAGACCTTTGGAAGGGCAGGTGCTCAAAGTATAAAAAGGGCACATGGAACAAGAATTTAAATCGGACTCTTCTCATGCTACTGACATAGAAATATATCGTTATGTTTTCCTTGTTGACACACATATGCAGATGCTTCTGTATCAATACATCAGCAAATGAGGTGATGCAAAAAAGAAACAGCGAATGCCCAACACTAGCTTTAAAACACTGGGCTGATAACTTACAGGGAACAGTTGCTGTTGAGGGGTTGCTATGGATGCTGCTGTTGTTGTGTTGATGCTGATACTACTGGAGGTGATCTGTGACTACAGATATGAAAACAACTATAGGATATATATTAGCTGATTAAACAATTATGTGACCATAAAAAGATTGTTGAGTGTTTGGGACCAGCTCACAGTGACTGAGCTGCTGTAATACTGCAGCCACCAGGCTGACTGCTGAGGAAACGCTCACAGAGCTGCACACCGAGAGCTGCAGGTGGAGGAAATAAGATTCACAAACATTTCATACATTTATCTGAAATCTAACAGGGCCGTTTTTTCTTTACTTTGATGTCAGGAATATTATAAAAGATTAATGTTAGTTAATTTATTTAGATATATGATTAGACATAGTCAATAAAAATCCAGATGTATCTCAGATTCACAATGTAATATATAAAATCATTATCACAGTTTTGCATACTGTAGACACACAGCAGGCAACACAGACTATAGGTTTGGTATCTTATTTCCTTAGTGAGCCAGTCCCAAACACTCAACAATCTTTGCATCTTTTCATGGTCACATAATTGTTTAATCAGCTAATATATATCCTATGTTTGTTTTAACAATTCATACATTTTTCTGAAATCTTATAGGGCCATTTCTTCTTCACTCTTTACTTTGATGTCAGGAATATTATTTATTTTACATCGGCACTGACATTTTTATATGTATTTCCAGTTATTGAGTTTTTATTGTAGTTGAGCTGTTGTAAACACTACTGTTGCTGTCAAATGTAAATATATTCAATACTGTTCTGAATTTAATGTTTTTTTTTAAAGGGTTGAAGGCTGTAAGTCAGGGGAATAGGCTCAGAATTTTACCAGTGTTGTTATACTTATTTTAAGGCACAAGGCTTTTATTAGTTACTTTAATAATCCCGGTTCAAGTGCAAAGATTTTAGTCAAATTACACAGAAAAGATCAGACCTCTCGACGCCCGTGAAGCTTTTCTCCCAAAACAGAGCGAAGTGAACAGAGCACCTTAGTTTATAGTGTAGAAGTAACGTCAGCTGTCGGCGTGTCGGCGTGTTAGCCGGCAGCTGATGTTACTTCTACAGGGAGGCGACACACACAGCGATAAACACAGCTGTGCTGCTCTCTTTGCAACAATCCACAACAAGCACATTGCAGCAAACTCTTACCGGCGGAGTCGAATGCGTCCTGTAGGCAGAGCTGCTGAAACGATGTCTGAACGGGAGGGCTCGTCACGGATGAGGTCATCAGGTGAAAAGTCATAATGTGGGTTATTTTATTTACTGCGAAATTATTATTAATTTATTTTACTAATAGTTTGATCGGGCAGACCTTCACAAAGGGCCTTTACAACATTTAAAATAAATAAAATGAAGGAAATTTCGCGTTTGAAAAAAGGGCACTTTGGGCAGCAAAGGGCAAAAGGGCAGGTGCTCAAGCACCCATCGCACCCCTCTGCACGTGCCTG
>JALXJV020000013.1:5342099-5577908 GCA_024633595.2 Lepomis macrochirus
CTGTTGTTTAGCCGTTCACGTTTGTTTGCTTCTTGACCCGCCTCACCTCATTTTGGTGACGTCACCATAACAATGTGTTCCCAGATCTCTCAGCTGTTAACTCGGAGGGTACAATGTTGTTATTACTGACAGAAATGATGGACGGAAGCACCAAGAAAAGTTGTAATAAACCAGGATTTTCAGCCTGTTATTCAAATATCATCAAATGTATCCTGAACAAATACAACGAGCATCAATCTTAAAATAGCCTGATGGCAAAAACCAGCAGCTCTGAAGATCCTTTGACAGATAATTGGTGGCAAATTAAGTGAGAGTTTAGAAAGATTGATGGTTTGTCAGTTCCTCAAAGCCAGACAGCTCGAGTGACATTCTTTCAGGTGTGTCTGTGTTTTCCCAGCGAGACGACCTTCGTGACGACCACAATGACAAAAGAAACCACAAACCGCCATGGTCTTCCTCCCTCCCTCTCTCTCTCCTCCCTCTTTTTCTCTCTGAGACTTTCTTCTCAGAAACATCTTAATGAATTGGTCGCTTCTCTTTGTGAATTTGCTTCCCAATCAAGCTGCGGTAATTACAGGTGACACTCGGCCGTCGCTGAGGTGGGCTGAGGTTTCTCAGCTGAAAGAATGAAGGTTGTTAGGATCGACGCTGACTCGTCAAAGGCCAGAGGGGCTGAAGGACCAATGGGTGACGGCAGCCCGTGACCCGATGGTGGCGGGGGGTGGGGGATGGAGGGCGGCAGTTTTAAAAAGGCCAGAGGCTGACTGAAGTGTTAGAGAAGATACAACAAGTTAGGACCGCAACACAAGGTAAGAGGTGGGAATTTCAGACACATTTTTCTTGTTAGTTTTTACCCCCTTTACAGACATAAGTAACTTATTTTATTCTTTTTTACACTTTTATATTTTTTCTTTTCTAGATGACACTTTCTTTCCATCCCCGGTACTCACAGCTCACTCCTCCTCTTCTTCACCCTCCTCTGCTCCATCCCACGGACTGTCTCATCATACCCCTTCTCCCCAAGCGCCCTCCTGCCCACGGCGGATGGACCTGAGTCGGCCCCGAAAGACCCGAGGGACGACTGGCTCGTCCGGCCTGACGCCTGGGCCGAGTGGCCTCGAGACCCCCGGCCGGCCCTGCTGGAGCCTGGGGAGGAGGAGGGCGATTCCTGGGAAGAGGAGGCGCTGCTGAGGGCCCAGAGAGGACACCTGATGGCGCAGCCGCTGTCTCCCTTCCCGGGGGGTCACTCTCTGGAGAGCACGCACTATCAGGAGGGAGGAGAGGGGGAGGAAGCGGGGAAGAGGAATGAGGCGCTGACCTCCATCGCCGGAGGACTCCAGGCTGTGAGCCGGGAGAAAGGAGGATTCGGTTTCCGCTTTGGGAGGAAAAGATGGATGGATGGACGAAGGGACGGGGAGCACAGAGGAGAATGAGGGGAGTGATGAGGGAGGGGTTTCAACGGGAAGGAGGAAGGAGTGTGACTGGAGATAGAGAGGGTGAAGCTGTGAGGAGATGAGTCAGAGGGTGGAGATACACTCGGCTGTTTTCTAGGCAGCAAAGAGGCTTCCAGCAACAGGCAATACAGACATGCAGGAGTATTCAAATGATTTTTAAAAATGTTGCTTGAAAAGTTGCCCAAGTTGCCTTGAAAATGAGATGCAGTGCAAGGTGTAGGGCAGGTTGCACTAAAGCTGCAGGGAAAGTTTGATAGAACAGGAGGACCAAAACAAAACACAGATATGATTTAATTCCCAAATCACCATCATCTAAACAAAAGAAGACAAAGAAAGCAGTGAGACGCTTCTGTTTTAGTGGCTGGATGTGCAGAAAGGCAGAAAGACGACATGTCCACTCATCAAATGTTAAAGCTTCTCTGCAAAAGTGAATGTAAATGTCAATGTATCTCTGTCAGACACCAACAGTGTAATAAATGATGTACATATTCTGTATATTGGACGTAGGCCTTTGTAAATGTGCTAATTTGTTGGCTTGACTATAAGCAATGAATAAAGAGTCGGGAGTTGCAGACTGTAACACGGATTTTGGGGTCAGATGTTTGATTCTGTCAATCAGCCTGTGGACGCCTCACCAGATACATGCTCAAAGCTTTTACTTCACTAAAACCACACTGTAAAAAATACTCTGGTGGAAAAGCATTGAAATTGTTACTTAAATAAATGAAGGTAAGTATAATTTAAAAATGTATTATTTTTACACACAAAACATGTAAAAAGCTTATAAAATATGTTTTGATATAAACCACAGTGCAGAAGAAGTTATGATAATTGTTTGTGAAGATCAGCTGATTTTCCCTTTAATCATTTTAATTTATTTTTAATAGCGTTGTGGTTTGGACTGTTACCTGGATTCTTTGGGTTCTGAGTAATTGTGACGACATTTCTCACTATTTTTGGAATTTTTACAAACCAACCAATCAAACGATCAAAGGAGAAAATGATCATGAAAGTAATCATTAGCTGCAGTCTGATACAAAATAGTTTAAAATTAGCTCCAACAAAAACAGTAAAATTCTTCTTTTACATTAATAAAATTCTGGTGATTAACCCCAATCTTCACTACTTTTCTATTTGGGCTTATATATAATATATAAGCTAATATAAGCATTCATCTAATTATAAAGGAAGTCTGAGTTAAAAATGTACAATACAGTTAAAAATTCCAAAAACGAAAATTGGATTTGTCATTTATTCCTACAAATCACCACCTACACGACCATGTTAACAGTTTTCAAATAAAAATTATTTATCAAACCCTTAGTTTTACATCATTATGCAGGTTTTCAATAAAATGTGCACAGAACAATGAAATAATTCACCTTTTGTACAAACAGTCCGACGTGTTTTTCTCATGCATGCCACTGAGCAAAGCCAGGTCTCTCTGTGAAGCTGCAGAGGGGCACCTGGCGAGGCCCACCCTGCCAAGGGGGTCTTTGTTTTAGGCTTTGCTTCGCTTGCAGTGCTCAAAGCACATCTGCCAGCCTGTGTGCACATGTTTGCTGTGTCCAAAGGGGCGATGAGCACAGGGGTGTCGGCAGGCATGTACTGGGACTGAAATTCAGCCCGGGACTTTGAGACGGAGAGGCCTTTTATGTGAGCGCCCGGTTGGTGGCAGGCATAAATGTTTCAGTTATTTCAGATTATGCTGAAGACCTTCAAGAAACTTCAGGATGACACCTGCCTCTTAGTTTGTGTAAGCAAGGCAGCTCTGCACTGAACAAGACCAGGTCAGGCAAGCCTGAGTCAGTAAGAGGGCTAAAATACTTTATACTCAAAAACTACAATACATTCATATAAAATACAGCAGTGTGCATGTGTGTGCATCTTCATCTTTATCTCTGAGTAGGCCTATCCCTGGTTCAGCTTCCCCTGTGCTGGACCCTCTGCTTTTACTGATTATACAGTTACACAAGCAGGAGAAGAAAATCAGTAATAAATATGACTTAATCCATTAAGTAATAATCCATTTTCTAATTCTAAAAACACACTGCCCTCGTACCTTTGTCTGGTTCCATTTACCTGCTCCTCCTGTTGTCTCTTCTCTCCCTCCTCATCAACATGACGGGGTCATCACCTCAAAGCTACTATACATAAAGACTTACAGAGATTCCTCAGTTAATTTGGCACATTTAGCTGCCTCCTATGCCAAATCTTTATTCTTAATTCTTATTTTTTGGGCATCACACATTTCTTTTTCCTATTTTACTCTCTTCTTCACATTTGCCGTCTCTCTTGAGCCCATCACACAACCCAGCGCTGACTTCAGTCCCGACAAAACCTCACGGATTTTGAGTCGCGTTCCTGGGAAGTCCGTGAGGGTTTAGGGCCGTCCCACTGTCAAATCGTCAAGTACGCGAGGGCTCTCTTGTGGACATTTTGAGCCCTTTTTAGACCCTTTCCGTAAATCTGCATTTCTGCAGACTTTGGCTGAGGGAATTGCCCACAGTTCATAGCGGTATGACGTGAAACACCGGGGTTACCAGGGGAAGCCCGGAAGCGAGACAAATATCACGGGAAATCCACGTTATAAGAGAAGAAGAAAACAGTAAACAAACTAGAATGTGCATTTCCTTAAGAAAATGTGTGGGAGAGCTGTGAGCTTTTTTTTTGCGATTGCTACCGCTGCGGCGGTATGTGTGTGGTCACCATATTGCAGGATTCGAACCCACGATTGGAGTGAAGGTTCAGCTCCACAGACTGATCACTCCACCACCACCAGCCTGGTTGTTGTCAAACAATTTGATTTGTTGTTGATACAAAAGTGTGTTTGCTTAATACTAAAAGCTTTACAGCTAACATTTTGAGATAAAAAAACATTCAGAGATATAAATCACCATATTTAGTTTATCATTAAGTTCAAACACTATAGGCTACAGGTGTTGAAAGCTGAAACCAGCGAACACATGTGCCAGCTGCAGGATTTGAACCCACAATTGGAGTGAATGTTCAGCTCCACAGACTGATCACTAACTAACTGCACCACCAGCCAGCCTGGTTATGATGAAACTATTTGATGTGTTGTTGATACAAAAGTGTGTTTGCTTAATACTAAAAGCTTTACAGCTAACATTTTGCACTTTTTAGTTAGGGCTTGAGTTGCTGAGCACAAAAATGTACTTCTTGTGTCCAAACTCCAAACAGGGAGGAAGATACAGCAAGTTAAAGAATTAGTGACAGGGGGAGAACTCAGCCTGCAGCTACAACAGGGAGTCAATGAGACAGGACTGAGACTTTCCAATCAATTAAGCTTCAGAGATAAAAAACTAAACGTCCACTGAGCAGGATTTTGACATTTTGAGGGAGAAAAGGCATGTGGCATCATTTTGGTGCCTTTTTGTGCTTGTAGAGATAAATATGCACGAGTAGCAGCAGTTTTAAAAAAAAATTCTGGTCTGAAAAATCCTCCTCTCTCCCCTCTAACATGGTCACATGACACACTCTAACGTCTGCTAAAAGCTGTTTAAACCTTCACTTTGGAAGGGCATAGCTCCTAAACTAAACATTTTTTTAGCAAACACCAAATACAACTTTAAAAGATCAACATGTTTTCTACAATTTACAGCTCTAACTGAGTTTCTAGCTGCACATATGCCGGAGCACTAAGCTCTTAAATTTGGGAAGGTGAAGAACTTTGCTCCCATAGGAACCCATTCATTTTTTGATCATAAAAATATTAATATAAAATCAAGCATAACAGATATCGGGCACAAAAGTAATAGCACCCCTCCCACGAAGAAGATGCACAATTTGAAATTGGAACGAAGTTTCTAGGACGAACGGTTCAGCACTAGTTAGATGCCAAAAAACAGGGGGTATATATAATAATAAAGAGTGAAGAGAACAAAAGTGGGAGAGCTGTACACAGCTCTCCCACTAACAAGCATCAACACGCTGATGTCAGAATTGTTTTCTTAAACGTTTTCTTAACTTAAGATGCTGCATAGATCACATGAAGTCAGAGGAATAACCTTATTACACACTTAGTTTATTCAACTATTCATTTTAGTTTTTGCTTAATGATGCTGTTTGACCAATTGACAATTATATATTTACATTTAGGCTACCTCTCCTCCACTCTGACTGGCGAGAGCCTGCAGGACTTAAAAATAAGCCAAAAACATAAAATAAAAAGTGTGCAACGTGTTTCAGTGTCGTCAACCTGATAAAGTGGCAAAGTGCTGTCTCGTTCCTGTTTACAGCATTTTGAGCCCTTGCAGCCTCTTAAACTCAATCACTTTCCAAGTGATGTCAGTAAAGTCTGTGAGGGTTCAGGGCTCAGGGCTTAGGGGGGACATTGGGACTGGGCCATAAAGTAAAACAGAAACTGAACGCCACAATGGCCGATCCGCCCCTGAGTGTCAGTCTTCTTCTCTGCTGCCACTGCAGACTCAGGAGAATGTGGCCACATCCACACTAAAACGAAACGATCATATCTATATTAAAATCACTAAAAAAGGCACATTTGGTGGCCGTTCATGTACACTGGGCCGATGTAAACAGATTATCTCCGCAGTTGCAGAAGATTTGGCAGAAGAAGAAAATTCTACAAGAGACAAAGAACCATGCCAGAGATTTTTTTTTTTGCACGGACCGACAACAAAGTGGAACTTTAGCTGAACGTAAAATGAGAGTACAAAGAGAGTGTGGCGGTGGAAAACAGACTGGTAGTCATTGCTAAATAAATAGCCTACAGCAACATGCACAGTAAAACCAAAACTCTGTCAGCAGATTTGTGTTTTTTCTTTGCATGACTGATGAAACCCAATCAGGAACCATAATGTGAGTGTAGTGTCATCGTTTTTGAAGTCCTCCGTTTTTCGTTTTTTTTTTATATAGGCCTACAGTCTATGTTTTTCGCCTGTCTGCACTAACACACTGCCCCGGAGTTGTAAAACAAAAACAGGGTCTGCAGCGTTAAACTTCTTCTTTGGATTTGCAGTTTTAGTTTTTTAGCCTACTTTACTTAGGCCTATTGGTTGGTATTAAAGGTAAGTAGTTACTCATTATGTTACTATCACCCACCTCCCAGCCTAAAAAGTGATGGACAACTTGTTCAGCACCTCCTCTTAGAAATTATGAGCCAAACTGAAAACACTGCAGCCTTTCAAACCAGATGATCTTATGGAATATTTTGTAGGCTGTCAGTAGGCTATCCACAAGTTTCCTACGTCCCATAATGCTTTGCGTCGAAAGTGGGAACGACTTCCGGTTCGAAGTTAACGAGCGGAACCGGTGGGTCATTCATTCATTCAAAACAGCGATCTAACCTTGCTTACGATGTGGGAACACAACCTTACCGAGTTAAAAAAGGGTGATATAGCGGTACCTTTACCTTCCGCGGTAGACGGTTGGGAGGATGACATGAAGAAGTGGCCTCGTATAACATACGGTAGCATTTTTAGCTATTTTGTTGATTCTGTGGCTTGTGATGGTAACGCGATGAGCAATTTGAAGAGCTCAGAGGCGTATCAGTATCTGCACAGTGATAAAGTCGGCCGGGTGTTGTGTAAGGATGTCGGAAACGAACTTATTTATCTAAAGGCAGACATTGAGCTCTAGCCAGAGCCTTCACGTATCACATCATCAGGCTTGGGCGCTAGCATCAGTGACAGGTGAAGTACAGACAGCAGGTTGCTCATGCATTGCAGGACCAGGACGCTCTTGTAGTCATGCAGCAGCACTTTTGTGGAAGGTCAGTAAAGTAAGGACAATTAAGGGCACAAAACTGTTTATTGTATTGTGATATTACTAATAAATGTACTAAACTGAAATGTGTACTGTATGTCAGTCATTTTCTGCATGTTGTTTTACATTAGCCTTCACTTAAAAATCTTACATCTAAGATTGTTGGATGACAAAGTTTAATTTCATTCAATTAAGGTTGAGAATGCAGTCAGGCAGGGTAAGACAGGGATGGCATGCACTGATGTGCAAAGGAAGTGGAATTCTGGTGTGAAGAAGAATGTAGGGCTGAGGAAGGTGAAGCACATTAATTTTAACCATCACAGACCACAACACACATATCCTGGTCCATCAACAAGTTCTGTGCAAGAATCAACAACCTCCCCCCAACTTTTTAAGAACCACAGAGAGTTCATAACCCACAGCAATTCCTCAGTGATGGCCCCACTGTTTCAGCTCCAGACAAATGGTCTTCTTCAGCTAAGTTACAGAGCAAATGTAGACAGCAGCAAGGCAGGCTCCAGCAAACATGATCCAGCTCAGAGTAATACACTTCATCATACTGAACACAGCACAACACTAACCTGTCCAAAGTGCTCACAGTTTTATGAAGCTTACATCAAAGTGTCCCCTGCACAAGCTTAATTACACTGATGGAAGAGTCCAGGATGCAGAGTGCTTCACAGTTGTGGCATGACGCGAGAAAGCTGGCGCTTAACAGCCAGTACAGCAAAACGAGTCCCAAAGCCGAAGCACTACAGATCCCAGGAAGTGTTTAAATGAGCATCTGTACCCAACCTTCACCGGCAATACAGCAACGCAGCATGGCAAAGAAAGTGAGAGCAATGTCATCACACTCATGGAGAGCAGAGGACATACTGTGGAGAAGAGAGGCCTTGTTGTGCACCCAGACCATCCTTGGTTGGGAGCCAGCCCAGATGGAATCCTTGATTCAACACAACTTCTTGAAATCAAGTGCCCCTTCAAGAGTTCCATGTCCCTGACAGAATTTCTGGAACGACCAAATGGTGACATCAAAAGACTGGGTGATGGACAGTACCTGATTCTTCCCAAAGGAAAGGATGGATACTACCTCCAGGTGAATAATGTTTTCAAGAAAGTAGAGTAGCTCTATGATTAGACCAACATTGTATTTTAAATTTATAATACATTATACAGATTTTCTTTGTTCCAACATGCACGCTTAATACTTCTTCCAGACACAATTGACCATGATGTGTCTGGGCCTACAAAGCTGCAAGCTGGTCATCTGGACACCAAGTGAGGACATCGAAATTGACATTCCATTTGACAAAAAACTACACAGATGCACAAGTGCAACAGCTGCAGAATTTCTACTTTTGCACATGCTACCTAGGTTGGCTGATGATTTTGGTGACAAAAAGATAAATCTCTGCCCAACATACCTGCAGATCTTTGAGTAGGAGGGTTTACACTGTACAATCAGTTGTAGTACAATGAACTTCTGAAGAAAGAGTCATACACAAAGACAGTGTAGTGCTGCCTCACAGGTTTTCAAAGAAAAAGTTAATTTTCCAGTTTTAAGAGTTCCAGTTTATTGCAAGTTTTAAGGCAAGTTAACATCCAGATGAGCTGACAAAAATAACAATATAAAATGAATGCAGAAAAAATAGTGTTCTCTATCATTGTGCTTTGCAGCTTATAAGAATAAATTGTGCCATTGGAACACATTAACTGGCACATTTGGTTAGCAGAGTTATTCAGTATTCAGATAATTTCACTAAATAAAAATAATAATATACTGTGATAGTTCAATTCCTGCATTCATAAAATGTATTCAGATGTAACAACATCTGTGAATTCACTGTTCAAAGTGTAATGTCTGCCAACGATACACAGAACAACCATAAACTTTGTGTAATCTGTAATTTGATTTGTGTAAATAACGTTACAACAGAATTTTTTTAATTCAGTAAACATTAACATAGGTTTGTCCAAAGGGCAACTACACACTATTCAACTCAAGATAGTAGACAGAATGACATTGACCTTCTTATTTTAATAATTCTAAAGAAGAGTAATAATAATAATAGAATAATAAAAAAATAAATAAATCTATTTATCAAAAGTATCAAAACTAAAACTATTCATTTTTGTGTTCACAAATATAGAAGCATCTGATGTGCATGTTTAAGCAGTACACTAGTACTGCTAAACCTCCTTTAGAACGTATTTACATCCTATCAGTTTTGTTTAGTCACATTTGCTAGAAATAAGTTCCCCTCGCAGATTTACAAGTGCCGCACAGATTCTTAGGATTTTGTCGATTTTAGGGACAACATTAATAGGCACAGTTTGGGAGAGGATCTTGTACACCTTAAGACGCCTGATTGCTCGCTCAATGTGTATACGGACATTAGCAATGCGCTTGTCAGCGAGTGACCTGCTCGCTTGTCAGCTGGGATTTCTTATGCCGTAAAGGCTGGCGTGACCAATCGAACATTCCGTTCCTCGAGTAAATCCCTGATGGTGAAGCCACGGTCCCCATCACCTCATCTCCAGCACGCAAATGGTCGAGAAATCCAGAGTTCTGTGTGATGAATCTATCACTACATTTGCCGCCATAAGCCTCTGAAATATACATAACCATTCCAGATGGAGCGGTTGCTACAAGATACTTGACAGTATTGCTGGCATAGTAGTGACTGTAAGATTCGGTTCTTGAGTCCAGATTTTTAGCCTTCTGCAAGACACTTTCTGTGCAGTCAATTACACAAGTTGTGTTTGGGAAATGGTCCATAAAAAACCTGCGGCAGTGTGGCCTTTATTGTTTCACGAGGCAGCCATGGAATGAGATCCTGGGTGTGCTCAGCAATCACATCTATCCAGAATTTCAGAGTTTTACTGACCTGACCAGGTGACATTTTGAAGGTCTTGCTAAATCAGCTATAACAAAGTTCTGTCTAAGTTTCATCAGTGTCAACAGGATTTGGTCCTCTGCTGGCAATGCTGATGATGTGGGGGCAAAGGATTGCAAGCAAGACACAAGTGTTTTGAATTCAAGTAGTGGAATCCCTGTGTACAGCAAACAGTCTGCATCATCTTTCAATAGAACATCTGCAAGAGGCAGCGACTTCTCAGAGGATGGAGCAGCTGACACATCACCCGTGATGGTTGGTCCTTTCGAGTAGGTGTGGTCCTCCATAGCTGGGTCTGACCACTGTGTTTGGGCATCATGGAAGGTCTGTGAAGTATCACCTGGCTCTCCAGAAACCTCCATCACATCAGGTCCATCTGCAGGGAACCCATTAAATACATATTTAGTTCACAACATGAGATTTATTACTGCAGTAGTATCAGTTCAGGCAAATGGACAAGTACATAAAGACTGACATATTTGTTTAAATAAAGTGATATTAATGTTTACATCTTGACATTATTTGTGAAGTACACAAAAAAAGCATAACAACAACAACAACTACTACTACATCATTTAAAAAACATTGAACACTGAGTATTTTATTTGTAGCTAAGACCATTCTCCAAACCAAATAAGCACTCTGGCCTTAAACTTCATTCTAACTTGCATACAAACATCTGGACACATAGACTGCGTTTAATATTCTCAAAATAGATATTCTGTAAATGTTGACTAAAAGAGGGAATCAAATTAGCATCTGCTAGGTACAGGATCAAATTTAACGCGAGGTAAAAATATCAGCCCACCTGTCTACCACTATTGCAGACAGTTTTTCTTATATTAATAAGGAATTCAAGAATAGTTAAGGTGTTTTCCAAAAAACTCTGTATAAACAAAACTAGCACGCTGGTTGACATTACATTAGTGTTAACGTTAACTTACTTGTTGTTGTTGTTGTGACCTTTCGAGTCCTGGGTCGCCGTCTCTTCTCCGGTGGCTTCTCGTAACCCAGAAAGAGCGTTGGGTACGGATTATCCTGTGTTGGCTTCTTGTCAGCGAAGTGAAACGAGCACACAAACAGGTGTTTGGGGGGCTTTTTTAAGTTTAAGTTTTTAAGCCACATTCTTCTTGATTCGTCATCTTCTGGGAGACGATGAAAACTGTACCATCGCTGGCAGGAACACTCCGCTTTGGTTTTGGGCTTGTGTTGAAAACACTCACGTTTAAGCCACTGCATGAGTTTTGTCCGGTTATATGTACAACCGCGAACAGCACATGTTGTCCCTGAGCTCCGTAACGACATTTCTCATAAAGGTTTGCAACTTTAAATACTTAGAAACTATCTGAAAAATACTTCGCCTCTTCGCTAGTTAGCATAGAAAATACCGTTGGAATACTACTTCCGCCGCCTCACCGGAAGTTCTACCCACCTTCAATTTTACAGTAGTGCCCCCCGGAAAAAGGTGGATAGCCCTACGTATTTAACAAAAATATTCAAGTTTTTAAACTAGGCCTACTGTTTTTCGCACTATTTAGTGCTTTTAAGCACTATTTAGTGCTTATGTTTTTCAAAACATAAAACGTTACTTAACGCCACTCTCTCCTGACCTGTCCATTCATCACAGGCAGCAGCGACCAGCTTCTTTCCATAAGTTTCGCATTGCTGTGCTGCTTCTAGCAGCTTCAATAAATTAAATGTAGGAACTTAATCCGTTGTCGGTAAGAGACGATTCTGTTCTGGCCTGCCCCCTAGTGGATTCAGGTTTAATCCTCCAAGTACACGCAAAGTACGCAGGCAAGAATGTGATGCCCTATAGTAACTATAATATTAGGCTACTGAAAAAACAACTCCCCCACTGAAACAAATATTCTCTATGTCAATCAATTTCCGACTCAAAAATCAAATCCACACAATTGCACATACATATCCAAAAAGTAAAACAGACAGTAAACTATAAACTCATGAAAGTATATTTTATACTACAACAGCTTTAGAAAGGCCCACTTTAAGTGCATTTTCCATTTTAAACTTTTACTTAGCAACATATTCTGTGCATAAGTTGTTTTATAGTTTGGTATTTTACTGAAGTTAATGATCTGAACACTTCTTCAAGCGGTGGTAGCCTAATACATTTCCTGCAGCAGGCCTTCTCATAACATGTCTGCCCCAAACAAACCTTCCGTGTTGTAATCTGCCTAGCAACCCGTTATGAATTATCTGATTGGTCGATTGGTCGAACAGCAGCCTGAGCGCACACTTCTCTCGTCCTGAGCAGCCTTTTGTCTATTTGTGATCATTCTCTCTTTAAAACCATGAATTCACCAACAAGATGGATATTTTTGTTCCTGCCATTACTGTGGCTGAATTTAGAGGCAGCTGTAACTGTAAACGGTAAGTCTAAACTACTAAACTTTCGTCGGTCACGTTCATGTCGTTAAACGGAAATAAACGTCTCTTTGTGTTTTACAGCAGTTCACAGTTAACGTTTGCTAATTTATTTACAACCAAATGTTTATTTAAAGACCTTAACGTGTCATTTTCACTGGGTTGTCCAGTTAACTTACAGATTCATAGACATATTGAAGAAAATAAACGCTAAATATTGATCCTTTTATCTAACGTTAACTTCCTACTTCCCTAACATGCACGAGGCCTGTCTCGTCGCTACTTCCTGAAATATAAACGTTTAAAAATGTTTTACTGTTGACACATAAATTAGTCGAACTTGTATGTTCTTATTATATTATATACAGCTTTAGCTGTAATCTCAGTCATGGCAATAGTCTAAGTTATATTGTTTCTATGACGTCGTTTCACTGCAAAAAGAAATGTGTAATAACAGCTTAAGTTTTCTTGTAAAATATATAATTATAATACTATATTATTTGGTAGACGTCTTTTCAGTATAGTGAAGTAAATGCTTTTAAACATATTAAAAGTTGTTGTTTTTATGACAAACTTTTTGATCCACGGATATGAATACTTGGTCACAGCAAACCGCAGAACCAGAATACAGCAGTTATGGTGCGTTCACTGACACTTAGCAGCACAAACTTTCCGAGTGATTATCTGTTGCAGTGGTTACCTCGACCTAAATGGATTGCATCTTTTTATTAAGCTTTTTTTAACTTTACTGATCACGGTCGAATGAATATGATATATAAAATACAGCAACATGCACAGTAAAAAAATACCAAAACAAAAACTCTGCCAGTAGATTTGTGTTTTTTCTTTGCATGACTGATAAAACCCAATCAGGAACCATAATGTGAGTGAAACGTCATCGTTTTTTATTCATTATAAAACAAATGAAAATCAGAGTGCTTTAAAGTGTTCTATCCTTTTGGATGTGAAATTTGCCACCAAGGTTTTTCCTGGCTCAGAAAGAGCCTTTGGGGGGGTGACTGTGCTCCACAGTCAAAGCGTCACCTTATGACTGAAATATATGTATTTTCTTTTAATTTCTGACCATTTGATAAACAAAATATTTCCACAACTTGGAGGAGTAAAGGTATAAAAGTAAAGTATAATGTTAGTATAATATATTTAGAGGTTACACTTGATTTGGATAATTTGCTTACAGATAGTTTATTAGCTGAGATTGAGCTGTTTCACAAATAAAAACTTTCTCTATTAGACTACACCACTCTGGTTAAGGTTTGATTAGTGCTTATGTTAAGTGTATTCACTAGAATTCAGGTCATAGTAGGCTTTTGGTTACTATAGCTTGATATTAGTAGTCTAATATTAATTCTAGTTGGACAAAACAGTAAGTTCATTTTTGTGGCTCTAATGATAAATGTGCATATGGAACAAAGAGTTCAGCATTTCTAAAGTTTGCTGTAGTGCCTCAATCTTGTTTTAATGTCCCGCCTACTCCAGGCTGTGATTGGTTGCTTCGCAAAAAGTGACTTTGACAAGCCTGATGCACACTGCTGCATGAAAGGCCCCCGATCTCCCTGTGAAGATCAACAGGCAGGCGAGAATGGGAGCGGGTGAGCGTCATGTAGTGCCCAGAAAACCTGTTCTGGAGAGTGCATAGAGGGGTGCCGATGTAACACCAAAATCTGTGACCTGATTCAAATTCAGAATCTGTGACTACACCCAAACGACGATGTTTTTCTAACCATAACCAAGTACTTTTGGTGCCTAAACCCAACCAAACTGCAACCGCTTCACATCATCAACAACTAACTTTCTAACTTTCCATTTGGGTCACAGAATCTGATAGGTCACACATTTTGGTGTCACACCGGTACGCCAAAGAGTAAAATCTAAAAGTACTGGTGAATGCCGACAGACTTTGAGCACAAACAGCTTTTATATTGTGAGAAATAACAGGAAGTCATCTCTCCCAATAGTTCGAGCTTCGTAGCGGAGCGTTCATGCGCAGTCGAACCATCGCAGCAGCTGGTTTATTAATCCTGCGCCTGCTGCATGTGTAAAAAACAACAAAAAAACAACAACCCAGCACTGTGGATGAGAGGAGGGGCGACCACTGGAAGTCAAGACGTCGTATTTAAGTTTATGTTCTGCTTCCTCAACAGTTGTTTAAAAAATGGCTATTAAAACACATTCGGAAAATATTTGAAACATTTTTTTTTCAATTCTGATCATTTTGGCGCTAGTTATTTTCCTTTGTCACTCGCTAAAACGTCTTTGGGGGCCGCCAAAAATTTGTCTATGCAGGAAAAACCCTGGGTACAATATTTGTAGAGAATTATTGATTGGTTCTGAGTAGGGCTGGGCAATATGGCTAAAAATATGAAAAGAAACAATTAATAATTTTATATCGTTCAGTAATTATCGCGATAAATGTCAAATCATTATTTCTTTCAAGTTTAAAGGCTGATTTTTGTTCTTGAGTGAAAGTTGGAGAGCCGAGAAGGTTAATTGTGGTTTTAAACTTTTCTTTATGGTCAGAACAAACAGTGGATCACTTCACAAATCTGAGGTAGAACATTAAAAATAATAAAGTAAAACCTTTTTTCAACAAATATGAAGGAGTAAAATTAAGTCAAATCATTTTTAAGTCCCTTTTTTTTCAACAAAATAAATAGATTAATAGAAAAATTAAGAGTTTATCCGTTTATGATTGAAATAGATTAAATCAAACATTAATGAACATTTAGAGAACATTTGGTATATTGTTATTGAGTAAAATTATAATTGTGATAAACAGCATTGTTTTTTATAACCCAGACCTAGTTGTGCAGCAGAATTACAATTTAGACACAAGACATTATCTTCTAATATGGGTGTTACTGTGTTAAAACTTTGATTTTTATTAAGTGCTTTTCCTGCTGTGGTGTTTAAATATGTCTTTTGATCAATTTTATTTGCGTTGATGGATGGCCTTAACCAAGGTTAGAAAACGCCATGTGTACAAAGAAAATAAAAGTACAGAGGATTTTAAGTGAAATGATATATTCTTATAAATACGTATTTGTAGCTTTGTTGTAGTTGTTAATATTTAGTGTCATATGTCAGTTACGTAAGCAAAATTCTCACATGCTGCAAAAAGTTATAAAGTCTTGAAAAGTTGAACGGAATGCGACCGAACGAGATTCCCCTGAATGCAGCATCAGGGTTGGTAGAAAAGCAGCGCCGCCATTATCAGAGATAAGGAGCAAGAAGCAGGAAGCAGCCAGCGCGGAGCCGCGGCCTACGCGGAGTAAACACCGTCTTAAAGTGGGATAAAACTCGAGTTTTAGAGAAGAGAAGGTGTCGTTTGAGAAGAAAATGTCTCTCGTCGTGTTTTTGGTCCTGTTAGGGACAGGGCTGACGGTAAACAGCGGTAAGTTAACCGTTTTCTGACACGTTAACGTCAGCGAGGTTAAAAGTGAAAGTAAAAAGTAGCTGTGACGTCTTTAAAATTAGGGTGTTTATTTTAGTTTAATCTGTTAAAATGGACGTTGAGTGTATTTATATTTGGTTTTACAGTAACTTATTCAAAAACAAACGAGGAGAAGTGGATTGACTGCTTCCGTGATCGTTAGTTATTTAGGCAGGGTGTAACTTTATAACATGTCAAGTAACGTTATAACCTTCGGCCTAACGTTACATGTTACAGTATAAAGCAAATAAAACTATTGTCCAGCGTATTAACGTTATATATATACAGTTTAAAGCTGAAACAAAACACCAGGGCTGAAAGTAACGTTTATTGTCAGTATCGAGTCATTGTTTTTAAATTATGAAAATCATTGTTTGTTATGTACGTTTTGTACAATTGTTTCGTATTGTGAAGTAGCAGTCCAAAAGCTAAAATATATTTAATTAGCCATCACAAAAGACTGAGAAAAGCAGAAAATAAACACAATTGAGCACCTGAGAATGTTTGGTATTTGTGATTGAAGAATTATTTACTATGTATTCGCTGATCATAAGAATAATTGGCAATTAATTAACTGACAAATTGATTTGCAGTCTTGTTTCAATTAATTAGTTGTAAAATATTTAGCTTTTATGGGGTTTATTGCTTTAGAAACCAGATTGATCTGTTTACTGGAGGAACTTAATGTTCTAGGAAGCTGCAGTCAGGTGGAGCTGTTGGATTGTTACTGAGGTATTTATTTCCTTGTCAGGTTGGCACACAGGTACCAGTGTTTATTGCTAGTTTCACCGGCCTTTGGCTGCCGTGACAGAGCTGGGCAGACAACATTGTTAAAATATCTGAGGTGATCAGCAAAGCCAAAATAGGCTCATAAACACAGTTGGACTGTAAAAGGGTGATTTCTTCATTCGTTCTCGAGCAGATCAGTGTTCAGTCACTATACTGGAATTTTTAACTTCGATACAAAACCATGCAAAAATATAGATATTCTATACCATTTTTATTACTTAATTTAATTACTAAATTATCTAATCAACCTATCTAAGTAAAGTTAATAGTACAGTGTCAGAGTATTTCAGCTGAAACTCTGCTGAGTCCTCAGGCCTGATGGCTCTGACAGGGATTAGCTTAGTTTTGAGAATTATAAATGTTTGTTGGGCCGACAACAGGACAACTAGCTTATTATCAACAGTTTAGTTGTTTAATACTTAAGTGAAGTTTAAAGGGGAGACATATGGGCTTGTTGTGTCCTTTGCCAGTATCCAATCACAAGTGACGAGTTCTAGCCAATTACAGCGCAGTAGGGCAGGACTTGTTGAAACTGTGTCAGAAAATAAATCCTAGCTGACATTGGGCGAGAAAAACGTAATAATACAATTACTTAAAGGGAAAATTACACAAGAATGAACCAAAAAAATGTATTTCCCTTCAAGTACTGTCAGGACGGCTTTCATATTCTCAATGAGTTGGATCATGAGTCCGAGTGGTACAGTAGTAGTGCTAACTTTGTTTTCCTGAAGTTCCCTAAACGGTCTATAGGTCAGGTTCAACAACTTATAGTTTAATAAAGTTCTTCCCCTTGCCAGTAATGAAACAAACAGTATTTTCAACTTTTGTTCACTGAAATCCCAAAGCTAAGTGTTTTGATTCATGCTGTGTCTGAATATTTGGATGGATGTGTGTTAATCTGCATTGTCTAATAAAAATCTGTCTGTCTGCATTTTTCACAGAGAGACATTCCCTCACTTACATCTACACGGCTCTCTCCAAACCTGTCGGACTCCCGGGCATCCACCAGTTCACAGCCATGGGTCAACTGGATGGCAGGATGATCGACTACTTTGACAGCGAGCACCAGGAGAAAATTCCCAAACAGGACTGGATGAGAGAGAGACTGGATTCAGATTACTGGACCAAAGGCACACAGTCCCGTCAGAGCAAACAGCAGTGGTTCAATGTCAACATCGACATCCTGAAGAAACGAATGCAGCAGAATGACTCAGGTAAGATCCATGAAACAAGAAGGGCAGTGACCACTTTTTGATGAAGAAGTTGATGAAATCAACTATAATAATTTTACAGATAAATGCTCAAGCTAAAGTAAAGTGCTGTTTACTCTTTTATTTTTAACCAGAAAATCGCAAATATTCAAATCTCACCCACCTGATCATGTTTGTCTGTCTATGTATTTATCCATTTGTTGTTAGTCATTCACCTCACTTTCCTATTTCAGACGTCCATGTTCTTCAGTGGATGCACGGATGTGAGGGCAAAAAAGAGCCTGACGGCACAATTACGTTCTACCGCGGCGTGGATATGTACAGCTACGATGGAAACGACTTCCTGTCCTTTGACGACAACAACCAAGTCTGGGTCGCCCCAATTGAAGCGGCCGTCCCGACCAAGAGGAAGTGGGATGGGGTCCAGGTCCTGAAGAGTACACCAAAGGCTACCTGGAGAACGAGTGCATGGAGTGGTTGAAGAAGTTTGTAGACTATGGGAAAAAGCAGCTTGAATCCGCCTGTATGTATGAAAATAATTTCTACATTTTTAAACTCATTATTACTAGAGATAATGGAAGTAGCTTTAGTGTGAGCACCGCTGTGCAGGTTAGGCAAACATGAAACTAAAGATTGGGATTTACACCAAATCTTTATCAAATGGGTCTGCAGTGGGGTGCAGATTATAGAGACTGTTTTAATGTAAACTTAGTTCTGATAGTGAGTTAGTTAAAATTAGTGATGGTGCAATGGATAAGACACATGCCTTTGGTGTGAGAAACCAGGTGACACATCCACCAATGTGTCCTTGAGCAAGACACATAACTCCTAGTTGCTCCAGAGGCGTGCGACCTCTGACATAAGTAGCAGCTGTAAATCGCTTTGAATAAAAGCATCAGCTAAATGAATAAATGTAAATGTAAAATTACCTTAATATCGGCTCATGAAAAACCGATCACTGATCATCCCTTCAATTCCAATCACAGCAATATTCAGTAACAACTATGGTCTTTTAATTGAGACCGAAAATAGTTTGGAAAAATACCTGGAATTATAAAATTAGGCATCAAAGCAGTGGTGTTTCATGTTGAAGTATGTGTGTTTGTGTTACACATAAAAATATGTCTTGTGCCTGTTGTAGCTGTAGCAATAGATTATCTTTATTATGAGTCATTCAGTTTATAATAAAAGTGTCATTGGTGCAGTTTATTGTGTGGTGACATTGATCTGTAGCATACTGTAAATATTAACACTCTTGACGGCTTCTCTGTGCAGCTCCACCTGAGGTGTTCTTGTTCTCAAAGAACACAAACAGTGACAAAAAGGTCATGTTGACGTGCCTGGCCACAGGTTTCTTCCCAAAAAACATCACCCTGAACATCAAAAGGGACGGCCGTATTCTAACTAAAGCGGACGGAGTGGTTACCTCGGGCGTTCGACCAAATGACGACGACACCTTCCAGAGAAGAGACAGTGTGGAGATTTTAAAGAGTGACATGTCTACATACACCTGTGAAGTGAATCACCTTGAATCTAGAGTGCATGTTGAGAAGGAATGGGGTAAGAAACATTTTTAGTTTTTTACCATTTGTCATTGTTTTTGCAGTGTTTACCATTGTTGCAGAAAGTGTTTCATATTGTTGAAATCACCATACAATCAAAAATTCTTTTGTCTTAAGCCTCAGCTGCAGTAAGAGTCCCATAAAAGCTGCATATTAATAAGATTTTAATTCATTCTTCTACTGGAGATCCTCATTGTCATTGAAGGTCAGAGTTTCCTGTAGGATTTTTTTCAGCAGCGGAGGGCAGGACAAACAGAAAAATATGTAATTTCACATCATATATTGGGCAATTCTTTTCAGCTACAGCAGATAACAAATAACCAAGAGCCAAAGATCTGCTGGAGGAACTCCAACCGTTAGATCTGGAGAAAGTCATTTGGTTGGTTCTGTTGCTCCACAGTGATTTTACAGTGATGGCACAGCATGTTTTGGGCATCACCCCCAAAACTTTGTTAATGTGACCTTAGAATCATTATAGCTACGACTGTTCATGTTTGCCTTTTCTGTCTTCATTATACAGCTTCTGACATTTATCTGTAGACATTAATATAAAAAATAGGCAGCATGAGAAACCTCCTCCCTTCTGAGCTGCATTTTATTTGCACATTAAAATCCAAAAAGAAACGTCTCCTCATCAGCTTAAAAGGACTAGTTTGCATCACTAATTAGCTTTACTAAGCTCAGCTCCTCCAGTCACCTCCGTCCTTTCTTTTCCAAAACCACTTTTTCAGACTGAAAACTGAAAAATAATTGAATCAGTCTGTGCAGGACAGAGCTGCAGGCTACGCTAGTTTAGTCCAAGTTTGTACCTGATGTTCTCAACATTGGACAAGTAGGCAGTAATAAAATACAGCTTCTAGTGACTTTCTATAAATAGAGCTAATGTTCAGTTACATAGCAGTCACCAGAGTATTTTCCTCCGCCTAACTTCACCGCCACAGAGGTCGCACGCCTCTGGAGCAACGAGGGGTTAAGTGTCTTGTTCAGGGACACATTGCTGGATGGGTCACAGTGAACCCGGATCTCTCACGCCAAAGGCATAGTCTTATCCATTGCGCCACTGCCACCCCACCCATGATTATAATCAGAGGGCAGCATTACTGTCACTCAGCTTCTACATTTTTGTAGTAAATAAATGAAGTGAATATAAATATAATATAATGTGAAAACTAATGTGAATGTTTTCTGTGTTTTAGATCATAAACTACCTTCTGGAGAAGGAGGACTTGGACCCATCATTGGTGGGGTTGTAGTGCTCCTGCTGGTGGGCGTAGTTGTTGTGGTGCTGGCTGTCTTGTGCAAAAAAGGCATAATTGGTAGGTGGCATTTATATGTAACAATCGTCTCTTAACATGATATCAGAGTTGAATAATTTTTTTCCTTTTTATATTCTTTAATAAAATACACAGAACAGATGTGGTTCTTTAACAATAAATCGTGGTTTATGCTTCATATTAACATTTTACCAACAAGGACATCATCAGATCATTAATATGTAATAATCGAGTTCCATGATGAACAATTGAAACTTTGCTGGGAGCTTCCTGGTTTCTGCCTCACAGTTAATAGTTTTTCTTTGTTGTTTTCTTTTACTGCCTGTACTTAAATATCTTTCTATATTTCTTCTAAAATGCCAATAAAACCACCAAAACAAAAGGATTTCCTTTAGCTTTTAGATATGCTCGCTTTAGGCCAAAACGCAACTGAAACAAAAAGTCAGTTAAAGAGACTTAAAGCGTGCAGTAAACAGCAGGATAGAGTGGCAGTTATTACAGGTAACATACTTTCAGCCTCTTTAGCCCCACTAATGTCATGCAGTAGTGATTTCATGCTAAACCCACCATGCTACTGTAAACATGCAAAATATGTGAAACTGCAGTTTGTATAATTATGACATCAAAGTTTAAGTGAAGACTTCTGATTGTCTTCAAATTGAATCATTAACTTTAATGCTGTGTATTTTACAAGTCAATAAACTGACGGAAGGATTTACATTTACTTGACATTGACATTTACTTCATCTATGATCTATTAACTTTGTCTTTTTTTCACAGGCGCTGGAGGCAAAAAAGGTAAAGACTTCTGAAGTTCATTGTTCAGAGACACATTCTACCGGCAGCAGCTTACTGTGAGCTGAGATCAATGATTGATCTCGTGGCATTTGCAAAGAAAAATACCGCGAGACCAGGCAACAGTGTGGTTCCAACTTGGTGCAGTTGGAGAAAAGCAACTGCGGCCGCCGGACTCGGCGCCTGCAGCCGCCTTGCTCCCGCGAGGTTTAAATGTCATGTGACATGGTGACGTTTTGCAGCGCCGGCTAAAGTCTGACACGATTTCTAACCAGCATGCCTTATTTTACGTCCAGCATGCATCACGTTAAGTCAGCGCTGTGCAGTGCTGCATGAAGTCAAACGCACCTAATAACACTGCTGCGCCACAAAACAAAACAATCAGCCGAATCGAAGTCTACCGAACATGCAGAACGTACAACAAAGTATCTGTGTTCCCAGTGAGATGGTCATTTGTCAGGTGAAACGCATGACTTTAGTAATGAAAATAATTACAATAGCCCTCATCATTACTTCTCCTCTCCTGAAAACATTAATGTCTGTACTTGCTGACCCCTGTATTTCATTGCCTCCTCCTGGGTCCCATTAGTATGTTTAATGTAATTTTAAATGTACAGGTAAGAGATCGTTTCTTGTAGATTTGGTTAGAATTAAATAGTGCTGGTAAAGAGATAAGCTAGATGTGAATATGCCACATTAACAGTAGTTATTAAGGCAGATTATGTGTCAGGTAAAATACACATGCATATTCTCTCTCGCACCTTCTTGCAGCAAATATTTATTGACATGCAATTGTTTACACATTTATTTGTTGAAAATGTAATCTAAGGCTTTTTTTAACATAAGCCATCTTGGAAAAGGTATTATAACCCACATACAGAACAGCTTTCAATATCAGCCTGTTCTAAGTGTAATTTATACATTTTCAAAATCTAAATATCTGCTCATATTTCGCTCTTTTCACTTTAATATCAGCATCAGCCCCAAAATCCAATACCAGTCGGGCTTCTAGACGACACCACACCTCTCAACCAGGGTGTTTTTCTCTAGAATCTTGTCACAACGATGTGATATTGCATTGAGATAATAAATAAATTTTTCTTTTCTTCACAGGGTCCGAGACGTCTTCCAGCAACGGAAGCTCTGATGGCTCTGGTAAGTATCTTTGAGACTGACTGAAAGCTGCCTTGAGCAGGTCTACACTTTAGTAGCCCCGACTTGTTGTCTGCCCCACAGCAACTAAACATCTTTTAAGATGGGAAATCCATTATTTCACGCTGACTTCTGTGGTCAGCAAATTGTTGATTCATCACTGCTTGTACTAAAGCTGTACATGTGATTTTCCAAAAGTATCTAAATTGATATAAAAAGTTAATTTTGTGTTTTTAACTTTGTCTTCTTTAACAGATTCTCTACTTGTGGAAAGACGCGCTCCCCCTGGTAAGTGCATTTTTTCTCTGCTCTGTGTTGTAAAAATGTTTATCCTGAAATGTTAAGTGTTTTGTGTGAATGATAATTATATTAAAACAATCCTGATTCAGGGGAGATGTTAGCTCGCGCTAACAGCCTTTACTTTTCCAGCTGTTAGAGAAACTACAGACTTTTATTAACGGACACACAGCAACCTACGCTGCACGTTTACTACCTGACTGAAACGCATTCTGCTAATATATTTTACCTCTAACTTTAACGCTCGGCCTCACACAGGATACGCAGGGAGCTGCTAGCCGCTGAGTGTCACCATGATTGTAGTGTGTGAATTAAAATCATCACACTTGCAATGATATTAATGATTGTGTGACGCTTTAGTGGGTGGTTATTCATTCCGCAGCCTTGGTGTGTCAAATACAGAGGAACACTGGTCTCTCTGTTGTGTACCCTCTGCAGACGGTCCGGCGCTGCACTTCTGCGAAGTTCCAACCTTTTGCATTATGTCAACATCACATTATCAATTAATTTTTAATAATTGATTTTAGACATTTGTTAATCGATTCATAATTTTCCACGCTAAAATAAATACATTTTCTTTTCTTCACAGGATCAGATGGGTCTGTCAGCAACGGTAACTCTGCCAGTAAGTATCTTTAACAACTGATTGAAAGCTGAATTGAGCAGATTTACACTTTGGTTGCCTTAAGAAGTCATCTGCCTCCCAGCAACTAAAGGTATTATAAGACGGGAGTGCCAATTAATTCATGCTATCTTTGTAATAATTCAGTGTTACTGTGTCTTTTAACTTTGTCTTCATTAACAGATTCACCACTTATGGTCGTAAGTTACTGACCCAGGTAAGTGGTTTCTCTGCTCTGTATTCTAAAAAATGTGTTTTTGTGCAAATGACATTTATATTGTTACATCCCTCACTCAAAAGGAGGAAACACAAAAGTCTGTTCTAAATAAATTTAATTCTTTTGGTTATTTGTCAGATTATAAAATTACCTTAAAGATCATGTCACTGACTTCATCTATAATCTATTAACTTTGTCTTTGTTAAAATTGTCTTTATTCACAGGAGATGGAGCTAACCCAGCCCAAGGTAACTACTTTTAAGTATCATGAAGCTCATTGTTCAGAGGTTACTGTAACTTGATGACTGAACAAAATGAAATGTCGGTTTTGTGTGCTCTGTGCAAGCTGCTTGAACAAACAAATGTGGTTGTGTGCCCTGCAATTAACACAGCAAACCATGGGCATTGTGGTTATGTGGCAGTAGGGTTGGATTGACAGATGATGCCATTGTCCATCGGTGACGACTCGACAGACATCAATGATGTTGAGCCTGCATCGTGATTGTAAAACCCCCCAGCAAAAAAAATCTAAAATGTTCAAATTATACCACCCTGTGAAAGCAGGTTTTAATGACCACAAACATTCTTATGATTGTTTTTAAGTATTCTTCGCACCTGCCTCGGATTTCTCTTCTCCCCAAACTCTTGACACACTCACACACACCTGCTTGCCCCGCCTCTCTCTGTCTCTCTTTCTCCTCCCGTCTGCTCCATTTTCTCCTTCAGCAGTATGTTTTCTAAAATCACCTAAAAGACTGAGAACTCGTATTTTTTTCCGTATATTTCCACCCACGATCCATTTTCACGACATCAGGTGAGCTGCACGTTGGCTTATTAATGACGTAGCCTGTCACACAACTGAAACCAACATTTGCACCCTGCGTGGTCACTGTTGCTTTGTGTTTAAAATATCCACTGCGACTTGTAACCTAAGTTAATAGTCTAACAATTTTTTTACCGTGTGAAGTCTGCAAGAACACACGCACATAAGACAACTGCTGCTCCCCTGCACACGTGCACGCACCTGATGACCACGTCTAACCCTGTTTTTCATTGTAGACATCGCCCAACCCTATGTGGCATGTGCTGTTACTTGTATACTCAGTAAAGGTTTTGTGTTTTGAGCACAAATAACGGGTCCATTGATCTGCAGGGTGTACAGAGACTGAAAACTCATAACCTGGACAAATAAAATACAAATCTGCACAGAGAACAGAACTGTATGAGGATAATCTGGATGAACTGAACTTGTAAAGAAAAAAAATGCACATTTATGGTAGAAAATCTATTAAAAAGCAAGAGCAGTTTTTGCCATCGAGTGTGTGTATAAAATAACACTTTTTTTCATCCCTGCAGCCAATGGCTCAGCTGGCTAACACCAGCACAGAGTCCCAAAGTCTTCTGGATCAAAACAGACAGAAGGAAGAACAAAGCTGAATCTCAGATAATCGCAGATAATGTCTTTTGCATCAGAGTACATAAAGATTCATGTTGCTCTCTGGAACCAAATTTACCAATTCAACAAATACATTTACTGTGGGATACAAAATAAAACAGGGAATTTGAAAACTGTGAACCTTCAGTACTGAAACAGCATCAACTCACTTTTGTCTTGTAGCACTTTGTACCTTGGAAACAGATCGATCAGCAAGTAAAAGTTAGAGTTCTTGTCTAAAATGGTTAAAAGTTGAGTGAGCTTGTTTTGATCAAAGATTGTAGCTCAGGTCTGGATTCAGGAAAATGAATAGAAATGTATGAAAAATGAATTCAGAAAGTTGCACCTTTTTAAAAAAGAAAAAAATATGTTCAATCAGAGATCTTAACTTCTAACATTTAAAACTAAATCTATACAACTGTGTGAGGATTAAGGAATTATTAGGAGAGGAATTGTTCTCAAATCTTACTCGAAGTTTGTAACGATAGATTGTAGAGGAGACCAAACCAGCTGACAGTAAATAGAATAAAGTCAGAGCTGGAAACAGATGTTTGTTTGTGACGCTGTCAGATCAGTAAAAAAAGTTTTCAATATTGCACTCAAGGTGGGTCACTGGGGGGTTAAATTAATCAACTACATAAAGGACATTTTATATCATTAAATATAAATATGATATATTAATAAAATTAAAATAATCATATAGAAGAAATCAAGTCTTTACAAAAGCAGAAAGAAGAAATTGCTTTAACAAATATCTCTTCTATAACTTAATTGAATCCATTTACTACAAATCATAATATGCTTCACATTACTGCTGACAATCCTCAGAGGAAAACTCAGTTTATTTTAATTTCATGCTGTGAAAACATTGACTTCAGACTTGCTGCAGATGATCCACAACAGAAAACGTAACTCTGACAACAAATACAACAGATGTGATGTTTATTGTTGTGGATTATTCAACCTGAGGATGTTTTAAATTCTACCAGATTCAAAGTGCATAGAAACCAATGGCTACCTCAAAACACACAATTGGAAAGAAGCTTTTAGCGCTTAGTTCAGTAAACGTGATTTGTAGTAAATGAGCTAAAATGTATAAACACACTGGTGTGATCAGTTAAGTAGTCACAAGGATTAAAAAGAAGTAATCAATGGATTTTGAGTTGGTGATAATCTTTGATCATTTAAAGCAAATTACTGCTTATATTCATTTATTACTCTGTTGTAAATACAAGTTTTATTTTTTAAGCTCTTAAAAAGTGCCTTTTTTATCACCTGTTTCTGTCACTGTAAATATGCTCACTGATTGATTTATAGGACTTTGACAGAGGAATTTGACCAGTTTTTTACTCCAAGATTAAATTAATACTGTTTGCAGTTTTACTGTAAACACATTAATTTGGTAATTTACTGGTAAATTGTTTGTGGTGGCTTTTCTGTCTTTAGCAAATGTAATTTCTTTTTGGCACTTTATGTAGTCAGCAGATATGAAAGTATTGTTATCCAGCTGTTTTATTTTTTAAAGTGTGAAGATTGTTTGCTTATTTACGTGTGGTAAAAGATTCACTCCTGGTGATAATAGTAAACATCTTTTTGGAAATTAAATCACATATTTCTATATATTCATATTTCCCCTTAAGTCTCAATCTGACAGTTGAAGAAATCTCCAGTGAAGGTTGAAGTCAAGGGCAACTGGACTTGGTTGAAGATACTGGAAGACGCTTTTGTCCCTCATCCAAGGGAACTTCTTCAGTTCTGACTGACTGGAAGGGAAACTCAGCTATTTAACCTCAGTGGGGTCGCTTTGCCAGAATCGCCGATACTGCTGGTTCGTTAGTGTTCCTGGTTGCTGAAACGACGCTTGTTGACTCTGCAGTCTACTTCACATCTGAAGAACAGAGGACACTCGCTTGAGGACCACCAGGTGCACATTGTCAAGGAAGCCATCACTGAACAGAGGAGGGGTCTACACCACCACTTAACCCCACCTACAATGCTGTCCTTCCATCACTTCCCAGGAAACTCAACAAACGTAACCTATTGGTCTGAGGTGAAGATACCAACGATGCATGCTCAGTCTTGGCCTCGGGTAGTCCTAACGACCATGACGACTGTCTGTACAGCAACCAGGAACGTTAATCTAACCAGCGGTATGGACGATCCCGGAAACCAACCCCACTGAGGTTAAATAGCTGAGTTTCCCTTCCAGTCAGTCAGAACTGAAGAAGTTCCCTTGGATGAGGGACGAAACGTCTTCCAGTATCTTCAACCAAGTCCAGTTGCCCTTGAACTTCAGCCTTCGTTGGATAACTATGACCTGGATGACTGAGAATCTTCATAGACCTCCAGTGAATCCTAAACTCTGTATTCTGTTTTAACACAAATAATTTGTTAAAGAAAACATATTTGCAGTTTCTGTCTAAAATTTTAAAATTTGTATTATTTAATATTTACTTGTGAATCCATGTGCCAACAATTTAGGAGAGAAATTAAATTTATATTATTTTTGTATGTTTTCTTTTAAACAGCCAAAACATGATCACAGCTGTTTTCTCCTGTCTTTTTTAAATGTTCCCTTTCTGTGGTCTTTGAATCATGTCAAACAAATAAAGTCAATCATAAGGAAATAATTGTTGAATTAAAGTGGTGTTGAATCAGCTGTCCTGCAGAAGAGATTAACCAGCTTTGTGAGGAGGAAATCTAATTGTGGCAGCAGTTAGCTGGATCTCCTGCATCTGTTCAGAACAAGCTGGAACCTCAGAACATGAATAACATGAACATGAACCTGCATTCTTGTTAACAGCCAGCAGGGGGCGTGATTGAGTTAGAGTCTGAGAAATGAAGCCGACATCTCACCTGATTTATTCCCTCAGTAAACACTTTCCTGATGAGTTTATGGTCTCAGTCGCTAGTTTCAAGTCTTCTTCAACACAGCATGATGTTCATTTAGTAAGTCTTGGTCCAATTTAGAGAAAAACGGCCGATAAAGCAGAGGATACTTTAGGATGACCTGTCAGTCAGGATAGAAGGAAAATCATATCCACGGTGTACATTTAACTAGCTGTGAAGTTTTTGTTGGTTGGGTTTTCTTCTTGGTTGTTCCCGGTCGTGGAACAACTGACCAGCTCTTTACTCTCACAAGGATCCTGGAGTGGGCTTGGGAGTACGCCCATCCGGTCTACATGTGTTTTGTAGATCTGGAGAAGGCGTATGACCGGGTCCCCTGGGAGATACTGTGGGAGGTGCTGCGGGAGTGTGGGTTGGGGGGGGCCTTTCTCAGGCTATCTGTACATCAAAAGTGGGAGCTGTGTCCGAGTACTCGGCAGTAAGTCAGACTCTTTCCAGGTGGGGGTTGGCCTTCGCCAGGGCTGCGCTTTGTCACCAATTCAGTTTGTGATATTCATGGACAGGATATCGAGGCGTAGTCGGGCCGGGGAGGGGCTGCGGTTCGATGGGCTTGGGATCTCGCCACTGCTTTTGCAGATGATGTGGTCCTGATGGCGCCATCGGTCCGTGGACCTCCAGCTCTCACTGGATCGGTTCGCAGTTTGCCTCTAAATCTGTGGCCATGGTTCTCAGCAGGAAACCGATGGAGTGCCAACTCCAGGTAGGGAATGAGGCCTTACCCCAAGTGAAGGAGTTCAAGTACCTCGGGTCTTGATCACGAGTGAGGGAGATGGAGCAGGAGATTGGCCGGAGAATCGAGCAGTGGGGGCGGTATTGTACTCCCTTTACCGCACCGTTGTAACAAAAAGAGAGCTGAGCCGTAAGGCAAAGCTCTCGATCTACCGGTCAATTTTCGTTCCTACCCTCCCCTATGGACATGAAAGCTGGGTCGTGACCGAAAGAACGAGATCGCGGGTACAAATGGCCGAAACAGGTTTCCTCAGGCGGGTGGCTGGTGTCTCCTTCAGAGATAGGGTGAGAGGCTCGGCCATCTGCGAGGAGCTCAGAGTAGAGCCGCTGCTCCTTTGCGTTGAAAGGAGCCAGTTGAAGTGGTTTGGGCATCTGGTAAGGATGCCTCCTGGGCGCCCCCTTATGGAGATGTTCCAGGCATGTCCAGCTGGGAGGAGGCCTCGGGGAAGACCCAGGACAAGGTGGAGAGATTATATCTCCACGCTGGCCTGGGAACGCCTCAGGATCCCCCAGTCAGAGCTGGCTAATGTGGCTCAGGAAAGGGAAGTTTGGGGTCCCCATGACCCGACCCCGGCTAAGCGGATGAAGATGGATGGTTTTCTTCTGAGAGCTTTGACCCTTTCACAGTTTTTTTCAGTTTATGAAAGTTAAATGAAACATTTTAGTCACCTAAAAATGTCAGCCGTATTGTGACTAAAAGAAACTCTAAGGTGTCGGCTGTCTGTGTGCATTTTGTTTTACCCTGTTATGTTTTTTTGATTAGCCAAAATAAGCATCCCAGTTAAGATCAAATTAAATGTGTATTACTAACTAATCTAAGGAAACCTTGAAGAGGATGGTGACCTGGCTGCAGGACTCTGGACTGTTCAGTTTGTTTGAGGTCAATTTTTATTTCATCTAAATTAATAAAAATAAAACCTGATGTTTTAATGACATCAGTCAGGGCTTAGAGGAGGCTGTCTTTATGTACAACCTCTTGGTCTGCCTGGTCCATAAGTCCAAAGGGTGGACTAAGGCCGGCAAGCATCATCTGGAGGTCCCACTGTGCCTCCTTCTCGGCTGCAGAGTGGCGAGAAGGTCTGATTACGCTGGTTCCACGTAACCCACAGCAACGACAGCTGTGTGAGTACCCCTTTAAATTCTATGATTGGTTGGAGGCTGCAGTCCCCTAATGAGGTCCTAGTTTGCTACACAGCTCCACCTGTAACGAAGCTCGCGTGGCGGTTTGCACCTCAACACGCTGACCTCCAAAAGTCTCCACAGATGAAGGTAGGGTGGATGTGCTTACAAAATATGTCACTGGATTATTAGTTATAAGATGGCTACACATATTTTTCTATTTCTGTGTTCCTAATTGTGAACATGGCCTGTTCATGTATTTTTTGCAGCATCATCAGGACGATGGACATTTGTATTTAAATTTAAATTTTAAGCAGTCTAGGCACTGTTTTGTATGTGTTTATTGCATATTATTATTATGAATGTATATTCCCTACTATATATATATATATATATATATATATATATTTTTTTTTTTTTATAAAATGTGAGATTTTGAAAGTTTAGCACAGGATGGTGGTGGAGGTTTGAAAGTCTTGCACACTCTAAAACTAACCTGATAATGAAATATTTGGAGTCTGGAATGATGTTTCTATGATGAGATTCCCAAAGTGTTCAGGGGTTCAGTTTGGTTCAATCCTTCATGGGGCCCCTTCCATCCATCTCCCCACTCATCATCACAATCATTAATTCCTCCCTAACTTCCTGATTATTCTCTACACAACTCAAACATACAGCTGTCAGCCCCCATCCTCAAGAAACCTGGTCTCAACTCCGACATTATTTCCAACTTCCAAATCAAGCCTATTGTTGTAGCCAATTATGATGTGTGATATGTGTTAGTGGTAAGCTGAATAGGGGTGACACTCTTTCACCTGCACACCAGGGGGCATAGAGAGGGAATCACGGTGGTAAAAGAGGCTATATGAGGAAGTCACAGGTGAGCAGCGAGAGGAATTATGATCGGGGAAGCCACACAGTTTTTTCAACCGTGTTTGCGGCATGTGTGTGTTCGTGATGGATTTTATTATATCCCAGCTGCTAGATCATGTTTACAGTTTTTTGCTTGCATAACGTAAGAGCTCTGTTTACATCCTTAATGTAAGCAGCCTTCTGTAAGTACTTTTAATCTGCATAAAAATGAAGTATTAATTATATACCATGGCAGATGTGATTTTTTTGCACCATTACGCCGCTGGAGACGACTTCAAATTCCCTCAAGTGGCTATTTTGTGGTACGCATCGCCACTATACCTATCTCAAATCTCCTCTTCCTATCGAAAAATTCTGGAACTTGACGCTGCTTAAATTAAAACCCATCTTACCTCTAAAGCCTCGCTTCCACTGAGTGGAGCGGTACGGTACAGTTCGCACGGTACGCAATTATTTGGCGCTTCCACTGTCAAAGTTGTGAATGGTACCAAAAGCCCCGCTTCCACTGAGTGGTGCGGCACGGTACAGTTCGGCACGGTACGCAATTATTTGGCGCTTCCACTGTCAAAAGTTGTGAATGGTACCAAAGTCGAACCGTACTGCACTCACTTTTTGGGTACCTCTTCGCTGGGGTACCTAGCACAGTGGTACGGTACTAAAAGGTGGAGCTAGACTCACTGCAGAACGGTGATTGGTTGACAGAGAATCGCCACTTCGCGCTGCTACAAGGGAACTCGACAACACAAGAGGCTTTATTTTAAAACACCGCTGACAAATAATGTCCCTTCTTCGCGCGTGAATGACGCCGTTTACTTCTCCGCCATCCACCACGCCTATCAAGTAGGGTACTGTTGGCAGTGGAAACGCGAGCCCCGATCATGGTTTAGCTAACTCGACCGAACCGTGAAGCGCACTGAACTGTACCGCACCACTCAGTGGAAACGAGGCTTAACAATCAACTCAAAACATTAAAATCTGGATTCTGCTGCCCACGCACAACAAGATTAATGCTGGTTTTCATGCAAATGTCTGATGTATATAAATAAACGTGAGGTGAGAATGTGCGGACCGTATGTAAACTTTTGTCTGGCTCTGTCAGTAAACTCCAAAGTGCCAAAACTCACCAAATGTTTCCACTCCTGTTACTGTGCAGATGTCAATCAAAACGTAATTATGTCCGTTAATACACAATAATAGTTTGATCATGTCTGTAGTGGTTTAAGATCAAAATAAACTTGAATGTAAGAGGAATATATAATGATGCCTCGCATATTTAATTTCACTTCATATCACCTGTTATCACTTTATCATTTAAACATTCAAAGCAGCTGTGTTATTTGTGCTCGCACTAGTGAGCTGTAATTATTCCATACTGCACCTTTCAAATGTAAAAGAGATAAAATAAGCCAAATTAGTGCCAAATCTTAAATCAGTGTCCGCTAAATATTTCATCAGCCTCCCCGGAGCGCAGCAGGGCTTTTAGCCAATTCAGTGTCTGGTTGCTGCCACACCAGCCCAGTGGCCACCACAACCACTAGGGGGGGCTAAAGATAGAGGGCGCAGAATTTCAACAAACTACAAATGTAAAACTGATAAACGCGACGCAAGTCAACTTCAGCCAGCTGATGTGACACCGGCATGTATGCAGAGACAGTCCAGCGCAGAGCTGGATGGCCCCGCTTCACTTTCCTGTCAAAGGTTTACAACTTTAGGGACAAAACAGGACAAACTTTGGCTACGTTCACACTGCAGGCTGAAACAACCTAATTCCGATTTTTTTGCCCCTATGCGACCTGTATCTGATCTTTTCATGACAGTCTGAACGACACAGATCCGATCTTTTCAAATGCCACCCAGGCCACTTGGGTATGTGGTCCAAACCGATACAGATCGGATCTTTTAAATGCGACTTCAGTCTGGACGCTCAGGTCGCATTTGATGCGACTTTCACGTCACTGTAGAGCAGCTGTTCTGCTGTAGACGGAGCCGCCATGAACGAAAAAACGCCGCAAAAAGCCATAATTAAACACGTGGCTCTCTTCCTTCTCTGCCTCACTATCATCTGCTCACAAATTCCCTTTCTTATACCTGAAATCCACCGGACCGCGAGCTCTCTTCTGAGTTACGTGCATGCTATTTGTCCGAGCGGACACGGGGGAGAGAGAGAGAGAGACGTATGTAGTACAGCGCCAGAAACCGTAAAGAAAAGAACAGAAAGTTGTGAACTGTAACCCGTGAGAGGACAATGAAAACTTTTGTCTCCTCGCGAGCTAACAGGAGCTAACCTATGTTGCTCCTTGTTTACTTCTGTTGCCTGCAACAGCGCTGCTGCAGTGACATCGTGTTATTCTTCTGCGCATGCGGGTCATTTTCAGGCCGCGACAGTTCACACTGGAGTCTGATATGGGCCACATTTAAACTATAATGTGAACTGTCAAACAAAAAAAATCAGATCTGGGGAAAAAAATCGGAATTGAGCATTAAGGCCTGCAGTCTGAACGTAGCCTAAGAGATGAGTAGGTGACAGTAGATATTTTTTTCAGATGAACAGCTCTGAGTAGATATTAGGCTATTTATTAAAATGTTTTTCTTGTTTGAAACAAGTTTAAGAGACTCGATGTCAATTTCGATTAGGAACTTTAAAACATGGGGCAGACTTAGAGCATTTAGCTTCGTGAATATGAAACTTCCCCAACAAGATAAAGAGATTCACAATAAGTTCTTATCTTTAGATTCATTTTTCCTTTCAGCTGTGATTGTGTTGTTTTAGAATATCTGTAATTCTCAAAGTCCCTCCAGACTGTGATGCAGAATGATGATGTAGGAGCCACCTGTGAGTCTCCCACGTGTTCTATGTTTATGGTCTCATTCATAATATTCACTGCACTCGGATTGGAGGTGGTGGGCGTGTCCACCGGGGTTTGGGCGGAAGTGATAATTGGTCGATTTGTTTGCTTCACCTGTGTTTTTTGGGCTTTGACAGAGAGGAGGGGGGGTGAGGCAGGGGGTGAGGCAGGGGGCGAACCCTTTCTGTTGACCGCACTTTTGCACTCACGCAGCAGTTTTTACGCCTTGGTAACTGCAGTGCCAGTTGTATTTTTTTACGTGTTGAAGTGTTATAAATGTTTGAACTTAGATGGTTGCGTGGAACTTATTTTTTAGTCATTCGCGGCTGCAAATGTTGTTTTGCGTTGCCTACAGCCACATAGTCAACAGAAAAGTATTAAACCAGAGTGGTGTCCTACGTAAACGAGCTGTTTATCACGGAGTCCGCGGATCACACCGGGACGCTTTGGATATCAGAGGAAACACGGAAATGTTTGGAGCTCAGCTGATCGGATGGCGGTTCATTCATTACCGCTCGGAGGAGAAAGACCAACTGAAGCGGTATGTAAACATGGTGGCAATCTGTGCTGTGTAAATTGTTTATTTGAACACAGTGTAAATGGGTGACTGCCACTTGTCCATAGGGGACACATTACTGCCTGCTTGTGTTGTATGTTGTTGGTGTTTGGATGCGGTTAGGCAGTGGTGGAGTGATGATTGATCGAACAGCGTGGATTCTTGGTTGATTTGTGGTACATTGAGAAAGGGCAACAAGTGCATCAGATTCACATGTCAGTGGCTCAGAGATGGATGAACAAAAGAGAGAAATCAAAATAACTTCCAAGGCCTTGGGGAATAAAATTGAAACAAAAGGTTCACAGGATCAAAGGTCAAATACAGACAATAAAGGATCTCATGCCCCAGAAGTACAATCTCGTCTTGAGAAAATGAGTCAAATGGTGGATGAATCTACTCTGTTACATGAGTCTGTGATTCTCATAGAGGAAAAACAAAATGAATGGTTTGTGAATGTACTAAATGCCACAATGGATTTATGGAGGATGCAAAAGGACGGCTTCCTGAAACAGGGAGACAAACAGGCCGTACTATTGCTCACGTTGTCACAAATGATGCTCCCATGTTTGTATCACAAAAGGAATCAATGCACACCATAATGATAAAGAGTCTGTTTCAGATCACTCTGAGCAAAATGTTCAAGCTTCTGTCACACACGATGAAATTAATCCAAGTTGATGGTGTGTCAAACACAGGAAGTACAGGTTCTAATAGTAGGCGGAGCTCGGCTGGAACAAGGTCCAGGGCCTCAACAACATCACGCATTAAAGCTGAAGCAGATATGGCTGCTCTCATTGCAAGACAAAGACTGTTAAAAGACAAACGTGCATTGGAAGAACCAGAGCAGCAGCTAAGGGAAAAACGGGAAGAGTTTGAACTTGAAGTGGAAATAGCCGCATCAGTGGCCAAAGTGAATGTGCTGAGAGGCTCAGGAGGGTCTCGTGTTTCAAATCCTCCATCTGTGAAGTCCAATGGCATGAATTCTTAACTAGAAAGGAGACAAAGGAAAACCAGAACACTTAGTGCTGATGCAAAAACATTTGTACCTGAAACAAATATCCCAATACTTGAAAAGCCCAATCCACATTTCTTGGGTACAAAACCTCAAGTGGAAAATGTTATTCAACCACCATCGTCAGGACTTCCTGAAGTTACGGGACATCAAGAGACCGTACAATCACGTCCATTGTTTCATCACAGGAGTCATCAATCAGCAACACTGGCGACAAGCAGCAGTGATCAAAGTCAAATAATTACAGTTTGGGAAAAAGAAAATGAAATAACTGCTTTAATGGTTCAGCAACAATCTCTTTCATTTCTGCCTAAAAGAGACATTCAGGTTTTTGACAGTGACCCTTTGTAATATCCCACCTTCATGAGGGCTTTTGAACACAGCATCGAAGAGAAGGCTGACAATCCTAAAGGCTGCTTGTACTTCCTTGAACAGAACACCAGGGGGCAGCCAAGGGAGCTGTCAACACATGACAGAGGATATGGCCAGGTTAAGGCTTTAGAAGAGCATTTTGGGAATACACAGAAAATTGCTTCAGCCTATATGGAAAAGGCTCTTTCATGGACACCAATAAAAACCTGAAGATGTGAAATTTCTACAGGCAGACAGTCTTTTTCTGCGAGGATGTTGTAACGCCATGGAAGAGGGACAGATGGAGGACTGTGGCTTGTGAGTTGCAGGAAAGGCGTGGCCAGAGAGCCACATTTACAGACACTGTCGGCTTCATTGAAAGACAAGTGAAGATTGCAAGTGATCCGCTATTCAGAGATATACAGGAAACACCATCAACAACAGCAAACAAGGAGCAAGAAAATCTGGGGCTTTTTCTCATTTCCCAAATTTCCACCTCCTCAACTTCTCGATTCCTCATGGAACATTTTAGTCCCTCCCACCCGAGATGCAAGCTCATGGAGACACCAGGGGCGTTTTTAGGATCTTGAAACATTGGGGGCTTAGCCCAGCCCATAAAACTTAATATCTTCACATAATAATTGACCCTCCACCAAGAATTAAAGCAATAGTAAACATAGTCTACTTATATGGCACAACAAAGCAACACTATTAACTGTGTCATGTCTGCTAAATTGTAATGTGTCTAAATCAAATAGCCTGATATAACAACAAAACTGCAAGAGTATGAACCAGGGGGGTCTGGGGTTACTCTCCCAGAATATTTTGATTATTAAACACTTAGTTTCCTGCATTCTGGTGTTTTCTGCACCATTTTCTGCATTCTTTTATTGTGGAAATTATTTATGTAAAGGGACACACAAAATTCAGGCAGCCCACAGGGGCTGTATGTTTGTTTCACTGGTTGCTTTTAAATGACTTGAAGGCTGCAATTCTGCCTTCAGACGTGATTGCTCGTTTGATCGTCCTTGTTGCTGAATTAATTTTGATATTTTATGACCTTGTAACTGATTATTTATTCCCATCTTAAATATGCAGTTGTACTCCTGCCTGCCTTAGCCAGGACACTCCTGGAAAAATATATATTTTTTCTGGTTTAATAAAGGTTTAATAAAACAATTCAAAATATAAAACTGTAACAGAATATAATGCAGAGCAGCTCTCAGCTTTCAGATATGTTTCTCCTGTAGATCAAATTTTAATATCATCACTGCTGAATCAACAAACACGGAGACGTGACTGACTGTAGGTAACCTCTTTATGTGCATGTGGCACCTTTTTACCCCATAAATAATAAATTAAATAATTTTATTTCAGTTAAAAACTCCTGGACTTTAATAGCTCCTGTGTTTCAGCAGGTTTTCTGCTAATGTTCAAAGTTCTGCACAGAATCTAACTGGGTTCTCTGACATTTCCAGAATAAAGGAATATTTTGAGAGGTCAAGCAGGATAAATCTTCATAAACTTTGCAATCAATCCGCGGTCCACCTGCGTGCTGCACCGTGTGGACGGGATCCATACCACGGATTCTGCAACCCGTTGCACCACTACTATCCACGGCTGTGTGGGGATGTTTTGTTGTGCAGGATCACAGTCACAGTGCCTGCGGGTCCACATGAGGAAAGGTCAAGATAGGCTGTCAGAATAAAAATGGACTGTCTATTGCATCAGACTAGGCAACTTGATGAGTTTATTTTTTTTAAGAAGCCCATTAAAATATTCCTGCAAATACAGTGAGTTACCTGATTATCTTTAATTTAGCTGTTTCTACAGTTATTTTCCTTTTTAAATCGCCATGAAGGTGTTTATAAGATCACTTTAAAATATCACTTTTGCTGCCCAGCCAACTTTTGTGCCTTTTATTATGGAGATGTAGCCAACCAAAGCGCTGCTTCTTTTTCCTGAAGCATCTAAATCTTCACAATGCGTCATGCATAAAACCCAACAGAACTATTCTCTCTCTCTCTCTCTCTCTCTCTCTCTCTCTCTCTCTCTCTCTCTCTCTCTCTCACACACATATATGTCTAAAGCGATGCTTTGTTCAACAACAGGACAATTGAAATATATTTCAGTCAATGCAGTGATCATCTGACACAGATCTTACAGTGTGCTCTTCATTTGAGACTAAAGACGCTTTTAATGCGCCGTTAGTGGAAAGTGAAAGTGTTTCACTATTGAAAGAGACTCAGGCTGCTTTCCAACACGGTCACGGTGCCATGGAATGCGCTCACCGGATTTCAGTTGTATTAATAGAACATTAAAGCCTGTTTGCATCTGCCCAGCTCTGTGACTGTGACAAGCGCCTGAAACCAGGGCTGATCTTCGTGACTGCGCGCTCACAGCCTGATGAGCTCATTTCGGTTAATGAAGCAAAATGCAGATTACAGACTGGTTCAGTTATAAAAGGTATGAATGGAAAATGTAGCGAAATTAAAAGTACATTAGATGGACCCACCGTTCAGCTGGAAGTGACAGCAGCACAAAAGAAAAGTCTGTAATATTGAGGCACTTTGCTGCACCAGCAACTTTTTAGAGCAACTTTTTGTAAATAGGCCACATTTTGTGACTGATGTGCGGTGTGAGAGATTGACTGCTCACTTAGTAAACCGCCTCCTACACTGTTAACCCAAAAGTTCATTCTATGCAAACAGTTTGATTAAATATCACTTTTAAAGATTAGTTTTATTGCATTACTTAAACAGTATGAGTAAATGAAGAGTGGATGAGACAGTCATTGGGTGGACTCATTTTTGTAAGTTTAACAAACTTAAAACTATCAAGTTTTACCTCAGGCAACAGCGCTGCCCTGTTGTGATTGGCTCAAAACTCAAGACAAGTCTGTGCTTGTCCGTTGGCGGTTAGAGAAAGTTGCACGTTTTCTCATTTACACGAGCAATTTAACGTCTTTGCATGCCGGCATTTTTCTGTTTTTAGCAAGTATGTAGCTTTTAAAGGACGTTTATCTGCCGTAAAGAGGACACCATTTCTGTCTGAATGAGGTAAGTTGTTTTCTTTATCCAAGTATTAGAAACTGCTTGAACATTTCTAGTTTGAAATGTGTACATTTGACTAAACTTTTAGCGTTGGTCAATTGTGCTTTTTGAGTGACTCTCTCTACTTGTGTCTTTAAATATCTTGTCATATTTTGTGTTACATCATTGGTCAAAATTTAAGGTTTATTAGTGTTATAACTCTTCCTAAATAACAAAATATAAGTAATTTCATATTTTTCATGTTTACTTGGAGTTTAATAGGGTTGTTGGTAGAAATCTTAAAGAAGAGTTCTTCAGTGTTCTTGATGGTTTGTGTGCAAGCTTGATGGAAATCAATGGTGGGTTGATATTACTGTTTTTGTTTGTTATAATATTTGTTATGGATTAAAATTGTGTCCTCTTACGTTTAGTCTTTTATGAATGATCTTTTAATATTATCATTATTATTATTATTATTACAATTATTGTTACAGATATGTATTGTGTTTTTATCCTTAACCTTTCCTCTCCTGTATCCTTATGTTAGTCTGTCCACATTTACTTGGGTTTAGGTCAGAGCTGTGAGATTGTTTTGGTGTTCTCCCCTCTTGTTGTTCGTCTCCTCTCCTGGAATGTTCATTCAAGGCTGAGAGAAGATCTCAACCTAGACTGTGTGAATAATTATGCATCCCTTTGCTCGGGGCCAGACGCCCGGTGCTGTCCTAGGCCGCAGGTCTCTGGACCAGCTGTATATGTGTTTTAGTACTTCTCTGTTTATTCTCTTTTGTTAAATAAAGTCTTCAAAGACAACGATTGGTTTTCTTTGCTCATCCCCTCACCACGAATATAAATTCCAAGACAATATTGATGGTTAGTTCATACATAAGAACTAATTCACCCACCTTCCCTTGTGGTTCTTCTCTAAATGAACAAATAAACTGATTATATTTCTTGTGTTAGAGCTTGTTGTGTTTCTTTGCACTGAGCCAACAGCCATAAGATGCCTTGTCCTGTGAGGACTTTCAGTCATTCTTGAGGGTGATGATCTTTATTCTTTAAGAGCAGTGAGTAAAGTTTTTTGATTGTTTGACTCAGTTTTTCCATTCTATGTTTTGTTTATTTGAGATAAGTTATGATGATTAGCATTTATGAAGACGTTCATTGAACTTAAGTTGATTTTAGCTTGATAATGTGCTTTCACTGTTAGCAAGAGGAAAATAATTACTGCATTTAAAACTGCAAATTATACAAAAATTCAAAGGGCTTGTATAGTGACTGCTGCTGCTGGAACTTCCAGTCGCTGCATAGTTTGTGGCAGCTCCACTGAATAAATCCAAACATCTCCAATGTATTTCTAATATTGCCTTTATTGATCTACACACACTTATCTCAATAATTCCCTATTTCACATATCACATTTGTCCAAAACACTATCTGTGAAAACATGGGATCTACACCATGAGAGACACCAACACATGAACACACAAAAAATGCCTGTAATAGCTTGTTTACACAACGTTATCTAAAATAAAACCACTGAATTATGACGACGACACAGCTGTTTGTAGAAAAATTGCTGTTAACCTAAATATGCTCCTTTTTGTCTTGTTTCTCACACTAGAATCTTAATGAGGGAGACTCTCCAGACTTTCCCGTGGGTATCCTGTTATGAGAACACCAGCACTGCGAGCCCAGCATGGCCACAACAAAACTCGTCAAGCGTGGGGATCATCCTAGAGGGCAGCCTTGTAATGGAAGCACTCGCCAACGTACCTCAGGCAGTTATTGGACCCATTTTGATCATTTTATTAAAACAAGTTCTTACTTTGGATTTGCATCTGATATTTCACACAGAATCGTTGTTAATATATATTTGTTGCTTTGTTGTGTGTCTAAATAAATGAAGTGAAATGTACAGCATTGTGTGGTCACTGACAAAATAGTTATTTAATTGGAATTTTTGTTTTCCAAATATTTTAAAATATAAAATATTCATATTTTTAATAAAACTAAAATTTTAAGTGTATTTTACTTATAATAGAAGTGTTGACTATTGTACGGTTAAGTAGACTCCACTATACTTTTCTATTGTGTTACTTAAACCATTTAAGTGTTCGTAACTTAAAAATATTAAATTCTAACTATTGCACATTTAAGTTAACTATAATTAAACAAATTAATTTTCTCTACTGTCAATAACTTAAACCATTTGAGGCAATCACTTGACAAAAATCAATCATCAACTTATCTGGATTTACAGTGATGAGCCTGCTCTGAAATCGCCTGAGCCAGGAAGGCAATACATAAAACTTTACATTAGGAAAGGGGGGGGGCATGGATTTTGAAATGAAATACACTGCTCAAAAAGAAATAAAGGGAACACTTAAACAACACAATGTAACTCCAGTCACACTCCTGTAAAATCAAACTGTCCACTTAGGAAGCAACACTGACTGACAATCAATTTCACCTGCTGTTGTGCAAATGGAAAAGACAACAGGTGGAAATTACAGGCGATTAGCAAGACACCCCCAATAAAGGAGGTTCTGCAGGTGGTGACCACAGACCTGTGAGTCTACAACCCACACAAGTGGCTCAGGTAGTGCAGCTCATCCAGGATGGCACATCAATGTGTTCTGTGGCAAGAAGGTTTGCTGTGTCTGTCAGCGTAGAGTCCAGAGCATGGAGGCGCTACCAGGAGTTGTGCTTACAGCCCAACACCGTGCAGGACGTTTGGCGTTTGCCAGAGAACACCAAGATTGGCTAATTCGCCACTGGCGCCCTGAGCTCTTCACAGATGAAAGCAGGTTCACACTGAGCTCATGTGACAGACGTGACAGAGTCTGGAGACGCCGTGGAGAACGTTCTGCTGCCTGCAACATCCTGCAGCATGACCGCTTTGGCGGTGGGTCAGTAATGGTGTGGGGTGTCATTTCTTTGGGGGGCCGCACAGCCCTCCATGTGCTCGCCAGAGGTAGCCTGACTGCCATTAGGGACCAAGATGAGATCCTCAGACCACTTGTGAGACCATATGCTGGTGTGGTTGGCCCTGGGTTCCTCCTAATGCAAGACAATGCATGCGGGAGGTCATACAGGCACGTGGAGGCCACACCCACTACTGAGCCTCATTCTGACTTGTTTTAAGGACATTACATGAAAGCTGGATCGGCCTGTAGGTTTTCCTCTTTGATTTTGAGTGTGACTCCAAATCCAGACGTCTATGGGTTGATAAATTTGATTTCCATTGATAATTTTTCTGTGATTTTGTTGTCAGCACATTCAACTATGTAAAGAAAGGAGTATTTAATGAGATTATTTCATTCATTCAGATCTAGGATCTGTTCATTTAAATGTTCCCTTTTATTTTTTTGAGAAGTGTATTAGAACTTAGCGTGGGTTGGTCCAGTTCGGAAAATTTTGTCCCCCCCCTGTCCAAAATTCCTAACGGCGGGCGGGGTCGGGACATATACAGAGTGGCGTTTTAATTTTTCTAGTTGGAGGTCTGATATTTCCCAGCTCAGAGCGGCCTGCAACGCAGCAATAGCGTGTTGCGCTCTGCGATGGCAGAGTTGTTTTTGTCTACGGTCCACAGTGGTCTGTATTTTGTTCAGAGGGACGCTACAGTATTAGTTTATACTAAATGAACATCATCATTTGCAGGTTTAAGAGCTTCCGCGTTAATTCGCTTCGCTTCTCAGACCAGAAGCTTTACCGTTACACCCTGAAGAGTTGGTGATATGGAGCAATTTTGACGAGCAGTTCCTGGACAGATGGGCTGTTACGGAGTAGTTCTGCTGTTTATTAACATCGAGGAGCAGAATGCAGCTTGAAAAACATGAACGTACTCAGTTTTGTGTTTGTACTGTATTATGCAGTGGATGGACCGACAGCGAACAGAGGTGAGTTCAGTTAATAAAATAAAATATAAAAATAAGAACTAATTATATAAATAAGAATTAATTATTTTATTAAAAATAAATAATTATCTTTGTTTAACTTAAACTTAATTTCCACTCATCCCACAGGCCTACTGCAACTAAGTGACAAAGAAAAGTCAAAATAGACCTACAAGACAGAATTAGATTAACAGGCTGTGTTTTATGCAGAAAGATCTTTACTTTTTATCTTATAACATGTCACAGAGAGAGAGACCAGCGCCAGAAACAGTAATGAAACGAACAGAAAGTTGTGAACACTTTGTCATAAATCTCCCCGAGCAGGGACGTGCACAGACATTTTTGTGTACAGGGGCTCAGGTGGAAAAAAGGGGGCATTTTTTAAACAAGACAAATATATCAACACAACATTTTTACTTTTCTACAAAATAATCAGTTTCCACAGAGACCACAGTCTCTTTAGTATTCACTATATCACAGGGGCCACCGACCTGCTGCCGCCAAGCAAAAGGACTTCTGAAACGATGCATCGATAAATAGTTGAAATAATCTATAGAAGCTTTGAATACTAAAATCATCTTTAGCTGCAGCCCTACATAACACTTCACATAAATCTTCAGACTAAACTGTGGCATTGGGCTGCACGCAGAATTAAAATAAATGTTAATTAAATACTTTTACTTTTTGTTTCACAAGCAAGAAGCCAAATGAGTAAAGAAAACCTTCAGCTTCACAGCCAAGCAACAGAACACTGAACTGCCTGAATACATTAATGTATTGATCAAATACTTGTTGCTATATTACATTTAACACGCACACACACAATTACTGATGGTGACATGAACTTAGTTTCACATTTGAGGGCTGTCTGTTTATGTAAAGATCTATCAGCATACAACAAACTAACAGAATGGAGAGTTATCAGACGAGGAGGCTACAGTCAAAGTTAGGAAGTTACTCTTTAAGGCACTTTCATAGTTTTTCATGGAGTCAAGTTTGAGACTTTCTTCTTTTACTCTAATGGAAATAAAACTTCAAGAATGCACCTGTTTGCATCTGTAGGTTTATTCTATATTAACCAAAACAAGCTAATCTGCACATTTCAGAGGAAAATACTCTTGATGTGAGTCATTAACTGGGGAAGTTCTGTGGTGATCTGCTTTAGTTATTTTCTTTATCCCATTCACCTGCAGTGACTTGTCAAATGTGTGCAAATTGGCGCATTTTAATTAGTGACCACCTAATTTGCATATCGATGTGGCGATTGTGATGACGTTATTAGACACAAATGTTACTGTGTTCATCTGCAGTGTCTCCATCAGTACGTTAGGTTGTATGGCCATGAGATAGCTAAACTTCAGCTAACTTATTACATTAGCAAGTCATGTGTTAGCAGGACAAAGGCCTATATTGTCTGTATTGTTTCATTAGCGGTAAACTGGAGGTAGTTTATTCTTTTATTCATCACCACTCACCTCCACACAAGCCAAGAAAAATACTGCTGGGAGAGAGAGATTCTCTAACACACACACTTACTGTTTTATTTATTTATTTTATTTTCTAATATATAACCTGCAACAGCTGCTGCCTGTGACATCCTGTTATTCTTCTGCGCATGCGGGTCACTTTCAGGCCGCAGACAGTTCACACTGGAGTCTGATATGGGCCACATTTAAACTATAATGTGAACTGTCAAACAGAAAAAAATGGAATTGAGCATTAAGGCCTGCAGTCTAAACGGAGCTTAAAGGAACAGAGAATAAATATCTGTCTGTCTGTGTGACTCTCAGAGACACATTCCCTCACTTACATCTACACGGCTCTCTCCAAACCTGTCGGACTCCCGGGCATCCACCAGTTCTCAGCCATGGGTCTGCTGGACGGCAGGATGATCGACTACTTTGACAGCGAGCACCAGCAGAAAGTTCCCAAACAGGACTGGATGAAAGAGAGTCTGCCTGCAGATTACTGGGAGAAAGGAACACAGTCCCACCTGGACGACCAGCAGTGGTTCAAAGACAACCTCAACACCCTGATGAAACGAATGGGACATAAAGACTCAGGTAAGATCCATGACATGTGAACTGAATGTTTTGTTTTCTGCATCAAACTCCTGCTGGTTTGTTCTTTGAGTCAGAAACAAGATATATTTGCATATTCACACAGTTTCTAATTGTTGAAGAAACAAACTCCTTAAAAGGTCCATTCAGGAGCTGTTTGAGCTTTTGGATCCTGGAATGTTTAAATTCATATTTTTCTGTCACTTTCAGGATGTTGTGGCCATGTTTGCTTAAAATCTTATTAAAAGAGTTTATTCTTGACTTTGGAAACAGCAGTTAGTTGTGTAAAGAAAGAAAAAGAGCTGAGAGAAGTTCAAACCCTGGCTCCTTCCTCACCTCCACCCAGCTGACCAATCACAGCCTGAAGATGGTGTGACTGTTGGTTTCTTCAAAGAATGGTTGAACAGTTCCCAGTGACTATCCAATAGTGTTTTTGATTGAAATGCCCATCTTTACTGTTCCACCACCCAACCATCAGCACACTGGCCCCTTTAGTCTTGTTTAGTAAAGTCAGTTTGCCCATGTGTGTTGGTGCGATGCATTAATCAAATTACTTACTAAACTGAATATGAACTGTGCCTCTAAATCTTTGTCTTTATGCTTTCAGTGCCATAAAATATTCAGACTGTGTTGTTTCACTGTTCCGGCCCTCTGTCTGGTTTCAGACCTCCATGTTCTTCAATGGATGAGAGGCTGTGAGGGAAACATGCAGCCTGACGGCAGCATTACGTTTCACCGTGAGAAGAACATTTACGCCTACGATGGAAACGACTTCCTGTCTTTCAATTACACCATTAAAATCTGGGTTGCTTGGACTGAAGCGGCCAACGAGACAAAGGTGGAGTGGGGTGACCTGGTCCTAACAGACTACAGACTCTACCTGGAGAACGAGTGCATGGATTTGTTGAGGAAGTTTGTGGATTGTCAGCGAACGCACCTTCAAAACGCCCGTATGTACAACAGAATTTTTTATGTAGATAATAATGAACCAGGGCTGTTTCAAGGGCAGCTGGACTTGGTGGAAGATAAATGAAGATGTTTTGCTTCTCATCTCAGAGGCTTCTTCAGTTCTTACTGCACTGATTTGATTTTAACCTTCCTTTCATAACAGACTTTCATTCATTTGTGAAAGTCCTGCCCTTTAGCTTTAAATAAAACTTGTAGTTTTGTTCTAAAAGTTCAGGAGCTTCTTCCTACAAGTGGGGAGGAGGTATTTTATCATCATTGCCTTAAGATGCTTTCAGGAAACGGGGCCTGGGTTGTAACGCTTCTGTTTGGCCACCAGCAATTAACTTTACATTTTTCTGTCCAGCTCCACCTGAGGTGTTCATGTTCTCAAAGGACACCAAAGTTGAGTCAAAGGTCATGTTGACGTGCCTGGCCACAGGTTTCTACCGAAGAGCGTCACCCTGAACATCAAGAGAAACGGCCGAAGTTCTGACTGAAGAGGACGGAGTGGTTACCTCGGCTGCTCGACCAAATGATCTAGTCTGACACCTTCCAGAGAAGAGACAGTGTGGAGATTTTAAGGAGGGACACGTCTACATTCACCTGTGAAGTGAATCATCCTGCATCTAGGTTACATGTTGAGAAGGAATGGGGTAAGAAACCTTTAAAGTTATTTACCATTTGTTTTTACAGTGCTTACTATTATAGCAGAAAGTGTTTCTGACTGAAATCAGTGGACCAGCAAAAGTTCTTTGTCTTAAGCCACAAGGAAATCCCTGAGATTTAACTTTGGCCATCATGTCTAACTGTCATGGTAACAAATTCATATCAGGAAACACAACAACATTACCACAAGGAAGTAACCATGACAACAGTTAGAAAGTTCAGGAACCGATTAGATCCACGGTACAATCGATCAGAATGGTGCTTTACATGACAGGAAAAAATTAATATCATGAGTAAATAATGTCTTCGTTTAGCTCAGTGCGGTAAGAGTCCTGTGAAAGCTGCGTATCATTAAGATTATAATTTTTAGTGCTGGATGAATTTATTTTTGTGTCATAGTTAGAAGTTACGCCCTGCGATGGACTGGCGGCCTGTCCAGGGTGTACCCCGCCTTTCGCCCGATGCCAGCTGGGACTGGCTCCAGCCCCCCCACGACCCTGTACGCAGGATAAGCGGTTGACGATGGATGGATGGATAGTTAGAAGTTACATGTGTGACGGCCCCTCTGCAGGGTTCATACTGCTGTTGGTGTGCTTTCTGTCTCCAGGCCTGCAGACCTGATTGGCAGGCTAATCAGCGGCATGGGACACACCTGGGCCCGGTGTGCCCCATGCTGCATATAAGCAAGAGCAGCAGTTAGTTTTGTGTTGGACCTCCTCATCTCACAGCTTCCTTTGTTTGTTTGGTTTCTTGTCTTTATCCATGCAGCACATTTTCACTCATCCACTCCCTACACTACTGACTTTACAGATTCTTCCCACTTATTGGTTTTGCTTATTTTCTTATTAATCACTTAAGTTATTTAGTTTACCCGTGTGTCTCCCCTTTTTTGTCCAGTCTATGAGCTGGGCTGTGACACATGCGAAGAGAGCAGACCAAAACAATTTAACTACGTAGCTGGTAGATGCACAAGCGGGCTCACAGAGAGCTGTTCTCTGTAGTTGAAGCGCACAAATTAACATGTTAACAAGCTGTAGACTAAACGCTCCACTGCTGAAACACGTCAATGTGAGTTTGACGCCGGACAAAACCTTCCTGCGTCTTTTCGGCTGGCGCCATTCTTCTAGTTTCCTTTGTTGTTGTAAAATGTACACGCCATGTGCCCGCTCTGATTGGCCAGCAGGTCTGTCACACAAGGACGACAACGGAATGAATCTGTAACTGCCTGACTGTTTAAAACAGGTCAGATGTGCTGGATAATTAACCTACAATTTAATTTCCCTCTTCACGATTAGCTAATCACGTTCTTTCAAATCACAACTTTGATTTGAAAACGATTAATCATTCAGCCCTAGTTTTTACAAGCAAAATAAATTTTGAACTTGTAGAAGAAAAGAATCTTTTTTGGAGGCTTGACATGGTCTCCTATGTTTTCTGTGTTTTAGATCATAAACTACCTTCTGGACCTGAAGTACTTGGACCCATCCTTGGTGTGGTTGAAGGGCTCCTGCTGCTGCTGCTGGTCGCAGTCGGTCTGCTTTTGGCTGTCTTATACAAAAAAGGCAAAAGTGGTAGGTGGCATTTACCAATCCTCTTCACTTTATATATGCTTCCTTTAGGCAATAGTATCAGGAAACACTCCATAAACTTTGATTGTTATGCAGATGATACTCAGTTATATCTATCGATCAAGCCAGATGAAACTCATCAGTTAGCTAAGCTTCAAATGTGTCTTCAGGATGTTAAAACCTGGATGACCTGCAATTTTCTAATGTTAAACTCAGATAAAACTGAAGTTATTGTTCTAGGCCCTAAGCACCTCCGTGACGCATTATCTAAAGATATAGTTTCGCTGGATGGCATCGCCCTGGCCTCCAGCACCACTGTGAGAAATCTTGGAGTTATCTTTGACCAGGACATGTCATTTAACTCTCACTTTAAGCAAATTTCAAGGACTGCCATTTTTCACCTATGTAATATTGCAAAATCAGGAACATCCTGTCTAAAAATGATGCAGAAAAACTAGTCCATGCATTTGTTACCTCTAGACTGGATTACTGCAATTCCTTATTATCAGGCTCTTCGAAAAAGTCCATTAAGACTCTTCAGCTGATCCAGAATGCTGCAGCACGTGTTCTGACAGGAACCAGTAAAAGAGATCATATCTCTCCTGTCTTAGCTTCTCTGCATTGGCTTCCTGTAAAATCCAGAATAGAATTTAAAATCCTTCTTCTCACATACAAAGCTCTTAATGGTCAGGCACCATCTTATCTTAGAGAGCTCATAGTACCTTACTACCCCACCAGAGCACTGCGCTCCCAGAATGCAGGGTTACTTGTGGTTCCTAGAGTCTCCAAAGTAGAATGGGAGCCAGAGCATTCAGCTATCAGGCTCTCTCCTGTGGAACCAGGTTCCAGTTTGGGTTTGGGAGGCAGACACCGCCTCTACATTTAAGAGTAGGCTTAAGACTTTCCTTTTGATAAAGCTTATAGTTAGGGCTGGCTCGGGTGAGTCCTGAACCATCCCTTAATTATGCTGCTATAGGCTAGACTGCTGGGGATTTCCCATGATGCACTGAGCTCCTCTCCTCTTCTCTCTCCCTCTGAGTGCAACCTCATCCCATTAATGCATGTTACTAACTCGACTTCTTCCCTTTCCCGTGGTCGTGTGCTTCCTCCTCCTGTCGCTTCCTGCGGGTGTTGCTGGCTCTGGAGCTGTGGAGTCTGGATCTGTGGTTGGGAGTCTCCTGCTGCCCCCGTGTTCCTACTCGACGCCCTCTGATACAATTACAACTGCTGTTGTTATTATTACTATTAACATTACTATAAATATCTGTACCATTTTACATTCAGTCTACAGCAACATTACCTTTACTGTCTGTACCTCTGTGTGTATACTGTGTAGGCTGCCTCCCTTTGCTCTCTCTCTCTCTCTCTCTCTCTCACCCCCAACCGGTCGAGGCAGATGGCCGCCCACCCTGAGCCATGGTTCTGCTCGAGGTTTCTGCCTCTTAAAGGAAGTTTTTCCTTGCCTGTGTCGCCTAGTGCTGCTCTTGGTGGGAATTGTTGGGCTTCTGTAAATATCATCAGAGTATGGTCTAGACCTGCTCTTTATGAAAAGCGCTATGAGATAACTGTTGTTGTGATTTGGCGCTATATAAATAAAATTGAATTGAATTTATATGTAACAATCATCTTCTCTTGACATGATATCAGTAGAGTGGAATCATGTTTTCCTAAAATTTGTTTTATATTCTTTAATAAAATCCACAAACAATGTGATTTCACAAAATGGTCCTTTTTTATTAAGAGAAAACAAACTGAACACTAAAGTTCTGTGCTTAAAAAAACAGACGTGGTTCTTTAACAATAAATCGTGGTTTATGCTTCATATTAACATTTTACCAACAAGGACATCATCACATCATTAATATGTAATAATCGAGTTCCATGATGAACAATTGAAACTTTGCTGGGAGCTTCCTGGTTTCTGCATCACAGTTAATAGTTTTTCTTTGTTGTTTTCTTTTACTGCCTGTACTTAAATATCTTTCTATATTTCTTCTAAAATGCCAATAAAAACCAGCAAAACAAAAAGGATTTCCTTTAGCTTGTAGCTTCCTTTTAGTCCAAAACTCCACTGAAACACAACAGTCAGTCAAAGAGGCTTAAAGCTGCAGTAAACAGCAGGATAACTGATGGACTTCATTTCATCTTTAGCCCCGCTAGTGTCCAGCAGTAGGAATGTCATGCCAACCCACCGTGCCACTGTAAACATGTTAACTTGAGCATATTAACAAGAGTTTAGTGTTACGACTATAAATACTGTGAGACTAGAGACGTGTTCTACCCTGTTGTTTCCACCCAGTTATCTATCTGTTAAATCTCTGTAGTTTTTAGGCCACTACAGACAGAGCTGCTCTTTGATGGGTTTATTAACTTTAAAATGTACAAAACTTACTCAGACGGTCCAAGGCCGACCCTCCATTAGTCTCTTAAAATCCTGTGGGGAAACACTGACTTCTGAATCAACAGTTTAGGTGAAGACTTTTGATTGTCCTCAGATTTAATCTGTGTTCAAACTGTGAACTTTAACGCTGTGTATTTTTAAAGTCAGCAAGCTTTTGGAAGGACAGATGCAGATTCAGACCATGACACTGACTTCATCTATGATCTATTAACACTGTCTTTTTTAACAGGAAAAGGAGCCAACACTCCACAAGGTAACTACTTTATGTTTCTTCAAGTTTAATGAAGTCTATTGTTCAAAGGTTCCTGTAACTTGATGATCGAACAAAATGAAATGCTGTCTGGTTTGTGTGCTTTTTGCTGGGTGTTTGAATGAATCACTGTGAAAATATTTAATCAGGAGCAGCCCTAATCTTTGTGTGCGTGTGTGTGTGGGGACAATAACCCCAGTAACACAGTGGATGACTCAACACCTCTCAGCATGGGTGTTGCATTAAGTTAATAAATTTTCTTTTCTTCACAGGGTCAAAATCATCTCTCTGCAGCGATGCCTCTGGAGGCTCTGGCTCCTCCGGTAAGTATCTCTGACAACTGACTGAAAGCTACACTGAGCAGGTTTATACTTGGTAATGCCTAAGTTGTCTTCTGCCCCCAGCGACTAAAAGTCTTTTAACAATCTAAGTGCCCATTAATTCATGCTGGGTTTGGTAATAACCCAGAGTTAATAACCTTTAAGTTAGTCAGCTGTACGTAGGATATTCCAGAAATATCTGAATGGATAAAATTAATTTATTTTGTATGTTTTTAACTTTTTTTTCATTAACAGGTCCATCACTTTTACATCCAACTGCTCCCCCAGGTAAGTGTTTTATTTCTCTGCTCTGTATTTTAAAAGTTCCTTAATTTTGTGTTTATTGCGGATGCTCCAAAAAAATAAAGGGAACACTAAAATAACAGATCCTAGATCTGAATGAATTAAATAATCTCATTAAATACTCCTTTTTCAAATTTATAAATTTCAAAATTGGAAATCAAATTTATTAACCCATGGAGGTCTGGATTTGGAGTCACACTCAAAATCAAAGTGGAAAACCTACAGGCCGATCCAGCTTTGATGTAACGTCCTTAAAACAAGTCAGAATGAGGCTCAGTAGTGGGTGTGGCCTCTACGTGCCTGTATGACCTCCCTACAGCGCCTGGGCTCCTGATGAGGTGGAGGATGGTCTCCTGAGGGATCTCCTCCCAGACCTGGACTAAGTCATCCGCCAACTCCTGGACAGTCTGTGGTGCAACGTGGCGTTGGTGGATGGAGCGAGACATGAGGTCCCAGATGTGCTCACTTGGATTCAGGTCTGGGAAACGGGCGGGCCGGTCCATAGCATCAATGCCTTCCTCCTGCAGGAACTGCTGACACACTGCAGCCACATGAGGTCTAGCATTGTCTTGTATTAGGAGGAACCCAGGGCCAACCGCACCAGCATATGGTCTCACAAGGGGTCTGAGGATCTCATCTCGGTACCTAATGGCAGTCAGGCTACCTCTGGCGAGCACATGGAGGGCTGTGCGGCCCCCCAAAGAAATGCCACCCCACACCATTACTGACCCACCGCCAAACCGGTCATGCTGAGGATGCTGCAGGCAGCAGAACGTTCTCCACGGCGTCTCCAGACTCTGTCACGTCTGTCACATGTGTTTAGTTTTAGTTTTATTTATTTTCACGACAAAACATTAAAACAGTACGATATGTTACACAGATGTGATGGACAATTGCCCAAAAACCCTCAAGGGGCTTATTAAGTGGCAATCTCCATAGAAACAATTACGTTTAGCAGTTTTAAAAACATTTATATATTATGTAAACAAAAAAACAAAACAAAAACTAAATAATAGTAATAAAAACAAAATTAAAAAATTTTGCCCCTCTGTTTAATACACAACTGTGTTTGAGTCGTACGCGAGTAGGACGGCCTAATAAGAAGACTACTATGAGTCGGATACTGGTGAATTTCACAATTTAAAGTAAAAATATTACAAAAGTGTGGGGGGAGCAACTTTTTTTATAGAGCTATAAACGAATAAAGCAATTTGAAGTTGATTCACTTGGTAAACCGTGAGAATACTTGCCTGAGCAAACAGTGGTTGGGAGGGGTGCCTACGATTTACAGAAAATATTATTCTAAAGGCTCGCTTCTGAAATCAAAAAACAGATTCCAGTTTAGTTAGATGCTCAGTGTGAACCTGCTTTCACCTGTGAAGAGCTCAGGGCGCCAGTGGCGAATTTTCCAATCTTGGTGTTCTCTGGCAAACGCCAAACGTCCTGCACGGTGATGGGCTGTAAGCACAACCCCCACCCGTGGACACCGGGCCCTCATACCACCCTCATGGGGTCTGTTTCTGACCGTCGAAGCAGACAGATGTACGTTTGTGACCTGCTGGAGGTCATTTTGCAGGGCTCTGGCAGTGCTCCTCCTGCTCCTCCTTGCACAAAGGCGGAGGTAGCGTTCCTGCTGCTGGGTTGTTGCCCTTCTACGTCCTCCTCCACATCTCCTGATGTACTGGCCTGTCTCCTGGTGGCGCCTCCATGCTCTGGACACTACGCTGACAGACACAGCAAACCTTCTTGCCACAGCTCCCATTGATGTTCCATCCTGGATGAGCTGCACTACCTGAGCCACTTGTTGGGTTGTAGACGCCGTCTCATGCTGCCACTAGAGTGAAAGCACCACCAGCATTCAGAAGCGACCAAAACATCAGCCAGGAAGCAAAGGAACTGAGAAGTGGTCTGTGGTCACCACCTGCAGAACCTCCTTTATTGGGGGTGTCTTGCTTATTGCCTGTAATTTCCACCTGTTGTCTTTTCCATTTGTACAACAGCAGGTGAAATTGATTGTCAATCAGTGTTGCTTCCTAAGTGGACATTTTGATTTCACAGGAGTGTGACTGACTTGGATTTACATTGTGTTGTTTAAGTGTTCCCTTTATTTTTTTGAGCAGTGTATATTGTTACAACTCTGACTCCTCGTGGCTGAAACACTGATTTTCTTTCCTGCAGCCAGCGGCCTGACCAACGACGACACCGACGGCTAGACAAATAGTGTTCTGGATGAAAACAGACGAAATAATGATGAACTGCTTAATTTCTGCAGATAATATAATTTCATACATGAAGATTCACGTTGGTCTCTGGAACCTAATTTACCACTTCAAGAAACACATTTACTTTGGGACACTGTTGCACACTTGGACACAAAAGGGACTTCCAGGCGTGCATAAGTTTAAAATAACTCAGTTACTTTCTTTCTCTGTAAATACAGAAACACAAGCACATCAGCAGAACGTTGTCTCTAAGTACAGCAGGCTGTTTCAGTCTACTGACTGATGTGTTTGCCCTCCTGTCTAACCTGAAGGACCCCACATGCTGTGTGAGCCTCACTCATTATACCCATAACCTGACCTACTAAAATATTACAGTTGTTATTGTACCAGAGCGCATACATCAGATTACTAAAGCAAAATCAGTGCTTTGGTCTTCGACTGGTGGGTTATAGTGGTAGGTTGTATGAGAGCCTTTCAGGATACTTTCTGTTTAACCACAGTCTTTGACATGACATGTATCTCCCTTTTTACCATGTGTCAGCAACATTACTGGCCTGGTGATATCTGGAACACTACTCCGCTACTCATGCGGGCTCTGTATCTTAGACTGAAAAGTTTTGACCCTTTTTCTAGTTCATAACTCATTACACAGACTCATATACTACTGTATGCTTTTCACATGTCACAGTGTTCTTCTGTGTGTCAGTGGTCTGTATTCTGGCACTTCACTCCTTAACTAACATGGAAAACTTACGTTACTGCATGAATTTAACATTTTCCTCCAGCCTAAAGTGCTACTATGAACTCTATTCATGAAAACTATCAACAATAAACTCAACATGTGACTATGAACTTGTGTCCTTCATCTTTAGCTGTAAATATCACTGGTCCCTGTATGTGACTGATGGTTGACCTAATGTGTGTGTGTGAGTGTCTTGGGTGGGTTTCTTTGTTGAAAAGGGAATTATCTGATTCTTCCTTATTGTTACTCTCCCTGACACGGGGTAAAGAAATGCTGAGAAGCGTAAAGCTATATTCAAGTTTGCTAAGCAGCACAAAACTGATTTGTGGTTTATTCTGGAGTCACAGTCGTTTACCGATGGTGTGAGGTTAGAGGTCTCGGTGGGGTAACGATCTCTGGCTGGCACATGGATCTGAACACATGGCTGAGTTGTGGCTAGAAAACACACTGCAACATCAAGTAAGCACTCACTGGAAGCACAATAGTTTACTGTTGCAAAACATTAAAATTAAACCTTGAACTATTAATAATGCAATTCAGGAAAAAATAACAATTTGAAAATGCGTTTAGCAGAAATTGGGACTTTTATAAATTTGAAGCAAGCCAGTAATTGAGAAATGAGGGTAGTGTCTTAGAAAAAAACTTGTGGGTTAAAGAAGAAAATGTGGTGTAAAGGGAATCCCATGAGAACATCTTTAACACACTGCCCTGTAACTAATCACTGGGGGCATCCGGCCTTCTGGGGATGGGGTCAAGGTCTGTGTGATGTTTTAGCCCATGTCCGAAGAGGTCATGACTTTGAGTGACTCACCACATGTTCTTCGGACATGGGTGTCTTTCCACAGATTCAGATTGAGTGTCCCTAAGGGACACAAAATCTGAATCTCTGTCTCTAAGGGACACTCAATCTGAATCTGTGGAAAGTGTCCCTAAGGGACACTCAATCTGAATCTGTGGAAAGTGTCCCTAAGGGACACTCAATCTGAATCTCCGTCTCAGGGTCAGAGCCCCATCTCACAAGAGAATAGGGCTCTGACCCTGAGACGGAGATAAAAGCTGCATGTGCTGAGACACTGCAGCTCACTCGGATGATACTGTTTGATGCGTGTGTGTCCCTGTGAGCTCCTTCTGCAGAAGACTTGAATAAATTCACGAAAAGACGAGTGTTTTGCCTGAACTGTAAATAGGGTGAGACGTTGAGGGCCTGACGCCTGAGTGTCTTGGACTCCCTCACCGCTGTGATCTGCACCTGGTGGCCGGCAGCACTCTCTTTTCGGTGAGTAGGTTTTTCAAGTGGCACGATTCTCGCTTCCTCTCAGGGTGAAGCGTGACAGACGTGTCAGCAGGGCAGGCCCGGGGCGCTGTGTGAATCGGCTAAGCTTTGTGGCAAAAGTACTAAGGTCAAGAAATCACTGTGGGACAGTGGATTTGTTTTAAAGGCCTGGGACCTTCTGTTGCAACAGTTTTGTTTGGGTCTGGTTCCCACAGTGAAGCGGTTTCTTTTGGGTCTGGTTCCCACAGTGAAGCGGTTTCTTTTGGGTCTGGTTCCCAGTGTGAGTACAGGACTCACTGTAAAATTGGTTTAAGATTTTACTATTTTACTGGAGTTGTTATTTTGGGGAAGGTAAAGTATTTACTTTACACAGTGTGGGTGAATGATTGATTTATTGTATTTGCACTGTTAAAATACATGTATACAATGACAATAATAATAATAAACACAAAAAACAAGACAAACAAATATTAACAAATTATATAAAGTGCAGGAAGAGGCAAAAAAACCCAAATGGGCTTATTTGACGCCTCCACCTATGGATATAATAAAAGTAAAACCCAAACAAAAAAAATGAAAAAAAACCAAAAACATTTCACTACATAAAGTAATGACAAACTAAATAATAGAAAATATATACATATACACAGATACATCATCAACAAAATAATTTTAATAACAAATAACAATAATAATATGAACATAGCATAAAAGTAAGTTGATTTCTATATCAGAATTTTAAAACAGCAGTTAAATAGGCTTTTAAATATCTGAATGTGTTTACTACAGATGCATGAATGAATTGCGAATGAAAAAAAATTTGAAACAAAAGTACAGCTGGATTCTAAGTTAAAAAAAAAAGAAAAAAGGAAAAAGGACTAATTCTTTATTATATTCTGGGAACAGAGGTTTATTTACACAAACTAACGGAAAATGGGTTCAAATAACAGTAAGAAGGAACAAGACCCTTCAACAACTAACGCTCCGAACATTAATTAGCCTACATGAGTGCTAATTATGGTTTGGGAAGCATTGACCAACTGGACATGTGGGTTACACAGTGTGGTTTTCCGGCAGCTGGCAGCTTCAGCCTACGACAGTCAGACGCTCTGAGGGTGCAGTTAGAGAAAAAGGAGAAGGAGAGAAAACTGGGCCACATATTCAGCGTGGCTGAGAGAAGCGAGACACAGGGACAGAAAAATAAAGGCAGGGACAGATCCCACTAACAATTCTGCATCTCAGTGTGTCAAACTAGATCCGGACCTGGACTCGGCTCCCCCACAACCACGTCGGCCAAACCCCGCTTCACCAACCTGCAGCCGGAGCAGCAACAGCAGCTCGGCCACTGCCAGGGGGACAGGCGGAGGAGCAGAAACCCGCTGTTGAACAGATTCACCCGCAGAGCGAGCTACCGGCAGCAGCTGTGGGAGGGGGAGCAGTCCCTCCACCGTACGGAGAGCCATCCAGCCCGCACCACACCAGATCCAACAGGATTTATCTACCAACCTCCAATCATGAACATCTGCTGATCTTTTGCCAACAATTCAGGCCCACAACCGGTGAACTGAGACGACTTTTGGCCCTTGAGATGGGGACAACCTGGGCACGGATGTCAGCAGGTTATCCCACAGAGGACATTAGACTGTCAGAACCGTGCTGGGATGACGAAGAGAATTACAGACGGGTGTTTGAAAATTTCCCGAGACTGGACTGGGCACTATTGACAGCGTGCACACAAGGGCAGGGCCATGCAGAGACCTTTGGAAGGGCAGGTGCTCAAAGTATAAAAGGGGCACATGGAACAAGGATTTAAATAGTGTTGTTTTCAAATTAACGATACAGAAATATATATCCTTATGTACTCCTTGCTGATATGCGTATACTGATGCTTCTATCGGTAAATCAACAAATGCTGTGATACAGTTTTGAGAAAGATACACAGGCAGGGAAATGCACATTTTGGTGAGCAGCGGCTCAAGTGAAAAAAACGGCACTTGTCATAATTATTTATGATTTTTTTGACAAAATGTTAAATATATTAACACAACTCTGACTACCTTACCAATTTATTTTGATTCCTACTTTTGCAAATGTTCAACCCTCAACATTTTTCTACAAAATAATCACACAAGAGCAGCAACAGCAAAGTAAACTCTGCCACAATGTGCATGTTTTTTATGCTACTAGTATATATTTAGAATAAATGACTGCACCAAGGAGAGGGACATAGTTTCACTAATTATTTGTTTATTTTTCACAAGGCAATAAATCCTTTTAATTCTTTTGGTCTTATTGGATCACATAACACTTAGTTTGTTAGGACTTGGTTTCACATTTGAGGGAGGGCTGTCTGTATCATGTAAAGATCTATCAGCATGCAACAAACTAATGGAATGGACAGTTATTAGATGAGGAGCCTCTACGATCAGAAATATAAAGTTACTGCTTAAGGCAGGAGACTTTTTCATATAGTGGTCAAATTTCAAATTTGGGTCTATTTTGCTTCCATGTCTTCTTTTACTCATGGAAAGAAAACTTCCAAAATACACATTTAGATGGAGTTTGTTTTAAGCCTTCTACCCTGTATATTAAACAGAACATTTCAGGGGAAAAGAGTCTTGATGTAAGTCATTAACTGGGGAAGGTCTGTGGTGACGTGATTTAGTTATTTTCTTTAGCCCATTCACCTGCAGTGACTTGTCAAATGTGTGCAAATTAGCACATTTTAATTAGTTAACGCCTAATTTGCATATCAATGTGGCGATCGTCATTACATTATTAGACACAAATTTTACTGTACTCACCTGTTGTGTCTCCATTAAGTAGGCAACAGTAACATTAGCCTGTATGGCCAACCATGATCCTTAGCTTGACTTTAGCTAATTATTTTAGCTCAGCTCATGAGTCATGCATGTTAGCAGTGAACTTCGAGGCACTGGTAGTTTACTTTTGTTGGTCTTTAGTTCATCACCACTCACCTCCGCACAAGCCAAGAGAAACACTGCTGGGAGGGGCTGCTGCGGGTAGAGGGGAGAGAGAGAGAGAGAGAGAGAGAGAGAGAGAGAGAGAGAGAGCATCGGAACTGACAAAGTCTCATCTCCCGACCTGATATTTAGATTTTTTATTCAGTAAATATATTTGTTTGACAGGAAAGCTGTGCGCAAACAGGAATAGATATACTGTATATATAAATTCATTTATTTAAAAAAAAGCATCCCGGAAAAAAGGGCACTTTCTCTTGAGGAAGAAAAAGGGCAGGTGCTTGAGCCCCTGTTGATGTCTATGTGTGCACGTGCCTGCACAAGGGCGTGACGAGAAAGTGACAGACTTCCTGAACAGACTCGCTGAACATCATGAAATTTACAGAAGTCGGGGACGCAGGGGCAGAGGAAGAGGACGTGGCAGGTCTGATACTTGTCACATCTACAAGAAGCTCGGACATTTCGCCTGAAACTGCCCAGAGGCCGGCAAAAGACAGGTGGTTGATTCACTAGCAGGGGGGGGAGACCAGGGCCAGGAAAGGAGGGTTTGGACACTGGAACTGAGATGACAGAGCAACCTGCACATGAATCAGGTGAGAGCACACACACACACACACACACATACAAAGGTTAAAACTGAAGCAGACATGCAGACTCTGATAAATGAGTGCTAGATAGCTCAGGACAGCAGGACTTTCAGGGAAACCTCTGGTAGACAGATTCACCATTAACATGCAGTGAAGACACTGAAAAGCGTTTTAAACATCCCTTTTTGCTGTCAGATCTTTGTCCTGTGAAGCTCCGTGCTTGAAATTTGATGTGTCCGTTGGACATAGTTCTGATTTCCACTCCCCAGGGGGTTGTGGTGGCCAGAACTTGTGAAGTAGCATCACAGCTTGTTAAACAGAGTCAAAGGGAGTTGCTATATGGTTATCAATGGAAGATGCCAGAGGCAGCAGCTAACTCAGCTAATCAATCCCAGAAGTCGAGACACAGACACTCAGACGGACATCATGTCCCCACAGAAACTGGGCTGCAGGGCACATGTACATCTGGGTGCTGATATGACCTTTGAGATTGAATGGTTCAGACAACATAAAGATAAGAACACACTGACACTGAACTTGTTGTTTTGGAGCAATAAATGATGTGCTGTGTCTGTTGCTGTGAATGACCCACACTGCAAAACTCTGTTTAAGATTCCTAACTCAGTTCCTCATGTCTCTCTGGTCAAAGCTAAACACGAAAGGTGGGAGGATTTAGGACCCTGGATGAAAACATGCTGTGAAGCCGGTGGGTGGGAAAAGACATCAGATCAAATGTTGACTTTCACAGTCAACTACAGGTACACTGTGAAATATTTTCTGTTGAAGATGAAGAAAAAAAGAAAGTCATGACAAACAAATCTCTGTGAAAGACGTCTCTAGATTTAACCCCTTCCTGATGATGGCCATGAAGCTAGCATATCTAACCTGCAGTCTGTGTCTGAATGATATTGTTTTGTGATCACTGAAAAGAAAAGCCCTCTCACCCCAAAGCAAATTGAAGCAATTCAAACCATAATGAGAGAAAGAAACAGGTAAATGAACTTTGGTCACATTAAGGCACCGTGGGCAGAACCCGCACATGGGAAAGGCCTGAGATCTTTTTGTTGACGTAAAGCTGGCTCTTTAATCTCCACAGACCCTCAGTCTACCAGACTGTAACCAAACTTTCACTTGACGGTTGACCGTGGGGGCCGACCTGTAGCCTATTTCTCATCCAAACTGGACTCTGTTGCAGCAGGGCTGCCTAAATGCCTGAGAGCTTCAGCTGCTGAGAAAGCAGCCATGGCATCGCGTGACATTGTGGGTTATTCAGACTTGACATTGTTGGTTCCACATGCTGTGTCTATGATTTTGCTTCTACAAAAAACATCTCATCTCTCCACGGCCAGGTGGCTGAGATACAACACCGTGTTGCTTGATATGGCTAACATTACAGTCAAAAGATGCACTGTACTAAACCCTGCTACTCTCCTCCCAACTCCAGATGAAGGACAGACACATGATTGGTTCGCAGTCATAACAGAGGCCTGCTCTCAAAGGGCAGACTTGCAGGAGACTCCTCTAATGAACCCAGACATGGAGTTGTTTGTGGACGGCTCAGCATCCCGCGATCCAGCAACTGGTAAAAATCGAGCAGGTTTTGCAGTAACAACTTTGCATGAGACAATCTTGGCAAAACCGCTCCCTTCAAACTTTTCTGCACAAGCAGCAGAGTTAGTTCCACTAACAGAAGCAAGTAAATATGCAAAGGACAAAACTGTAAACATTTTTACAGACAGCATTTATGCTGGGGTGTTATTCACGATTTTGGGAGATTCCCGGACAACCAGGAAGTTTTAACATCCACAGGCAAACCCATTGCTCATCACAAACTGGTTGCTGCTCTGCTGGATGCTGTGCTGTTGCCCAAAACTATTGCTGTGTGCAAATGTGACGCTCACACTAACAAGCTGGATCCTGTCTCACAGGGGAATGCCACATGTGACCTTGCAGCAAAGGCTGCAGCAAAACAAATACTAACAACTCAATGCACTGCTTTGACTGACCCACTGTTGACTCCTACAGCTGACTTGCAGGAATTGCAGGCGAGGGCGACCCCGGTATCTATTTCCTTATTATGCTAAGTTGACACACGGTAAAGACCATGTGTCAAAAGGGAGTATGTCACAGGAAATAAACAGATACTGGTTAACAAAGGGGTTCTGCAACTTCTCCCAGAAATTTTGTCAAAGTTGCATGATCTGTGCAACAAACACTGTGGGACGCTCATCATCCAGCTAGTGGAGGTGCAGTTGAGAGAGAGAATGGCACATGGAAAAACAAGCTTGTCAAATGTTGTGAAGAAACAGGTTTAACATGGACAAAAGCTCTGCCAATCATTTTAATGCACATGAGAAGCCGAATATGGGTCAGAGGAGGTCTCGGCCCATTTGAAGTCCTATTTGGCAGACCGTTGAACACGAGGACTGGGCCGGTAAAAAGACAACTCCCTGATACCAGCCAATGTGAAGATGAGATGTTAGATACTGTGCTAATTTGTCCTCTGTGCTTTCTGAAATCCACATGCAGGTCAAAAACGCCACCCTGAAGGCCGCAGAAAAGAAACTGCATGACCTGGAGCCAGGAGACTGGATGGAGAAAGAACCGGCCAGCTCGCAGGTGGACTGGGCCGTTTCAGATACTGCCAACAACAGAAACAGCAGTAAAAGTGGCTGAAAGAGCAACTTGGATCCAAGCGAGTGCCAAAGCAACCAGACGGCCTCAAACCAGAAAAAGATAGAGATCAGTGAGCTGAGCTTGTTTCACAAGACAGTGTCTCACACCAAGAGATCGCTTCTTGGGAACCTCATCGTGGAAGCAGATGGTCACCGCAACCTGCAGCACCACATGGGATAATGGAGCCACGAGGGAGTGCAGGTGGACACAGCCACATCGCCCCACTGAACCTGACGGACACCATAAGTTTGCACCGCCCAGGGAGCGACAACCCGGTCCGTACGATTCCTTCTTCTGATGGCTATGGAGCAATGAGACAACACGTGTGGGTATGTGGGCAACATGTCTATCAAATCTTGAGACCTGGATGGTGCAGGACATGTTATCTTGCACACCTGCCGACCTCTGACACCATCCTGCCCACTCTGAGCCGGTTCCACACTCACTATGCCCACTATTATGTGCCTGACAGAGTCAGACGCTCAAACACCAGAGTTTCACAGGCAGAGAAAGGCATAAATTCACCAAAAGACAAGTGTTTTGCCTGAGCTGTTTATTTAAAACTCAAATTGCCATCACAGTGGTCTCTAAAATGACTGTCACAGAGAAGCCCTGCAGATATGTCAGAAGGGAAGGACAGTTTCATCTGAATGAAACATTTTCAAACAAAGCCCTAAGTGTCTTTGTAAGATCAAGAAAAAAAGTGGTTTTAAAAAGGGTGAACAACATTCTGCTGATTTTTTTCAATTTGAAAAGGTAACATGGGAAAAGTGTTAATTTAACCATTATGTTAATGGTACTGTAACTGTCCAGTTATTGCACAAATTTAGATATCGATCTATATAAATCAAAACATTGCCAGCAATGTTAACTCCCTTAATAATATAACAGAAAGCTATATGATGAAAATGTAACAGAAGACGTCTTTTATTCCACTGATGATCTTGAATTAATAAGTCTGGAACTGATGGCCTTTTGTAGGATTTTATCAGGCCTTTACAAACTCTGATCCTTCTGCTCACGCTCAAACACAAAATAGCAAAGACCACACAGAAAAGAAGATGTTCAGTGTTATACGGCCCAAGGTTGAATGACAGTAGAGAACCAGTCCCTCACTTATAGCTTGGATAAAGTGTGACATTGTCACCACGCTTCCCACTTTCAATTAGAAATTTAATCAGTTTTTTTATCCCAGATTAAATGAATGCTGTTAGCAGAGTTTTACTGTTGTTACATTGTTTTGATAATTTACTGGTAAATTGTTCCTGGTGTGTTTTCTAAATACAGTTATTTATAAATTTGTTTATGTTTTAAACACATATAACATACATTTTCATTTTATTTTATTTTATTTCAAATAATTAAAGTATTGTTATCCAGCTGTTGATTAATATGTGAGGATTGTTAATTGTTAAATACCTTTGGGATGCTCCCTTTTGTGGGTTGTGGTGTTTGAATAATACACAATAAATAAAACACATAAATAATAATGAAATAATTGTTGAGTAGAAGTTGTGTTTAGTAAGCTGTCCTGCAGTACAGATTTACCTGCTTTGTGAGGAAGAAATGTCATTGTGGCAGCAGTTAGCGAGCTCTCCTGCATCTGTCCTGAACAAGCTGAAACCTCCGAAAGTGAAAAGTGAAGCCAACGTGGAAGAGTTATAAACCTGCATTCTTTCTAAAGGCCAGCAGGGGGCGACTCCACTGGTTGGGAAAAGAAGCTGGATTGCATTGAATTATATGAGAAAATGAGGCTACATGTCCACTGATTTATTTCCTCAAACACTTTTCTGATGGTCACAGCTGCTAGTTTCAAGTCTTCACCACATCATGTTCATTTAGTATATGATGATACTAATTAGAGGAAAATAAAGCCCCCAAGCAGGGGAGGCTTTATGGCGGGGCCACCTTGTGATTTATAAGTCGCTACCACGTCGACCTGTCAGTTAGGATAGAGGTGAATACATTTAACTAGGCATGAAGTTTTTTTGGTGTGATTTTCTGTCAAAGACCTTTGACCCTTTCACGTGTGTTTTCAGGTCATGAAAGTTAACTGGAACATTTTGGTCGCCTAAAAATTGTTTGTTCTGCGTTTGTTGTTCTAAAAGACACAAAGGTGTTGGCTGTTAAAATGTTTCTGGTAAGCATATTTTTGCCTTTTTTTCACAAGCCACATAAACATGTTTACAGAAGCATTTTACTGACCTAAACCACTGCAGTGTTTGACTCGGCTAAAGAGTGAAATTGTCGGGGACTGCAGCTGTTGCAAACAGGTAGGCAAAGCAGGCAATTGCCTAGGGCCCTGAGCTAAAAGGGGGGCCCCGAGAAACCTCCAGATCAGTCCTTACACAACTCAAATTTGCAGTCACCCCCCATCTTTGAAACCTGGTCTCAACCCCGACATCATGTCTAACGTCCGATCTCCAGTCTCCCTCCCTGGAAATTTGTCGCAGCTCAAATTAAAAACACAATTCACCTCTAAACCAGTTTGAACCCTTTAAATCAGGATTCTGCTCACAACACAGCACTGAAACAGCCTTTTGAGTCTGGTCACCTCACCATCTTCATCATGCTCAACCTCACTGAAGCCTTCGGCACCATCAACCATCCACTCTTCATTCCCTATTCCAACATCACTGACACTGCACTCTCCTGGCTCCGATCTTATCCCAGACAACAGTTCAACAACTGCACTCCTCCACTGCTCTGTCAGTCCCCAAGTTTCGGCGCTTGGTCCTCTCCTGTTCATCATTTACATCCTGCCACTCGGAAATATTAAACGTAGACATGGTCTCCGCTTCCACTGCTATGCTGATGACGTCCTGATCTACATCTCCACCAAATCCATCACCACAGCTACTTCTTCCACTTTAAAACCTGGATGCAAACCAACTCCCTCCAACTCAATTGAAATAAATCTGACATGATCATCATCGGCCCAAAATTCCTCACAACAAACTTCAGTCTCTCCATCATCAACTCCACATATACATATCTGAAACGTCAGCAACCTCACTTTTGAACACCACATCAACCAAATCACCAGGATTGCCTTCTGTCACCTTAAAACTCTGCCCGTCTCTGCCCATCAATCACCTTCTCTGCTGCCAAAATCTTGATCCAAGCCTTCACATCCAGAATAGACTACAGCAATAGCATCCTCTATGGTTTATCTGCCAAAACCCAAAATAAACTTCAGTATATCCAAAACTCGGGACCACATCACCCCTCGTCATCCAGAATCTTTACAGGCACCATGTTACTCAAAGCATTCAGTACAAACTCCTCCTCCTCCTCACCCTCTATATACAGGCCCTTGACTAACAAACCTGCTCTACCACAAACATTCCCCTCCGCACCTCCACTCCTCCGACACAAACCTCTCCTCACCACTCAGGACCAAGCACCGTGCCGGGGGCGACAGAGCTTTGATCTTCGCAGCCCCCCTCTGCTGGTATTGCGGCTTTACAACATCATCAAGTTATTGGCATTAAAACGTAACCTTAATAATTGTATACATGTATATAATATTTACGGCTATAACTAAAACTGACCACAATAATCTTCCTGAAATGTTAAACACACACTCAATAATTTTCCAAATTCTGGAATATCAACAGGACGGGTTTCAACGTATTAGACCATAAATATGGATTTTTATTGGCCCCATGTTATTCCACTTCAGTCCTTGAAAAACAGTTTTACGCTAAGATTTAATTTAATTGCCATATGTGATATGTGTATTAATGAATCTTCTGGAACTGAAGGCCTTTCTGCAGGATTTTATCAGGCTTTTATAGAATTTTGTGGATTAGAAATAACTCAAAAAGGATTTGGTTACCTTAATTCCCAAACCCCCAAAGAACTTATTTGTATTGATAACTGCAGCCTATCTCATATGAATAATGACACAATCTCTGCCTCAGGTTAAAATGCTGTTTACTGTGTGATGTGATGAAACGCAGGACAAATTCAACATGTTTGATGACATTCTTTACATTTTTTACTCTGGTTTCCTCTGTGTGTGTGTCGCAGTGCCCTGCTACACATCACTGGCTTTTTAATACGGTTGTGTTTTACAACACGTCTGACACCCACCAGAAGCTTACCCCGAAGTCAGCAAACCGGTTCAACAAGTTTTGAGATGCCCCAGACACTTCACCGCCGTTTGCTACGTTTGGTCAGAGATGAACTCTGTAGGCCTACTGGGAAAATGAACTATTTGGTGTCCATAATGTCAGCACAAAAAATACTATAGTCTATATATATATATACTAATCAACTTGATGAAAAATATCATATTCATTCAAACTAGCAGTTCTAATTCTCAAGGTTATTTATAATAGTCTATTAAAAAAAAACTTAACACTAAACTATTTTAACTAAAAACAAAATAGGAAAGCTGTAGAAAAATATTTTTTGGGCTTTTTGTTTTCAAGTAAAATACCCAGCCCTCCTCCTTGTCCTGATATGTGAAACAATCACACAGGTATGTGAAGCATGAGCACAAGATGCTGTTGCCAAACCAGCCCGGCACCTTTTTAGCTTTTGGTTTTATTCCTCCTCAGGGACAGGGATTTAAACGTGCGGCTCTAGACTTTCCAAATTCTGTTGGACTGAATGGATCAAATGCTGACTGTGAAACGAGTCTTTTTCACAGGGACTGTAGAAGTAGTAGGCCTGTAGGAGGCTACACCGTTTTACACATCGTCAAATGAATCGGCTGCTTCCCGGAGGCTTTGAATGGAGACATATTCTGTAGAAGTTCTCTGAACAGGGAGGATGGAGTTCTGTTTATGTGGACCGTGGATCGTAACGCGACTGCTGAGTTTTGAAAAACATGAATGTAGTGAACTTTGTGTTTACAGTGTTTATGGTTGCAGTTTCCATCGTGGGACCGACGGTGAACAGCGGTAAGTTCAGTTAATGTGAGGAAGGAATTTGATGTTAAACATTAATTTACACCTATTCCACATGCTAAGTGACTAAGAACATCCAAATACAAGAAATGATGATGTGAATATCCTCCATGCAAACAGATCTTATCTATATGTCAATACATTTAGGTCAAGGTTGTTTTTATTGACTCCCTGAAGAGAAAACTGTCTGGATTAAATTCAGGAAACAAACCTGTGTTGACCTTTATTAAATGTTTCTTACCTTTGTGCTTTCAAGTTAGAGAAAAGTCAATTTCTCTAACTTCAAGACCACAACAACAAGAATATAACAAATAATTACAGGAAGAGAGAATAAATATATAAATATCTGTCTGTCTGTGTGACTCTCAGAGACACATTCCCTCACTTACATCTACACGGCTCTCTCCAAACCTGTCGGACTCCCGGGCATCCACCAGTTCTCAGCCATGGGTCTGCTGGACGGCAGGATGATCGACTACTTTGACAGCGAGCACCAGCAGAGAGTTCCCAAACAGGACTGGATGAAAGAGAGACTGGATCCAGATTACTGGAAGGAAGGAACTCAGTCCCACCTGCACGACCAGAAGTGGTTCAAAGGCAGCCTCGACACTATGATGAAACGAATGGGACATAATGACTCAGGTAAGATCCATGAAATGTGAACTGAATGTTTTGTTTTCTGCATCAAACTCCTGCTGGTTTGTTCTTTGAGTCAGAAACAAGATATATTTGCATATTCACACAGTTTCTAATTGTTGAAGAAACAAACTCCTTAAAAGGTCAATTTTTTGAGCTGTTTTGAGCTTTTGGATCCTGGAATGTTTAAATTCATATTTTTCTCTGCACTTTCAGGACGTTGTGGCCATGTTTGCTTAAAATCTTATTAAAAGAGTTTATTCTTGACTTTGGAAACAGCAGTTAGTTTTGTAAAGAAAGAAAAAGAGCTGAGAGAAGTTCAAACCCTGGCTCCTTCCTCACCTCCACCCAGCTGACCAATCACAGCCTGAAGATGGTGTGACTGTTGGTTTCTTCAAAGAATGGTTGAACAGTTCCCAGTGACTATCCAATAGTGTTTTTGCTTGAAATGCCCATCTTTACTGTTCCACCACCCAACCATCAGCACACTGGCCCCTTTAGTCTTGTTTAGTAAAGTCAGTTTGCCCATGTGTGTTGGTGCGATGCATTAATCAAATTACTTACTAAACTGAATATGAACTGTGCCTCTAAATCTTTGTCTTTATGCTTTCAGTGCCATAAAATATTCAAACTGTGTTGTTTCACTGTTCCGGTCCTCTGTCTGGTTTCAGACCTCCATGTTCTTCAATGGATGAGCAGCTGTGAGGGAAACATGCAGCCTGACGGCAGCATTACGTTTCACCGTGGGAAGAACATTTACACCTACGATGGAAACGACTTCCTGTCCTTCGACGACGCCAATAAAGTCTGGGTTGCTGCGACTGAAGTGGCAAACGAGACAAAGGAGGAGTGGATTTACCAGGTCCAAATCGAACACACCAGACACTACCTGGAGAACGAGTGCATGGATTCGTTGAGCAAGTTTGTGGATTATCAGCAAACCCACCTTCAAAACGCCCGTATGTACAACAGAATTTTTTTATGTAGATAATAATGAACCAGGGCTGTTTCAAGGGCAGCTGGACTTGGTGGACGATAAATGAAGATGTTTTGCTTCTCATCTCAGAGTAGGACGATATGAGCAAAAAGGTTGTTTAAAAAAATCTTAAAGATTTATACCTTTCGGTATTGATAATTATCACGATAAGTATCAAATCATTTTTTCCTTCAAGTTTTAAGGATGATTTTTGCTCCTGCGTGAAAGTTGAAGGAACCTGATGCTTAATTGTGGTTTAAACTTTTCTTTATACTTGAAATATACACTTGATGCCACATTCAAAACAATTATGATAAAATCTTTGTCAACAAATATGCATTGAGTGAAATGCAAGTTTTTTTCAGTCCTTTTCCTTCAACAAAATAAACATCTTAATAAAAACATTAAGTCATAATTTGTGTTTGAATTAAGTGAACAAAATAAAACATTTATTGAATATTTATTGAGCATTTGTTATGTTGTTGTTGAAAAAATTATATTGCAATAATTATTGTTATTTTATTGTCCTGCCCTCTCAGAGGCTTCTTCAGTTCTTACTGCACTGATTTGATTTTAACCTTCCTTTCATAACAGATTTTCATTCATTTGTAAAAGTCCTGCCCTTTAGCTTTAAATAAAACTTGTAGTTTTGTTCTAAAAGTTCAGGAGCTTCTTCCTACAAGTGGGGAAACGGGGCCTGGGTTGTACGTTTCTGTTTGGCCACCAGCAATTAACTTTACATTTTTCTGTCCAGCTCCACCTGAAGTGTTCATGTTCTCAAAGGACACCAAAGTTGAGACAAAGGTCATGTTGACGTGCCTGGCCACAGGTTTCTACCCGAAAGACGTCACCCTGAACGTCAAGAGAAACGGCCGAGTTCTGACTGAAGAGGACGGAGTGGTTACCTCGGGCGTTCGACCAAATGACGAAGACACCTTCCAGAGAAGAGACAGTGTGGAGATTTTAAGGAGGGACACGTCTACATTCACCTGTGAAGTGAATCATCCTGCATCCAGGTTACATGTTGAGAAGGAATGGGGTAAGAAACCTTTAAAGTTATTTACCATTTGTTTTTACAGTGTTTACTATTATAGCAGAAAGTGTTTATGATTGCACTGTCCACCAGCCTGTGGGGCTGGTCTGGACTGCAGTGGTCTGACCAAGACCCGGTGTTGAAACAGGAAGTTTGCTCCCTGCTGGACAAGGGGGCCGTGGAAATTATTCCCCCACCAGTCAGGGAGACCGGGTTCTACAGTCGGTACTTCATAGTTCACCATCCGTCACTCTCACAGGAAGTTCCTGAGGTTCGCCTTCGGGGGCGTGGTGTACCAGTATCGGGTTCTTCCTTTTGACCTAGCACTCTTCCCTCACGCGTTTACCAAATGTATGGATGCAGCCCTGGCCGATGAGGCTCCAGGGCATCCGCATACTGAACTACATCGACGACTGGCTCATTTTAGCCCAGTCTCGAGAGTTAGCTGTTCGGCATCGAGATGTCGTCCTTGGTCATCTTCAGCATTTAGGCTCAACGTGAAGAAGAGCATGCTGACACCCGCCCAGTGGACCACATTTCTAGGGGTGGTATGGGACTCCAGGACGATGCGGGCCCGCCTGTTCCCTGCACAAGTCCATGGTTTCCACTTTAAACAGAGTGAAGCTAGGTCACGCCATCACAGTGAAGCACTTTCAGAGGGTGTTAGGTCTCATGGCAGCAGCGTCCAGCATAATCCCTTCAGGCCTACTGCACCTGAGACCCCTGCAGTGGTGGCTGAAAAACCAGGGGGTTTTCCTTGAGGGGAAATCGGTTCCAGCTGATGCGAGTTATGAGGAGATGCATTCGTTCGCTATCAATATGGAAGGAACCCTGGTTCCTGTCCCAAGGTCCCGTGTTGGGGGCGTCATGTCGCCGGACTTTCGACAGACACATCACTCACGGGGTTGGGCGCGGTCATGGACGGCCGCTTTGCGAAGGGCTCCTGGGAGGAGCATCATTTCTCGTGGCACATAATTTGCCTGGAAATGTTGGCAGTTTTCAAAGCTCTGAGGAGTTTTCTGCCCTGTCTTTGCGGCCACCACGTCCTGGTCAGAATCGACAACACGGCGGTGGTAGCCTACCTAAATCATCAGGGGGGTTTGTGTTCACGCCCATTATACAAACTGGCACACCAGATCCTCCTGCTGTGGTCCCAGCAGAGATTAACGTCTCTCAGAGCGATGTATATCCCTGGGACCCAGAATCAGGGAGCCCCAAAGTTCCTCCAAGACTGTTTCTCTGCTGGCTTATCCCCCTCCACTCTCAAGTATATGTGGCCGCCATTGCAGCGTACCACGCCCCTTTGAGAGAGGGACCTCTGGGGAAGCAGCCTTTGGTCATACGTTTCCTCCGTGGAGTCCGGAGGATGAGACCGGCGACTCGCTCTAGGATTCCCACCTGGGACCTAGCAGTGGTTCTCGAGCCGTTGGCTGAGGCCCCCTCCGAGCCCTTAGAGTCAGCTGATGCCAAGCGCCTAACCCTGAAATAGCTTTTCTCCTTACTATCACCTCTATGAGGAGGGTGGGTCCCTCAAAGCCTGGTGTTTGCCCCGGGGAGAGTAAGGGCTGTCCTGCACCCGTGTTCGGGCTACATCCCAAAGGTGCCGTCCAGTAGGGCGGGTCCCGCGGTGCTACAGACGGTCCATCCTCCACCTCATGTGACGGCAGAGGATGGGAGACTTCACTTGCTCTGCCCGGTCAGAGCGCTGAGTTTCTATACTCAGAGGTCGTCCCGTTGGAGGAAAGCAGACCAGCTGCTGGATTGTTCAGACCATCTCCCTGGCCTATCAGGTGTGCGGGTTGCCTTCACCTATGGCAGTGAGGGCTCACTCTACAGAGGCATGGCTGCCTCCAGGGCCCTCCTTTCAGGCAGGATCGCTCCAGGATGTATGTGAGGCTGCTGGCTGGCCACTCCTCACACATTCATCCGGTTCTGTAGTCTGGACCTTCCTCCTGCACCCGGTACCAGAGCACTCTCCTCTTAGTCGTGCCCACAGGTTGCTGCGCGCTAAGGGCAGGCGGGGATTCGGCGCGGCGTAGTGGGTATCTCGTTCCCATAGTGTCGTCACCGACGCAGTTCGAGTTCCCTCGAAGGGGAACGTCTCGGGTTACGTATGTAACCCTTGTTCCCCGAAAAGGGGAACGATACATTGCGTCGGTTCTCCACACCTCACCCCGCCTGTAGCGCCTGCTTCATAGTTAAAGCTAATGATTACTGTGTGTCGGTGTGCTTATATACACCTCCGGTTATGCCGTCACACAATACCGTTTACAGCAGTGCCAATAGGATTGGAGTAGTTTCATTCATAGTTCAGCCCTGCCATGCCCAAGTGCGTTCCCATAGTGTCGTCACCGACGCAGTGTCTCGTTCCCCTTCTCGGGGAACAAGGGTTACCTATGTAACCCGAGACCTTCTCTGTCGTTAAAGTGCACAAATGAACATGCTAACAAGCTGTAGGCTAAACGCTCCGCTGCTGAAACACGTCAATGTGAGTTTGACGCCTTTGTTGTTGTAAAATGTACACGCCATCTGCCCGCTCTGATTGGCCAGCAGGTCTGTCACACGAGGACGACAACGGAATGAATCTGTAACTGCCTGACTGTTTAAAACAGGTCAGATGTGCTGGATAATTATCCTACATTTTAATTTCCCTCTTCACGATTAGCTAATCACGTTCTTTCAAATCGCAATTTTGATTTGAAAACGATTAATCGTTCAGCCCTAGTTTTTACAAGCAAAAGAAATTTTGAACTTGTAGAAGAAAAGAATCTTTTATTGAGACTTGACATGGTCTCCTCTCTCCATCCTCTTTTTCTGTTTCTCACCAGCACAAATTACTTAATTTATGTTATTTTAATGTATTCAGATGCAGCATTACTGTCACTCAGCTTCTACATTATGTTTGTATATTGATAAAAATATTCAAAGTGAAGTGAATATAAAACTATTGTGAATGTTTTCTGTGTTTTAGATCATAAACTACCTCCTGGACCTGAAGGACTTGTATTATATATCATTGCTGGGGTTGTAGGGCTCCTGGTGCCGGTCACAGTCGGTCTGCTGCTGTATGTCTTCTACAAAAAAGGCATAATTGGTAGGTGGCATTTATATGTAACAATCGTCTCTTGACAACATGATATCAGTAGAGTTGATTTTTTTTTTCTTTGTTTTATATTCTTTAATAAAATACTCAAACAATGTAATTTCACAAAATGTTCCTTTTTTATTAAGAGAAAACAAAACAAACTGAACACTAAAGTTCTGTGCTTAAAGAACAGACGTGGTTCTTTAACAATAAATCGTGGTTTATGCTTGTGATGTGATTTGGATGTAGCTATATATATCTACACTGGACAATAGAGGTCGCTGCAGTGTGTGAGTAGTATTGGTGTTTTAGAGTGAAGCAAGGGGCTTCTGGGTAACGTTAGTAGTTCGTTGTATGTTTTACCAGCTTTAGCATGCTAGGTAATAGTAGCCTGTTCGATGATGACTACTACGGTTAATAAACGGCATGAAACTACAACATGAGTCAGAGAACTTCATGACATGGTGTCAGAAGTGACCTTTCCTGCCGACCAACTGTGAGAAGAGACAAGTTTGGAGCAGCGATATGGCCAAGTTTCACGCGCCGGAATCGTTTGACTTCACCCAGCCTTCGGCGTGGACGATCTGGAGACAGCGTTTCTCTCGCTATCGGATTGCCACGAAACTCGATCACGAACACGGTGACGTTCAAGTTAACACTTTGTTGTATGCTATGGGCAAAGAAGCAGTGCCGATATTTAGCACATTTACGCTCCCAGATGAGGATAGTGAGGACTATTACGAAACTGTAGTGGCCAAGTTTGATGAACATTTTGTGCCTAAGCTGAATACTATACACGAAGTGCATGTTTCCACAGACGCCCCAACGCCAGGGGAGAGTGTGGAGGCGTTTGTGAGGCATCTTTACTGAACTGGCAGCACATTGTGACTTTGAATTACTAAGGACGAACAGATAAGAGATCGCGATCGCCATTGGAATCGCGGACAGCGACGTGTCTCAAAAACTACAGCTGGAACCGGATTTAACAGTGGAAAAACCATCTCCATTGCTCGCCAGTCGGAACTCGTTAAAGTACAAAACACCGGGGTCGGATCTGAAGGCGAAGTAAGTGCAGTTACACGCAAATTCAAGCAGTTTAAGTCACCTGAGAAGAGACATGCTAAATTCAAAGAAAATCAACAATTTAAAGGAGCATCAAAATCACCACATGGAAAAGGCTGTACAAGGTGTGGGAGAATGCATGACTATGGAACATGTCCAGCTACAGGGAAACGCCGTCGTAAGTGCAATAAGACGGGCCATTTTGAAATTATGTGTAAGACTAAGTTTGTGGGGGCAGTGAAAACTACAGATACTGATAGTGATGAGGGCAGTGCATGGTTCCTAGGTGCAGTTTCCGAAGACAGAGATACCAATGAGGACAAGTGGGTCACAGATCTGCTAATCAATGGTACAACTGTGCAATTTAGAATTGACACAGGCGCAGATATTACTGTAATATCAGAACAAACGTACTCTAAGCCTCGCCCCAACGCCCACTTCTAAGATGCACTAAAGCTGTTTTACAAGTCCTGGTGGGCAGCTCACTTGCAAAGGCAAATTCCTGACTGACTGTGTGAGACACGGACAGAAATACACATTTTGGATATATGTGATGGCAGGCCCATTTACTACTAATCTGCTTGGATGAAAAACAGCAACTGAAATGGGGCTTGTACGCAGAGTGGATGGACTTGAGTCATTTGAGGACGTTTTTGGGGACATTGGACTATTGAACTGCACTCCGGTAAAAATTGAGCTCCGGCCGGATGCTCAGCCCTACAGTATTGCCACACCGCGTCGCATCCCTTTCCCCATCCTGCCTCAGGTGGAGGAAGAATTGAAACGGATGCAGTCTTTAGGCATCATTGAGGAAATGAAAGAAGCTACAGACTGGTGTGCTCCCATGGTGCCGGTGATTAAAAAGAACAAGAAACCTAGAATCTGTGTGGACCTAACTAAGCTCAACAAGGCTGTGAAACAAGAGAGGTTTGTCCTGCCCACTCTTGAGGACATCGCTCCGAAGCTCTCTGGTGCGACAGTATTCTCCACTGTTGATGCATCAAGTGGATTTTGGCAAATACCACTTGATGCCAGTTGCAGGAAGCTCACAACTTTTATTACACCGGCGGGCCGTTTCTGTTTCCGGAGGCTTCCCTTTGGGATTACATCAGCACCTGAAATATTTCAGGAAAAGATGAGCACCCTTCTAAGAGGCCACACAGGCACTGTGGTTGTTATGGATGATGTTTTGGTTTTCGGAAAAGACAAAAAGGACCACGATCATAACCTCAGTGCAGTATTGGAAACCATTAGAGCTTCAGGACTGAAATTGAACAAGGAAAAGTGTCAGTTTGGGAAATCCGAAATCAAGTATTTTGGACACATCATTGGGAAAGATGGCATCAAGCCCAATATGGAAAAAGTCAAAGCCATCACAGAACTGCCCAGCCCCACTAATGTCACAGAGCTACGCCAGATGACCGGGATGATAAACTACTTGGGCAAGTTTCTCCCTGACCTTTCAACCGGCCATGTACCCCATTAACTGTCTACTGAAAAACAACGCAGCATGGACTTGGGGAGAGACACAGGAGAAGGCGCTTGAACAGGTGACAACCATGTTGACCACGGCACCTGTTTTGGCATATTATGATGCGCCAAGCCAACGGTGGTTAGTGCGGATGCAAGCAGCTATGGTCTCGGAGGGGCTCTATATCAGGAGCAGGAAGATGGACTCCGCCAGTTGCCTTTTGTTCACGGACGCTGACCGAAACGGAGCAACGGTATTCTCAAATAGAGAAAGAATGCCTTGCAAGCCGCCTGGGCATGTGAGCGGTTTGTGAGATACCTACAAGGCATGGGAAAGTTCGGTTTGCAAACAGACCACAAGCCTCTTGTCCCTTTGATAAACTCATATGACCTTGACAAAGCACCGCTGAGATGCCAGCGGTTGTTAATGCGCCTGATGAAGTTTAATGTCGAAGCTGTCCATGTCCCAGGAAAGCAGCTCGTTGTGGCTGATACTTTGTCTCACAACCCCTGCAGGACAGAAGTACATCTGACACGGACCACGCAGCGGAAAGCCTATGTACAGGCGGTAATATCATCGAGACCGGTAACAGGTGACAGATTGGACACTATCAGAAAGGCTATCAGCCAGGATGCAGACCTTCAGGCAGTTGTTCGCTACACTCACACAGGCTGGCCTGCAGAGTTATCACAAATACCACATGCCCTGCACAAATTCCATGTTGCCAGAGCTCACTTGTCAGAAGCGGAGGGACTCCTTCTGTACAACGACAGGATTGTCATTCCCCTCCCAATGCAGAAGAATGTACTCTCTCAGATACATCAAGGTCATCAGGGCCTCACTAAGTGTCGCAGAAGGGCCAACATGTCTGTATGGTGGCCTGGGATCGGAAGAGACATCACAGAGATGGTTGAAACATGTGAGTTTTGCCTGAGAAACAAACCTACTCAGAGGAGAGAGCCATTGATAACCACGCCGCTGCCACATGGACCATGGCAGAAGATTGCAGCAGACATTTGTGAACAGGATGGTAAGCAATACCTCGTGGTGGTGGATTACTATTCACGTGACATTGAGATTGCGCACCTGCCCACCACGAGCAGTCAGCAAGTCATAAATTGTCTGAAAAGCATGTTTGTAAGGTGGGGGATCCCATTGGAGCTGGTGACTGACAATGGCAGCCAATTTACTTCAGCAGAATTCAGTCAATTCTGCGAGACATACAACTTTGATCATACCACATCCAGTCCTCATTACCCGCAAGCCAATGGGGCAGCTGAGAGGTGTGTTGCCACAGCCAAACGACTACTGCGTCAACCAGATCCTCACCTGGCTCTGATGAGTTACAGAGCAACCCCAATCACTGCAACAGGTCTGAGCCCTGCAGAACTCATGATTAATCGACAGATCAGGACTACAGTCCCCATCCTACCAGCGCAACTGCAACCAAGTCCTATTGATCAAGAGAAGGTCAGGATTAGGGACCAGCAGACCAAGGATGCCTACCGCTACTTTTACAACAGACGCCATTCAGCGAGACCCTTACCTGCACTGCAGCCAGGTCAGTGTGTAAATGTCAAACTGGATGGAGAAAAGGGCTGGAAAACTCCTGCACAAGTCATTGCCAAGGCACCTGAGCCCAGGTCTTATTATGTGCAGACAGAGCAGGGCACGGTTGCCCGTAGGAACCGGAGACATATCCAGGAAGTCCCAGAGTCATCACTGAAAGTTACAGCGAAAGAGACTAGTGACATAAGCCATGACTCTTCTTGTGACACAGGCCCCTCTCCTATTCTACCTAGTGCCCATGGCACTGGAGCTCCTGCAAGGCCCCTCAGCCCAAGTTCCACTCCAAAGAGGACAATGGCAGGAAGAGCAGTTAAAACTCCTGTCAGGTTGAAGGACTATGTCCTGAAGTAGGACTGTTGGTTCCCCATGCCATACACCTATGGCCATGTTAAGACTGTTGTATTTCAGTCATAAAAGGACGAGAGTGAGAGTGAAAAGGAAATGTGAAATGTTTTATAAAACAGTGTTCTGTTTAAAACAATTTCAGAAATGTTCCGTGTAAAACGTTGCAATCACTAGCAATTGATATTTTGTTGTGAACTTTATTTTATGGTAGAAGTTGCACTGAAATAATTAACTATAAGTTGTCTTTTGAGTGAACTCAACAAAAGGGGGAGATGTGATGTGATTTGGATGTAGCTATATATATCTACACTGGACAATAGAGGTCGCTGCAGTGTGTGAGTAGTATTGGTGTTTTAGAGTGAAGCAAGGGGCTTCTGGGTAACGTTAGTAGTTCGTTGTATGTTTTACCAGCTTTAGCATGCTAGGTAATAGTAGCCTGTTCGATGATGACTACTACGGTTAATAAACGGCATGAAACTACAACATGAGTCAGAGAACTTCATGACAATGCTTCATATTAACATTTTACCAAGAACATCATCAGATCATTAATATGTAATAATCGAGTTCCATGATGAACAATTGAAATTTTGCTGGGAGCTTCCTGGTTTCTGCATCACAGTTTTCCTTTGTTTTCTTTTACTGCCTGTACTTAAATATCTTTCTATATTTCTTCTAAAATGCCAATAAAAAACACCAAAACAAAAAGGATTTCCTTTAGCTTGTAGCTTCCTTTTAGTCCAAAACTCCACTGAAACACAACAGTCAGTCAAAGAGGCTTAAAGCAAAAAGAAGTCCGGCTCCTTTAGAAATAATGGAAAAGTGACCCTACTTCTCACCTGAATAATAACTACGGTAATGTTAACGGCCTGTTTCTGTAACTCGTCTGTGAGTAGGCAATTAAGCTAGCCGCACCTATATTTGGAGTGCACACGTATTAAAGCCTTTACGGTAACTGAAACGGCCCAGAGCGAGCTGACATCCTGTCAGTTTGTCTCTTTACAAAGACATGAGAGTCCTGCATGAAGGGAGGCTGTTAAGTCTTCATGATACCAGAACTACATACATTATTTATCAAACTGGGTCGGACTGGATGAATTGACAACATGTAACAAGGTTTTCAAAATTAGGTGTCTATACAGTATGGAAATAAAATTAATTGGATCATATTCACAGAAAGTATAAAACATGTGTCCAATAAAAAGGAAAAAACAACAATAAAATGTTCGGGAAATCACTTTTTCTATTTTCAATTCTTTGATTTAGGGTTGCTGGAAAAACATTAAATACATATACTTAAATACAAATATTTGTTGGCTTTTGTTGCTATTTCATCACCATTTATAGCTCTTCAGTGGGCTTATGATCAAATAGTTTACAAGAGTGCAAAGTTCGTCATAGTTAGCCTCTTAATTTTGATCCAAATAATGCATTGCATATATTTATGTAACCATCGTCAACAAGCACTGAAAAAGAATATAATTTTTATGTTCTGTTAGAAATTCCTCAAAAATCAGTGCCTGATGTTACACTCTGACAGTAAGGCAGAAGTTATTATTTTATGAGGAACTTCATTATGTGTCGAAGGTGTTCCTTTATTTTTAATTCACTGAACTGAAAGTTAACTGAGATCACAGTGACTTGGATCAAAACTCAGTTAGCTTTAGTGCTCTGTTGTTTTCTGCTTCTTAGACACACAATAACTCCTACTGCCTGTAGAACATAAATACATTTTCAATTAACTGCAATTAAAAACCACCATCATAAAAAGGCGAGCAATAAAAAGTAGGACAAAGACGCAGTTCTAGCAGGTTTAGCCCCACTAACTATCATGTAGTAGGGACGTCGCTCTGAACCCACCTTTCTGCTGTAAACATGTTAACATGCTGAAATGCTTTAATTGAGCTTATTACTAGCTAGAGTTTGGTGTTAGGACAATAAATAGTCTGAGACTACAGAGAGATTTGATCACCCACCCCATAACTAACATAGTAAATAGAGTTGAACCGGATGCTCAGCTGAAACGAGTATTATACAAGTAATACGAGTCAATATCTGTGCTGGGATTGAATAAAAATCCTCATTGGGTAGCTGACTGTGTCTGCACTCTCTCTCTCTCCTTCTCTCTCCTTCTGTCATCAGAATTTTTTTTTTAAAACGGTCAGCTGGCTCTAACCAGTGTTTTGACTTCAGCACTGAGTGTCTGACACTTTCTTGCTGTATTTAAAAAATAAAGGTAGTTGTGGTATAAATAAATTATTTAAAATAATATTACAAATTAAGCTGCACACACCCTCTCTCTCTCTGTCTCTCTCTTACTCACACACACACACACCTGGCCTGCACCACGAAGCGAGTTCAACAAACCCAGGATATGTTTTCATTATCTGGCTTCACTAATCCTAACAATCCCGATCTGGATAAGCGGCACCACGAAGCTGGTTATCAACTCGGTAAATTAACCCAGGGTTTCCCGATCCAGAGCACGTTCACATAAAAGAGGCAGCAGATGACCCAACAGACCCATTTCAAGACAAACCGACCCACTTCTGGGTTAAATCCCGCCCACTTTAGGGTTAGGCCCCGCCCAGTCCGAGTACGGATGCAGATACAGATAATGCTGTACTCACTCATCCCTAACAGTAAACATTAGCATGTAAATGTCATGAAATTTACTTTGACAAAAGTCCATCCACCTGTAATCCAGAGGAAACACGAGGATGTTGCTTCTGTTTTCACTTTGATCTGTGATCTCTCAGTTATTCATGTGGGGATTATTGATTTAGTTAGAACTAAATATTTCATGTGAAAAAGAGACAGTATAGTGTGAACATGTGGAACTAAGATCATTTTACTGTGCTTTAATATGTTTTTTCTCTACCGTGCAGTTTGTCCTCATCACCTCATAATTGAGAGAATAAAATTGAGTTCAAACAATTTTAAGTCAAGCTGTTAGATTGTCCTCAAAGTGAATAGATTTAAGTTTATGGAAGGAAGGATGCAGATTTAGACCATGCTGTTGTCATCTCTGATCACTGTCTGTTATTATTGTCTTTGTTCCAGATAAATGCAGAGCTGAAGCCAACACTGCTCAAGGTAACTACTTTATGTCTCTATAAGTCTTATTGAGTTCAGTGTTCAGAGGTTACTGTAACTTCATGACTGAACTAAACCTTATCCTTTAAGTTAGTCAGCTGTACACGGGCTGTTCCAAATATTTCTAATTGGATAAAAATAATAAGTTTATTTTGTGTGTTTAACTTCATTAACAGATCCAGATGTTGTCACGGTCGATCCCAAAGATGATTTATTTCTCTACCCTATTGCTAAAAGGAGGAGAACTGACTTTCGCATCCTCAGTAAGTATCTTTGTAAAGTTGTCTTTTCCCCTGATGATTAACACAGCAAACCATTTCAGTTGTGTTTGCTGTAACTGCAATGGGAGAATATTTGCATATTTAAATCTTAATAAGTTCAGTGTTCAGAGGTTACTGTAACTTCATGACTGAACTAAACCTTATCCTTTAAGTTAGTCAGCTGTACACGGGCTGTTCCTAATATTTCTAACTGGATAAAAATAAGTTTATTTTGTGTGTTTAACATTAACAGGTCCAGATGTTGTCACAGTCGATGTCAAATTAAAGTGTTTTATTTCTCTGCTCTGTTGGTAAAAATGTTATTCCTGTAACCTTTAAATGTGAATTATATTAATATTGTTACAACCCGTACTCAAAAGGAGGAAACCCAAAAGTCTGCTCAAACCAAACTTTATACATTGTAGTTCTTTAAAGTCCCATTATACATGCCAAGTTATTTTTCCAAATGTGTGCAGTTTCCCCACTTGAAAGAGAATATGTCTACTACTTCTTGCAGTTTCAGTTCAGTTTTTTTCTTGAGTTCCCATTGGTGCAATTACTCGTCAGCAGTGTTGGGAACGTTACTTGAAAAAAGTAATTAGTTATAGTTACTCACTACTTGTTCCAAAAAGTAACTGAGTTAGTAACTGAATTACTCTGTAATAAAAGTAACTCGTTACCAGGGAAAGTAACTATTTCCGTTACCTACTGTTAAAAAAAATCTCTGCTGCTTCATCGAATCTCTGTTTAGCTGGTGTGTGTGTGTGTGTGTGTGTGTGTGTGTGTGTGTGGCGCGTGTGCTGGCATGTGTGTAAAAACACTGGCTCTGATTGGCTACCAAGAAACATGACTCTGCCTTAGCCAACATAATTGCTGGTTGAAAGGCACCGAGCTTCTCTTGTCCCTCGTCTCTCCTCGCTGACAGAGTTTAGCAGGCAGGCGAGAACGGAACAGGTGAGCCACGCTGCGTCCAGAGAACCTGATAACGGAGAGCGCAGCGCACCGCCCACTTCAAGCACTGCTTACCTCGTTATTAACCCACCTCCTGACTAGCTGTGTGAGCCAGCTGGTGCGTTCGGATTACACAGTTTATTACATAGTAACGCACCGCATTTAACGACCAGTAACGTTAACGGCGTTGTAACGACGGGAAAAGTAATTAGTTAGATTACCCCGTTACAGAAAAATAACTCCGTTACGCGGTTCTTTTAAACGCCGTTATTCCAAACACTGCTCGTCAGTCATATGCCATTAGCCATTTAGGTGAAAAACCTTTAAATAAACCCCAAAAAATACACACTTATTTCACCTTAAAGTACATTAAGCAACCTCAGATCATTTATGCATACATCAAACATTCAGCACATTAAGCGACAGCAGCATCTTTCACAATATAGAATCTCGATCACATTCAGTAATCAAAGTCCATAATAAGCTGCAGAAATGAGTCCACAAACAACTAATTCATCCGTTCTCATTGCACCATGCTCATTAACCTCAATAAAAAATCATTACATTTAACACTCCCCATTCACTTTCTATCACCGCACCCCTGCCTACTTAAAGATCAGGGTCACAAGTACAACCAACAAACATTTAACACCGAAGTGACAGACCAAGCCAACTATCCAACACGACTCCAACTAGTTTAACAGCAGCGGCGATCTCCGGCAGAACTTTCATCACATTTCTCTACAGTTCAGCATCTTGCCGGCTGCCTCTTCAGACTTTGTAGACATCTGCACAGTCTTACCGCCGCATTCTCTTTTTGCTCTTTGTTTGACAGTCTTGCTCCTCCGCAGTATTTGTTACGATACAAGCGCTCTTCCTGGAAATTGGCGATGCTGTGCATCTTTTTAAACGCTCTGTGTAATCGACAGCATTTGTTGGTTCCGCTTGATCTCGTCTCTGCGTCAGTCCGTCAGTGGCCACTAATTAATTTTTATTTATTTCGTCTTCCCCTAAGACCCGCTACATTTAAATTCTTGTTTGACTTGACAATACAGTTGTGCTGTCGATTAGCCTGAAAACAGTGATGAGATGATGCACAAACAAAAAGACAACGTAAAAAATATAAAAACAGGTTTTAACAGATGGACTAATATTTACTGTGTGTGTGATAACACAGAGGAAGAGACCAAACCTCTCAACAGTAACTGTTTTCCTCTAGAAAGATATAACAAAGACATGATGTTTCATTGAGCTGTTAAATTAAATACATTTTCTTGTCTTCACAGAAAAAAGAATTAATCGCATTGTCAATGACTCTGGCGTCTCCAGTAAGTATCTTTGTAAAGTTGTCTTTTCCCCTGATGATTAACACAGCAAACCATTTCAGTTGTGTTTGCTGTAACTGCAATGGGAGAATATTTGTATATTTAAATCTTAATAAGTTCAGTGTTCAGAGGTTACTGTGACTTCATGACTGAACTAAACCTTATCCTTTAAGTTAGTCAGCTGTACACGGGCTGTTCCAAATATTTCTAATAAAAATAAGTTTATTTTGTCTTTTTTAACATTAACAGGTCCAGATGTTGTCACAGTCAATGTCAAATTAAAGTGTTTTATTTCTCTGCTCTGTTGGTAAAAATGTTATTCCTGTAACTTTTAAATGTGAATTATATTAATATTGTTACAACCCGTACTCAAAAGGAGGAAACCCAAAAGTCTGCTCAAACCAAACTTTATACATTGTAGTTCTTTAAAGTCCCATTATACAGTTGTGCTGTCGATTAGCCTGAAAACAGTGATGAGATGATGCACAAACAAAAAAGACAACGTAAAAAATATAAAAACAGGTTGTAACAGATGGACTAAATATTTACTGTGTGTGATAACACAGAGGAAGAGACCAAACCTCTCAACAGTAACTGTTTTCCTCTAGAAAGATATAACAAAGACATTGTTACGTCCCCGGTTAGTCTAGGGGTGTGGGACGAACAAAAGATAAATAAACCGGGTGTAAAAACCAAAGGAGGACTCAAAAAACGTGTATCAAGTTAAATATGTATTTATTAATAAACAAAATAAAGTCGATAAATCAGTGGTGTAGTCTACGTGATACGCAGGTATACGCCGTATACCCACTAGTCAAAGGTTTCCGTGTACCCACTTAAAATAGCGAGATGATACGTAACAACATCGTTTTGTGGCAGAACTTTTACACGTTCATTCATAAATTCACCCTGTTTGTGTTGTGAAGCTCTGAACTGATGTTTGCTGCCTCTGTGGCCTGTGACCTGGATCTGACGTCAGCTACCAAACAACCACACAGCTGCGTGGCGGTCACTCGGCGTAAAATTAACTAATGTGAATCACTGAAGGAGATGTGAAACGCGAGCAAACGCAAACTACACTCTTTTAGTGTTTTCGTAAGCCTGCAGAAGCTGCTGCCGCTCACCATGTGACACCATGACAGGAACGTTGAAGTTACTGAAACACAGAAAACGAGTCAGATGATGCTGATGTTATCGTAACGTTACCTGGTGAGTGAAAATAGCTTATAGGCCTATGTTATCATTAACGGAACTGTAACAGCATTGTCGGTCTATTGGTTTGAATCTAGAAATAGTTAACTAACGTTAATGGATCAGTGAATGCGGGATACTGATAATGATGGCGCAATGGTTAAGATGCCTGCCTTGGGTGTGAGAGACCCGGGTTCAATCCCCACTGTGTCCCTGAGCAAGACACTTAACCCCAGAGGCGTGCGACCTCTGACATGTATAGCAATTGTAAGTCGCTTTGGATAAAAGCGTCAGCTAAATGAATAAATGTAATGTAATGTAATGATACTGTGTGTGTGTGTGTGTACAGTAGCAGATCCTGGATGCTTGCTGATGCATTTAAGCTGATAAAGTACATAACCTACGTTTTTGGAAGATAAGTGAGCCTGAGAGGATGTGGACCCCTTCTGGTGTCCTCAGTCCTAATATTCTGTAATGAATGAGTTTTGGTGATAGAACTGCACACAGGCCTGTGTTCATTGTTATTACTGTGTTTATATATTTTTAAAAATACTATTAAAATATCTTCTAGTCTTGATCTCGTGACCTCAATATTCTGGATTGTCACATCTCATATGCTAAGTGTTTTGTCACAGCGCTAATCTGAGCCCTAAAATGTCCCCACAACGTTTGAACTCAAAGTGACGCCTTTCCCACCTGTAACTCTCATTGGCTGTTTTCAAAAGTCTTTGCATTGTTTATAACACACAGCCTAAGCAGTCCTTCAGAATGCTCTCTATTACATGTACATGCACAATATTAGTGAGTGACGGGGACGGGATCACGGTATACTCACTAGAAAAACTAGACTACACCACTGCGATAAATGAACAAAAAGCTATCTCTGTCAACACAAGAGACGCTGTAAGATTTATAACGGAAAAAACAACAGAAAACAAGACCACACAGTCTCCACGGCTCCCACCGCTCTGGGGAAGCACATGGAGGTTGCCAGTCGCTCACCACACCGGCCGTTCACAGACGGCGAGATAACAACTCCCTCCCCGGAGTAACTGACCTCACGGCGCAAGGAGAGGCTACCAGTGAGACGCTGCCAGTCACGTATACTCCTGCAAACCACTCAACAATACACACAGTAATCTAAGGCACACACAAGTTAGTACTGAGAACAGAAGTAACAAGCTGGCTGGGGCAAAGTGAGTCCGAGAGCATTCCCCTCGCTCTGCTTATGTGACCCACTAATTGCCAATTAGCCACAGCTGCGGGATCAGCCCAGCATCACACAGGTACACACCTGCAGAAGAAAGAGAGACACGCCCACAGTAACACAGACAGCACACAGACCTCATGGGTCGTAACAGACATGATGTTGCTTTGGTGTTGGTGAGATCGGTTTTGGGAGAGTTGTGGCTGGTCGCTGAAGAATCGTTGAACTGAAAGGTGGAAATTGAGATTGAACGAAAAGAATTGCAAACATAACAGGAGTGGCGGCGGTTCGGTACGGCTGTACTGTGACTGGACCGGAGATGGAGGAAGGAGGTGGAGGAGGACGAGGAAAGGGCAATGGTGGAAAGGGAAAGCAGGTAGGGAGTGGAAATGATAGTCTGATTAAGAAAAGGAAGGCTAACACACTAGGAACGAGTAGTAGTTCGGAAATGAGTAGTGAGGAGAGTGAAGTATTTGCACAAGAGGATTGTGGTATTGATGAGTATAAAGTAGTTGTCAATTTCCGTGAGGAAGGCGGAGTAGGAGGTGTAAATCCGGTCAGATTAACAACGGCATTAAAGAATGCGATAGGTGATATAGTTGCAGCAAGGGTCCTAAGAAATGGTAGTTTAGCGGTTACGTGTAAGGATAGGGTTCAGAGAGAGCGGGCACTGAAGCTGGAAAAGGTGGGACAATTTCAGGTAGTAAGTGTTGTAAAAGATCACGGAGGGAAAAAATGGAGTAAGGGGGTGATCACAGGTATTCCGGTGTGTGTAGAGATGGAGGAGATTAAGACTAATATAAGAGGGGGGAATGTAATGAGTGCACAAAGATTACAAACAACAAGAGATGGCGGTAAGGAAGATAGTCAGTCAGTTTTGTTACAGTATGAGGGAGGGGACCTTCCAGGAAAAGTAACAATTGGATATATGAGCTACTTTGTGAGACCATACGTGCCTAAACCACTTAGATGTTATAACTGCCAGCGGTTTGGACATGTAGCTGTAATGTGCAAAGAGACAAGAAGGTGTGCCAGATGTGGAGGGAACCATAATTATGGTCAGTGTGGGGAAGGTGTCCCCCCTAAATGTTGTAATTGTGGGGGTGCACATAGCGTGGCTTATGGAGGGTGTGCAATGATGAAGGAAGCGGTACAAGTGCAACAGGTGAGAGTGGGACAGAAAGTATCATACGCAGAAGCGGTTAAAAAAGTTCAGAACCAGACAGCAGGGTGTAGCTGAGGAGATAATGTAAGACATGAAGCAATGCAAGTGAAGCAGAATGAGGGGCATATGATACAAGTGGATGTTAGAAAGTTAGTGACATTTATTGCTGGTGTGATTAATGGTACTGCAGATGTAAAGTCAATGACAGAAAGAATACAGCTGATAGTGATGGCAGCAGTACGGCATTTGGATGTAACAGGGCTGACATGGGAAACAGTGAGAGATGATCTCAAACATCAGTCTAGTCAGGAATCATGGGTTGGTTAATATTTATCATGGTGTTATTAATACATTGGAATGCCCGAAGCCTGGTTGCAAATGGACAAGAGTTTAAACGATTTATTGATGAAATGGTGCAGAAGCCAGATGTTATTTGTATTCAGGAGACCTGGCTAAGGCCAAATATGGATTTTGTGATACATGGGTATGTGGGTATCCGTCGAGATAGAAGCACTGGAGGTGGGGGAGGATGTGCTACATTTATTAAACAGGGGATGCCATATAGGACTCTGGGATTAGGGAAAGAACTTGAGTATGTGGTGGTTGAGGTGTGGCTAGGAATGGAGAATGCAGTGATAATCAACTTTTACAATCCGTGTAAAAGATTGAAATTAGAATTAATGGAAGAGGTGGAGGGACAGGGAGGACGAAAGGTAGTATGGTGTGGAGATTTTAATGCTCACAATCCACTTTGGGGGGGAAAGAGATTGGATGAAAATGGGAAGGTGATGGAGTAGTTGTTGGATTTAAAAGGGTTGGTGTGTATTAATGATGGTAGTGGGACTATAATTGAAATTGGGTCAGGAAATGAATCAGCGCTAGACCTTACCATCACATCTAATGAACTAGCAAGGTTTTGTGAATGGGAAGTATGGGGGGAGTCGACAGTAGGGAGTGATCATTTTCCTATATTATGTACAATTAGAATGAGGGTGGAAAAACAGTCTGGAGAGGGAAGAAGGAGATGGGTCTTTAGAAAGGCTAATTGGAACAAATTCAAGGAGTTATGCGAGGAGAGGTTAGCTGGAGAGGGTAGAGATGTGGAGACTGAAAGAGAATTTAGTATTTTCCAAAAAATTATTAAAGAAGTGGCAGATGAAACAATTCCTAAGAGTTCTGGGACAAGAAGAAGGAAAGTGGTTCCATGGTGGACACAGGAATGCACGGAGGTAATAAGAGGTAGAAATAGGGCTTTCAGGATGTTGAGACGAACTCATAATTTTGAGCACTTACTCCAATATAAAAGGGCTCAAGCAGTTGTAAGAAAGACTATACGTCATGCAAAGAGGAAGTATTGGCGCGGGTTCTGCAGCTCAATAGGGAGAACGACGCCTGTGGGAGAAGTGTGGGGGATGATTAAAAAGATGAGCGGAATAAGGAGGGAGTGGGACTACCCGGTGCTGGTTAATGGGGAGGAGAAGGCAGTCACTGACAAAGAGAAGGCAGAGATGATGGCTAAAGCCTTTGTGGCAATACATAGCTCTGACAACCTGGAAGGTGAGCGGAAGAAAGGAAGACAAATGACATTGAAGGCGTATCCTGGGGTCTTGGAAAAAAGGGAGGAAGCAGGTGATGCGCTGAGTGCTCCATTTTCTAAAGGGGAAATGGAAAGAGCAATTGCAAGAACAGGTTTAACATCACCAGGAGAAGATGACTTGTGTTATGTTATGTTTTCATATATGGGTGAGGTAGCATTAGAAAGACTACTCAGGCTATACAACAGAGTGTGGGAAGAAGGGCAGCTTCCAAAGAGTTGGAAGGAAGCAGTGGTCGTCCCAATTAGGAAACCAGGGAAGGATCCGACTAAACCTACAAGCTATAGGCCAATTGCTTTAACATCTCATGTGTGTAAAGTTATGGAACGAATGATAACAGACAGAATGGTGTATTTTTTGGAGAAGAGGGAGCTAATTGCATCGTGTCAAAGTGGATTCAGGAAGGGGAGGGGAACAATGGATCCAGTGTTACCTGGAAGATGAAATAAGGAAAGGCCAGATCAATAAGGAAACAGTAGGTAGGAGTCTTCTTTGATGTTGAAAAAGCGTATGACATGATGTGGAAAGAGGGACTGATGATAAAACTGGATAAATTGGGAATAGGAGGTAGGGCTTTTAACTGGGTGAAGGATTTCCTGTATGGACGATCTATACGAGTGAGAGTTGGGAAAGAAATATCTGGCAGCTACCTCATAGAAAATGGGACCCCCCAGGGAAGTGTGATTAGTCCGTTGCTCTTCTCCATCATGATAAATGATGTATTTTCAGAGGTAGGGCCTGGGGTTGGAAGATCTTTGTTTGCTGTTGAGTCTTTCAGGTTTTTGGGAATGGTGTTTGATACTAGGTTGACATGGGCCGGCCACATTGAGAAGGTTATAGTTAAATGTAAAAAGGTATTAAATGGGATGAGGTGTTTGGCAGGAGTGGACTGGGGGGCGAGTAGGAAAGCACTGAAGGGGATATATGATGCACTGATAAAATCAGTAATAGATTATGGTTGCATAGCATACAGAGATGCAGCTAGAACTACATTGGCCAAGTTGGATGCAGTACAGACACAAGCGCTGAGAATATGCACTGGATCGTTTTATACGTCACCAGCAATGGCAATGCAGGTAGAAATGGGTGAGATGCCTCTGCAATTAAGAAGGGAACAGTTGGCAGCTAACTATTGGGCAAACCTCCAAGGACAGGGGAGGTCTCACCCTACAAGAGCAGTTATGCAGGAATGCTGGGAGCATGAAAGGGTTAAAAATCACAGTTTTGGATGGGTGGGAGATGCTATTGGGAAAGAGATGGGACTTGAGGGAAAGGAATTTTGCCCAACTGTTCCGCTGCCAGTCAGGCCACCTTGGCTCCTTTTGCAGACAAGACAGATAAAGTTTACATGGGTTCCAGCGCATGTGGGGGTGAAGGGTAATGAAACTGTGGATAGACTGGCAAAACAAGCCAGTAAACGGGAAGCTGTTGAAGTAGAAATGTCAATAAGTAAAGCAGAAGCCAAAGCACAGATCAGGTCAAAAATTAATAAAAAGTGGCAGGCACACTGGGATGCAGGGGAGAAAGGGAGACATTTATATAACATACAACAAAAGGTTGGGACAGAGAGGATCACGGAACGGAATCGAAGGGAAGAAGTCATCTTCACTAGGTTAAGAATAGGACACTGTGGGTTAAATAAGTACTTACAAATTATGGGTAAGCACATATCAGGTAGGTGTGAATTTTGTGATAATATTAAATCTGTGGAACATGTGATTTTTGAGTGTCAAAAATATGAGAGGGAAAGAGTGAAGATGAGAGAGGGGATAAGAAGGTTAGGGGGTCAAGGGAATTCACTGAAGGAAATGTTGGGGAAGTCATTAAAAGATATGAGTTCACTGTTATTTCGATTCTTAAGGGAAACAAGGCTGGCAGAAAGGATATAAGTTACATTTTGTTTGTTTGTTTGTTTCAGTTTTGTTTTGATGATTTATTTATTTATCTCCGGCCCACACTCCAGTACAGTAGGTGGCGGTAATGCACCATTAATGTTGGATGCCAACCGCCGTTAAACAAAAAAGAAGAAGAAGATATGATGTTGCATTGCTGTTAAATTAAATACATTTTCTTTTCGTCACAGGATCAAATGAGTCTCTCAGCAGCAGTGACTCTGGCGTCCCCAGTAAGTATCTTTGTAAAGTTGTCATTTCCCCTGATGATTAACACAGCAAACCATTTCAGTTGTGTTTGCTGTAACTGCAATGGAGTCTTATAAAGTTCAGTGTTCAGAGGTTACTGTAACTTGATGACTGAACTAAACCTTATCCTTTAAGTTAGTCAGCTGTACACGGGCTGTTCCAAATATTTCTAATTGGATAAAAATAATAAGTTTATTTTGTGTGTTTAACTTCATTAACAGATCCAGATGTCACAGTCGATCCCAAATGTGTTTTATTTCTCTGCTCTGTTGGTAAAAATGTTATTCCTGTAACTTTTAAATGTGAATTATATTAATATTGTTACAACCCGTACTCAAAAGGAGGAAACCCAAAAGTCTGCTCAAACCAAACTTTAGACATTGTAGTTCGTTAAAGTGCCATTATACAGTTGTGCTGTCGATTAGCCTGAAAACAGTGATGAGATGATGCACAAACAAAAAGACAACGTAAAAAGTATAAAAACAGGTTTTAACAGATGGACTAAATATTTACTGTGTGTGTGATAACACAGAGGAAGAGACCAAACCTCTCAACAGTAACTGTTTTCCTCTAGAAAGATATAACAAAGACATGATGTTTCATCGAGCTGTTAAATTAAATACATTTTCTTTTCTTCACAGGGTCAGATGGGTCTCTCAGCGTCACTGACTCTGGCATCCTCAGTAAGTATCTTTGTAAAGTTGTCATTTCCCCTGATGATTAACACAGCAAACCATTTCAGTTGTGTTTGCTGTAACTGCAATGGGAGAATATTTGCATATTTAAATCTTTTAAAGTTCAGTGTTCAGAGGTTACTGTGACTTCATGACTGAACTAAACCTTATCCTTTAAGTTAGTCAGCTGTACACGGGCTGTTCCAAATATTTCTAATTGGATAAAAACAGTTTATTTTGTCTTTTTTAACAGGTGCACAACCTTTATCTGTGATTACTGTCCCTGGAAAATGCTTTATTTCTCTGCTCTTTATTATAAAAGTGTTTTTGTTGTATTTAATATTTCTATTGTTAAACCCTGACTCAGGAGGAGGAAACGTACGTTACATAAAAGGGATTTCTTTTAGTAGTGTTTGTTTTAAAGTGATTTGTCATGCTCACACGTCAATAAGCCTAAAAAAACACTAAGATGATGTGACTGAACATTTCCTGTGTGGCTGTGTACAATAACACCAGTAACACCAGTAACACAAGCGACGGGGCCACAAGTCAGATCCAGTTTATCTTCACCTCTGGATAATCATTTAAATTATCAGTTTAAGTCACATTGGTCAGGAGCAAATACTTTGTGATCAGTGTTCAGATTGTGGACTAATTGGATACAAATAATAAGTTTATTTTGTGTGTTTAACTTCATTAACTTCATTGAGCTGTTAAATTAAATACATTTTCTTTTCTTGACAGGGTCACGTAGGTCTTTCTGCAGCAGTGACTCTGGCATCTCCAGTAAGTATCTTTGTAAAGTTGTCATTTCCCCTGATGATTAACACAGCAAACCATTTCAGTTGTGTTTGCTGTAACTGCAATGGGAGAATATTTGCATATTTACCATAGAAAATACATGAAAAAGTTACAGCAGACAGTCTTCTGTTTTCATTATCTATTATGTATTTATAAATTAACACTTTTATTCATCCCTGCAGATGATAGCACGGAGAATAAAAACTCCAGCGTCCCAAGGTTTTCTGGGACAGAATGAAGAACAACAAGTTCTCTGCAGAGAATATCATTTCCATCAGAGTACATGAAGACTCACTTTACTCTCTGGAACCAGATTTTCCAATTCTACAAATACATTTACTGTGGGATACAAATTCAAGGGGGAATTTGAAAACCGTGAACCTTCAGTACTAAAACAGCATTAACCCACTGAGTGTTGGAGCTCTTTGTACCTTGGAAACAGATCGATCAGCACTAAGTGAAAGTTGAGTGAGCTTGTTTTGATCAGGGTTAAAAGATCGTAGGTCAGGTTTGGATTCAGGAACGTGATTTAGAAAAGTATGGAAATATGAATTCAGAAAATCACCTTTTAAAGAGAAAAAAATACCATCAGTAATCTTAAATTTAAAACTAAACCTGTGCAACCGTGTGAGAATTAAGGAAATATTAGGAGGGGAATTGATTAGATTAGATTAGATTAGCTTTAGATTAGCTTTTATTGTCATACATGCACAAGTACAAGTACGAGATTGCCTTTTGTCGGAGCAAGCCCCCAGGCCGCAGCTATTGAAAGCGCAGCCACACGCTCTCGCGAAAAGGAGTAATGCAGACAGCAACATAGTATACCAACATCATAATGCACAAGACAACACACAGTACATGAGGTCACATGGTGGAATTTTTTGAGGGGATAATCAGGGGTAGAGGGGTACCTGTTGTTCTCAAATCTTACTCGAGTTCGGAACGATAGATTGTAGAGGAGACAAAACCAACGCTGACAGTAAATAGAATAAAGTCAGAGCTGTTCAGTAAAAAAAGGTTTTCAGTATTGCACTCAAGGTGGGTGGGACACTGGGGGGTTAAATGAATGGACATTTTTTATTATTATTAAATATAACTATGATTATATTAATAATATTAACATAATCATATATTAATTTACTTATAGAATTTTTCTACATTGAATCCATTTACTACAAATCATAATATGCTTCACATTACTGCTGACAATCCTCAGAGGAAAACTCAGTTTATTTTAATTTCATGCTGTGAAAACATTGACTTCAGACTTGCTGCAGATGATCCACAACAGAAAACGTAACTTTGACAATAAATACAACAGATGTGATGTTTATTGTTGTGGATTATTCAACCTGAGGATGTTTTAAATTCTACCAGATTAAAAGTGCATAGAAACCAATGGCTACCTCAAAACACACAATTGGAAAGAAGCTTTTAGCGCTTAGTTCAGTATGTGTTTTCAATCAATGTGTTTTGAGTTGGTGATAATTATTGATCTGTGGCTCAAATTGTTTATATTCATTATACAAGTTTTATTTTTAAGCTCTTAAAAGGTGCCTTTTGTTTGTGGTGGGTTTTCTGTCTTTAGCAAATGTAATTTCTTTTTGGCACTTTATGTAGTCAGCAAATATGAAAATATTGTTATCCAGCTGTTTGTTATTCTTTAAAGTGTGAGGATTGTGTGCTTATTTACCTGAGTTATAACGTTACCTCCTGGGGATAATATTTGTTTAAAAATCTTTTTTCTTTGGAAATAAAATTAAATCTGACAGTTGAAGAATCTCCAGTGAATCCTAAAGTCTGCATTATGTTATATTGTCAATGATAACATGGATTGTAAGACTGCAGTGGCGATTTATTAAATATTTGCAGCTACTGTCTAAAAAGTTATAATTAGTCATTAATATTTAATTGTGAATCCGTGTGCCAACATTTTAGGATAGAAATGAAATAATATTTTGTGTATGTTTTCTTTAAAAGGCCAAAACATGATCAAACCTTTTTCCCCTTTTACCTGTTGTGTTGTCTCTTTAAATGTTCCCTTTTTGTTGGCTGTGTGCTCGTGTTAAATAAAGTCAATCATAACAAAATGTTTTTTGAATTGAAGTGGTGTTTAATGAGCTGTCCTGCAGTAAAGAGTTACCAGCTTTGTGAGGAAGAGTCTATTTGTGGCAGCAGTTCCTTCATCTGTTCAGAACAAGCTGGAAGCTCTGAAGCTGAATGAGGAAATCTGCGTTCTTTGTGACGGCCAGCAGGGGGCGACTCTGCACAACTGAAGTTCAATGCATTGGAGTCTCAGCTGATTTATTACTTCAGTAAACACTTTCCTGATGAGTTTATGGTCTCTGTCACTTTCAAGTCTTCTTCAACACAGCAGGATGTTCATTTAGTAAATTATGGTCCCATTTAGAGGAAAATAGACCATAAAGCAAAGGATACTTCAGGGCGAACTGTCGATCAGGAAAGAGCCAACTTGTATCCACTGCACTGTGTACATTTAACTAGCTGTGAACTTTTTGGTTGGTTGTGTTTTCTTCTTAGATCTTTGAGCCTGTTTTCAATTCATGAAAGTTAACTGAAACATAAAAACGTCTTGTTAAACTGTCGTACTGAAAGATACTCTGAAGTGTCGCCTGTTAAAATGTTTCTTGTAAGTAGGGGACAGCGGGGTACGCTGTCACACTGGAGGCTCTGTGTCAAAAATCAAATAGCCATTTTGTGTGACTTCTTTTTGGTGGTCGAGGTCACTCTAATCTGAGGTGAGCACAATTTTATTAATTTTTTGTTTCAAAAGTAAAACCTGTCCATAAGTTCAAGGGGAGGACTCGTTCCACAGGAACCACTGTGCCCCCCTCTCGGCTGCAGAGTGAAATGGTCGGGGACGGCCGCTGTGGCCCCCATGTAACAGAGAGAGACTATCTGATCATCCAGAGCAGAGCTGTTACAACCAGGTAGGCAAAGCAGGCAGTTGTATATTCTGATTATGAAGGCCTATTTAACCTACAGCAATGATAACTGTGTGAGTGTCCCTTTAAATGCTATGATTGTTCTTATGCTCGAATCCCCTAATGAGCCCCCCCCCCCTTCCGTGGCTATGCACCTTAACGTGTTGACCTCCAAAATATATCTCCAAAATTATTATTGGATTATTAGTTATAAGACGGCCACATGTTTTTCACATTTTTGTGTTGCTAACTGCAAACATGGCCTGTTTATACTGAATTTTCTCCAGCTGTTCATCAGGATGGTGTTTGCATTTAAAGTTTATGTACTATTCAGTTAAGGCACTTTTTTGTCTATATTAATTGCAAAATTTTAATATGAATGTGTATTCCATTTTTTAAATATAATTTCTTAATAAAAAATGTGTTTAGCACAGGATGGTGGACGTTTGCATGTTAAATTTATTGTTAGTATGTGTCTGCACTTTCTAAAACTAAGCTGGTAATGAAAATAAATGTTTGGAGATTGGACTGAGGTGTCTATGATGTGATTCCCGAAGGGTTGGGGGGTTCAGTTTGGTTCGATATTGGACTGTACAGATCTCTTTGGGGCCCCAAGATGTCTCCCATCCATCACCCCCACTCATCCTTATAACTTCCAGATCAGTTCCTTCACAACTCAAACTTACAGCAGTCACCCCATCATCAAGAAACCTGGTCTGAACCCCAACATCATTTCCAACTTCCCATCTGTCTTCAGTCTCCCCTTCTTATCTTCTTATCGCTGCTCAATTCAAACCCACCTCACCTCTAACAACCAGTTTGAACCATTTCAATCTGGATTCAGCTCACAACACAAAGTCACCTATGACCTCCTCCTCTCCTCTGACTCTGGTCACCTCACCATCCTCATCATGCTCGACCTCACTGCAGCCTACGACATCAACCATCCACTGGAAACCTACTCCAACATCACTGACAGTTCATAAACATCAGCCGCTGCACCTCCTCCGCTGCTCCTTTGTCACAAGGCGTCCCCAAAGATCCGGTGCTCGGTCCTCTCCTGTCCATCCTCTACATCCCTCCACTCGGAAATATCATATGTAGACATGGTTTACACGCTGATGACGTCCAGATCTTCATTTCCACCAAATCCATCACTGGACTCTAAAACCTGGATGCAAACCAACTCCCTCCAACTCGATTGAAATGAATCTGACATGACCTAATTTTACAAGAACAACGTCATCATTTATTTTTTCAGTCTACCTGCCCTAAACTCTGCTGTGCATAAAGCTGCGATGTTGCTCTGCTGACTCGGCCCCTTCAGACCGTCTGCAGACACAGAACCGTGTTGGACTGAAGGTACTGGATGGGAGGAGGAGGATAAAAGAAACGTACTTGTTCACCTCAGCACCTCAGATAAAGTGCAGCACAGTCCCAAACAAAGCAGGTCTGCGCCTCAGATCTTAGATGTTGTTTTGCAAAACTCTTTCAGTTATTTACCGCGACTCACAGCGGGAGCATCGACATAATCAGTTATATGTTTGTTTTTCACTGCGGCAGAAAATCGTTGTGTGGATGCACATGTCAGTAAATAAGCGGCACATATTCAGCCCAGTCACTGAATCTCTTTATCTTGTTGGGGAAGTTTCATATTCACGAAGCTAAATGCTCTAAGTCTGCCCCATGTTTTAAAGTTCCTAATCGAAATTGACATCGAGTCTCTTAAACTTGTTTCAAACAAGAAAAGCATTTCAATAAGTAACATCTACTCAGAGCTGTTCATCTGAAAAAATATCTTCTGCCACCTTCTCACCTACTCATCTCTTAGTTTGTCCTGTTTTGTATTTCCTTTCTATTCTGTTATTTAACTTTATTATTAATTTATATATATTTTGCACTGTTATGTTACATTAAGACTTATATTGTGCTTATAAGCTGGAATGTCTGGATGTTTGTAAACTGATGTATTAAATACCTGCATTTAACTGCGTGTATTTAAATTAAAATAAGACATACGATCACATAGTAAAACCTGTTCTGGATGTACGTTGATGTAGAAAAATGTTTTGCACATTAGGAAGCTGGCTACAGAAAAGAAAAGTAAATTCAAGACTTAGGCCAGATAAAAAAGCTTGAACCTTTACCAACATGTTTATTTTCACAAAAACAGACACCGATTAGAAAAGAAAAGTTCCACCGGATTTTGTCAGAGATCGGTGCAAAATAGAGCCTCATTCTGTTACCAGAACAGAGAACAGAGACCCGAGTCGACATGAAATTGTGTAACAACAGACTTTCACCCCCTTCCGGACCTCCTTTTATAGCTCTGTTTCTTGGCTCCCTTTCCTGCCTGTCTCCGGTGTCTCCAGATTTTGGTGCCAAAGCATTTGGTGAGAAAGTCCCTGCCTGCTCCTCCTCTCTGTGTCCTCTGCATGCTCCGCTTGGTCAGGACATTTCATCCATAACCTGACCTTTGTGGAATAAACTGGTGTTTGTGCTCTGAGCTAGAAACAGGACTTTCTTACTGTGATGGACTATATTGATGTTTGTTTTGTAACACAATTTACACAAATTCTGCTTCTACATGTTTTTGATGCTGTGTTGCTATCCCACTGTGCTGCTCACACAGACACACATGTGCAGCTGGGCAGTCAGATACAGAAAGGAGCGCACACACTCAGAGCTACAGAGTTTTAACACTGTGATCCCAACTTCATACTATAAAATAACACTTTAAATGATGACAATGTAGACCACCATTGCTCTAGTAATTAATAATAACAATTTAGGCTATAATGCTCTAAAATAATTTACAACATCCTCCCACTTCCCTGTAAAGTGCTTTGAGTATGTAATTCATTAATTCTTTATTAATTAAAAAAAAAACTGTATTAACGTGCGATAAATAATTGTCGGCGTTAATTAATTAATGCATTAAGGCGATAATTACACGTTACAGTGGCCAGTCCTAATATATAAAGGCCTATAGGGGAGCAGGGAGAATAAAACTGCAGATTTTCTAGGAGCCCAGCCTGAAACACCAAAGTACCTCAGCACATACAGACACAGGACTTAACAAAACCGGATTAGTTAGTACTTTAACACATCCTGAAATTTTAAATGTCCAAGTTTTACAGTTTAGAAGCTGGTGAAGTTTAAAGGTCACTGGTGTTTCAGTCGTCCCGGCTCTCTCTTATAGGCCCAGCCATCCTTATTTAGATACAGCGGAGGGGCAGAGTCCACCAGGCTGCAGCCTGGACCACCAGGTGAAAAGGGAAATTATACTGAAGTCGTTCCACATTTAACTCGATAGCACCTGGGATTGACAGAACACACATGTGAGCTGTTGATGACAAATGATTTCTGTCTCTAACGTTATATTTTAAAATGACGTGAAAATGTGACGTCACATGATTGAAAAGTGTTTCAATCGTCCCGCAAAGACAGAGAGCGGGACACCCAGTGGTGGCAGAGGCAGAGGTTGAGGAGGTTGAGGTGGTCTGCTGTTGTTCTGCTGCAGCTTCCCCTGTCCCCCCTTCCCCTGCAGCTGATCCTGTTCTTCTAAGAGTCCTCAGCCCTCCTCAGCTCTCTCTTCAGCATGAAGTCTGATAAGACTGGGGGCCGATCTGCTGGGTCGTGTGGTGGAGCAGCAACTGTTCCATTAGGGTCTGAGCTGCTGGCTGTGCTCCTATTGGCTGAGGCTGCCTGTGTTTGACCTGCTAAAGAATTCTGGACTGGGTCTGTTCTGGTCCGGCTGAGGCTGGATGTGGATCAGCTGTGCTGGTCTGTTCTTGTACTGATGATCCAGCATCTCCTCTACTGACAAACTAAAGCACAGCTCCTGTAAATTATAGATATTTTCTATATATTAATGTTATCAGCTGCATCAGGTCCATTCTAACGTCTCCTTCAGGTTTCTTTCAGCACGTTTTCAAATATACAATGGTGCATAAGTTCTTATCTTTAGATTCAAAGTCATGACATTTTTCCTTTCAGCTGTGATTGTGTTGTTTTAGAATATCTGTAATTCTCAAAGTCCCTCCAGACTGAGATGCAGAATGATAATGTAGGAGCCTCCTGTGAGTCTCCCACGTGTTCTATGTTTATGGTCTCATTCATAATATTCACTGCACTTGCAGTGTAGGTGGTGGGCGTGTCCACCGGGGTTTGGGCGGAAGTGAATTAGTCTATTTGTTTGCTTCACCTGTGTTTTTTGCGCTTTGACAAACGGGGGGGTTGCAGCAGTTGTATTTTTTTATGTGTTGAAGTGTAAATAAACTTAGATCACTGAGTGGAACTTATTTTTCGCGTCACAGTGTTTTCAGCCTCTCAGCGTTTAGTCCCTCGCGGCTGCAGTTTTCTACGGAAACGAGCTGTTTATCACGGATTCCGCGGATCACACCGGGACGCTTTGGATATGAGAGGAAACACGGAAATGTTTGGAGCTCAGCTGGATCGGATGGCGGTTCATTCATTACCGCTCGGAGGAGAAAGACCAACTGAAGCGGTATGTAAACATGGTGGGAACCTGTGCTGTGTGAGTTGTTTATTTGAACACAGTGTAAATGGGTTACTGCCGCTTGTGTTGTATGTTGTTGGTCTTTGGATGCGGTTTCTGATTGATTGATTGATTGATTGAACGAACAGCGTGAGTTCTTGGATGATTTATGGTACACTGGGAAATGGCAACAAGTGGATCAGATTCAGATGTCAGTGGCTCAGAGATGGATGAACAAAAGAGAGAAATCAAACTCACTTCCAAGGCCTTGGGGAATAAAATTGAAACAAAAGGTTCACAAAATCAAAGGTCAAATACAGACAATAAAGGATCTCATGCCCCACAAGTACGATCTCATCTTGAGAAAATGAGTCAAATGGTGGATGAATCTACTCTGTTACATGAGTCTGTGATTCTCATACTTCCTGAAGAGGAAAAACAAAATGAATGGTTTGTGAATGTACTAAATGCCACAATGGATTAATGGAGGATGCAAAAGGACGGCTTTCTGAAACTGGGAGACAAACAGGCCGTACTATTGCTCATGCTGTCACAAATGATGCTCCCATATTTGTATCACAAAAGGAATCAATGCACATCATAATGATAAAGAGTCTGTTTCAGATCACTCTGGGCAAAATTTTCAAGCTTCTGTCACACGATGAAATTAATCCAAGTGATGGTGTGTCAAACACAGGAAGTACAGGTTCTAATAGTAGGCGGAGCTCGGCTGGAACAAGGTCCAGGACCTCAACAACATCACGCATTAAAGCCGAAGCAGATATGGCTGCTCTCATTGCAAGACAAAGACAAAGAACCAGAGGAGCAGCTAAAGGAAAACGGGAAGAGTTTGAACCTGAAGCGGCCAAACTGAATGTGCTGAGAGGCTCAGGAGGGTCACTGAACACTTAGTGCTGATGCAAAAACATTTGTACCTGAAACAAATATCCCAATACTTGAAAAGCTCAATCCACATTTCTTGGGTACAAAACCTCAAGTGGAAAATGTTCAACCACCACAACCTCAACCCACATCATCAGGACTTCCTGAAGTCACGGGACATCAAGAGACCGTACAATCACGTCCATTGTTTCATCACAGGAGTCATCAATCAGCAACACTGGCGACAAGCAGCAGTGATCAAAGTCAAATAATTACGGTTTTGGAAAAAGAAACTGAAATAACTGCTTTACTGGTTCAGCAACAATCTCTTTCATTTCTGCCTAAAAGAGACATTCAGGTTTTTGACAGTGATCCTTTGCAATATCCCACCTTCATGAGGGCTTTTGAACACAGCATCGAAGAGAAGGCTGATAATCCTAAAGGCTGCTTGTACTTCCTTGAACAGAACACCAGGGGGCAGCCAAGGGAGCTTGTCAGAAGCTGTCAACACATGACAGAGGATATGGCCAGGCTAAGGCTCGGCCCAGAGAACCTGATATGGAACCTGAGAGGGCAACCCACCTCATTAGCTATGTGAGCCAGGGGTGCGTTCGGATTACACAGTTTATTCAATCAATACATAGTAACGCACCGCATTTAACGTCCAGTAACGTTAACGGCGTTATACTTAAACGCCGTTACTTCCAACACTGCTTAGAAGTGATAACAGTTTCTTCACAGAACTTAACATAATAGCCTATGTGATTGTGTCTGTCAATTCGCGATGATCAGAGCATCCGACTCTGTAGTCAAAACCATCTCTGAGCTCCTCCTCCCCATCCTCAGTCCACTGACGTAGGCTACAGTTTTCAGGAGAGGTTTTTCACGCCAGACTGTCTGTCTGTATGTTGGAAGGAGATGAATGACATTATGATCGGACCTCCCAAGAGGGGGGGGACTCACTGCCTTATATGCGTCTGGGATGTTGCCGAAGCATTGGTCCAGTATGCGAGTGGGCGTGGTGACTGCTGCAGAGTGGGTAGATGAGGTGACAGCTGACATGTGTTGAGATCCCCCAAAATAAAAAAACCGGCTGATCTGTCGATCGGAAGAGTGCAGCATTGAAGCTGTCGGTTATCGTTTCCGCAGCTTCTTTATAGGCCCTGGGACACAGACAAGAATAATGGTGATTTGCCCAAACTCCCGCGGAAGGTAAAACAGCCTGATAGATACAGACAGCAGCTCATAGTCTCTTGTGCACATTTTCTTGAGCACTTTAAATTGTGAGGCCCAAGCGCTGTCAATGAACATGCAGAGTCCTCCCCCGATGGATTTTTTAGATGACACCTTATCTGCTCTTATTAGCCTACTGTGACATCCCTCCGTGTCAATGCATGTGCTGTCTTCCTGGAGCCATGTCTCTGTGAATCAGAGCAAATTACCTCTCCGAAAATCCTCATCATGATCTGATGTTTGACAAAGTTATGATGGGAAGCGGGCGTCTGCTTCCTCGCCTTCTCAACCTGTTTCGAATGCCCCGGAACCTCTTTCTTCCTTTGCCTGCCTTGGGCTTTTCCACGAGGAGTTGATGATACATGATTTAAGTCCACAGGCACAGCTTTATCCCGTATAGGGCAAGAAGAAAATCCCTCGAGTACGTAATCAATGGTGTTCACTTCCTTCATTGTTACCGGCTAGGGCAAAGTTCTCTCTCATAACAGCATATAGAATGAATAAAATCACCACTGCACACAAGTAGCCTAATCCATTTCATGTTGCCTGACACAAAAACGTGAACAAAACAGAAGTTGACACACGATTAACGCTGAAAATTCAAAAACAAACAAACGAACGGAGAAGCACAGGGTCAGCAGCCGTGCCGCGCCCCCAAAACATCTGTTAACTGAACTCTTTGCTTTTGGTATTTTCATGTGGTTTATTGAGAAAAAGAAAAATCCCGAATTATGCCAAACTTATTGTTAAAGTTAGTCAGCTGTACGTGGGATCTTTCAGAAATATCTAAATGGATAAAAATAGTTTATTTTGTGTGTTTTAACTTTGTTTTTATTAACAGGTGCATCTCCAAATGCTTTGCTTGGTAAGTGTTTTATTTCTCTGTATTTTAAAAACTTTATCTATGAAATGTTGAGTGTTTTTGTGCAAATGACAATATTTTTGTTCTTGCATGTAACATTATAGAGTTACCTAAAAGACCTTGTCACTGACTTCATCTATGGTTTATTAACATTGTCTTTATTCACAGCAGCTGGCGACAGTGGAGCCAACACTGCCTAAGAAAACTGCTTTATTAGGTGACTTCTAGATTTTATTGGACTTTAATTTTTGTAACCCTCAGAAAACAATTCACAAATGTGTAGGCCTACTATGATGCGCAAATATTTCACTATCTACAAGTATGTATTTTTACATTTGTGATGTTTAAAATCACATCCACAAAAATACAGTGCAATTTGCAAATATGTACAATTTACTCTGCACACACATTTTAATTTCGCTTACATTTGTGGATCTATTTTTACACACAAAACAGTTTCTGCACATTTGCGTATCATTTCCTGTAAATTTGCAGGTCACGTTACATTTGTGATGCATTTTGTCCACTCTGTACCACAGAGACCTGTAAACAGAGATCTGTAAATGTGAGAGCAGTTTATTAGCTACACCAGCAGGTGGCCGTAGCGACATTGCCCCTCATGAGTTGTACGAATATGTGCTGCAGTACCCAGGATCATAGACATAATACAGCCCTAACGGCCGCTACTGCCTACTGGCGCGGACGAGCCGTGCGGCCACCATCTTGAGCCGGTCACCCGCTCCACTCGGTCTAATCTGTTTGGAAGGTGCCATATCTCACTGATTACCAAACTGATTTTCACTAAGTGTTTTTTGCTACAAAAGGTTAAACACGTAACTATGACACGGGATACATGGTTCGGCGTATTCTAACATTCAGTGGGCTCAACAATAATAGAATATTCTGATATGATGATATAAAGTGACCAGACGTCCGAGATCAAAACTGGGAACATAAAAGGGGAAAAACGGGGACATTTTTACAGTTTGACCATCAAATTTTTAGTATTTTAAATTAATACTATTACTTCTATTCATTTTTTTCTGTATTTAGCCAACTTCACATTACTGGCAAAAAAATTGAGAGGAAAACTCTTTTGGTTTCATTTTATTTTAATATTTTATTTTTTTATTGTGTGCTGTGAAAACGAACTTGCATTGAATTGAGACTTGCTTCAGATGATCCACGACAGTCAACATCATGTTTGCTTATATAACTGACATTTAGATAGAACAGATGTGATGTTTGGTTTGGTTATGTAACCTGAAGGTCTTTTAAAATCTACAAGACCAGAAGTGAATGAAACCAATAGCTGCCTCAAAACATCCACAAACATGAAGGATTCAGCTCTTACTTCAGTCTACAGTTTAAATGTGTAAATGCACTGGTATTATTATATAAGTAGAATTATTTAAGGGCTTAGCCAGAATTTAAATGAAGTAATAAATATATTTTGAGTGTGAGATAATCAGGGACAATTTAAGTGCTGCTTATTTTTATTTAAAACTGTTTTAAATACAAGTTTTAAATGAGCTCTTGAAAAAATGCCTTTGAAGCTGTAAAATGTGCTCACTTAGTGTGCTGGACTTATGATCACTTTATTTATCCTAGATAAAATGGAGTGTGTGTGTGTGTGTGTGTGTGTGTGTGTGTGTGTGTGTGTTAGTGTTCTGTACACAACTGTAAGAGTCTTATTCTTAAGGAATGTGACCAGCGAAGAAGCTACCTGAGTATCAGTACACAGGACAGTAATCTGGAAGAATTAGAATTCAAATTGAGCCATGCTAAAACACAAAATCACAATATGAGATTCGGGCACAGAGTAACCAAAATCAAAACACAGAGAAGGCATGGCCAAAATAATAAAAGACAAGCTCAGAACAGGCTCATGACGGGAGCAGCCTGCTTCTTTCCATTGTTCTGTCAGTGTTTCACCGAAGGCAGACACACACACGCCGTCACATCAAAGTCAGCGTGCCAGAAAGCGCTCATTACTTCAATAACCTCTCAAAAGTGCAACCACATTATCAGATGCAAGACGCAATTTAATTTAATTATGCACATTATTACAAAATCTTTCTGCTGAAAAAATGTGCTTAAATTGTAAAACACAGAATTCAGAAAAATGAGGATGGATTTCATAGGGCTCCAGGAATTAACACAACTGTGGAAGGTAATTTTAAAATAATCTCTGTATAAATAAAAACTAAAAATTGTTGTTGTCCTACACCTTTTATGTTATGTTATTGTATTTTGTACACAGGACAGTAATATGGATCACATTAGCTAGTGAAGAACTATACCAGCTGCTAACATTATCTAACTTGAGCCAGCTAAAACAAAAAATCACAATATATTTCACATGCTTTGCAGTAATGTCGGAGGCCTCTCTCTTGTGACTACTTTCTGATGTTGGCGGTGTTTTGAGTGACAACGAGCTGGTTCTTGTTTGTTTGTTTTATCCTTCCTTGGAGTATGTGGAGTGTTGTGCTGGGAGTTTTTTGGCGTTAGTGGACTCCATTTCGTACTCTGCTGTGCTGTCGCTGCGCGTGTTACGCCACTGTAAAAGGGGAAATAGAAAGTATGACACGGACACGATGTAGCTTCAGTCAAGTCCAATGTAATGCATTTACCATGAACAGCAAAATAACATGTTTACATAATATCACAATTAAACATGTCATCCTCCCTTTGCACGACATAATACTGTCCCTCCAAAAAACTACACAATTAGAAAAAATATCAGCTGGTCAGTTATAACTCCATATTGTTACTTACAGTATCTACCTCTGCCTGTTAAACAGAAAACACATTAAACCATTAAATGCCTGAGTTGAACCTTTTAAAGCGAGTTACCAAATATTTATCAAAATACATTCACAGCATCTTAAAACACCATTGGAAAATAACAACACATTTAATAAAAGATTATTTAAACAAAAATAAAGTAGACAAAATGTAGAAAATATACAGCACATTAGAAAATATTCTGTAATGCTAAATACTGCTATTTTATAGTTAGTTCTTTAGAATACACTGAACATTTTAACCTCAGTAGCAGTGTTGCACTCAAGTATCTTGCCCAACCTGATCTTGATCTTGCCTCAAATAGTCGAAGATTTGATACTTCAATGGGGCGGAGCCTGATTCAACTGTCTCACAGTCGAAGCCTCGCAGTGAAACAAGAATCACGCCATTTTGGCGATGTGGGAATGCTTAACGTATGACTTTACATAGAACTACCAGTTTACTCCCAATAAGTTTATATACATTACAATATACATTTCAACGTTTATTGCTGTAATTAAACATGTAAAAGGAAAAAACTTCCGATTAAAGTTTTTAAAGTGTGTGAATAAATCCGAAATTGTAACCCTTAAACCTGGGTTGTCAGTGTGAATGTGTAGGCGTAGCGTGTATGTAGGGGCAGTGGAGACGCAAAACTGTGCACAAGACCCGTGAATGGCAGGCGAGAGAGAAAATGGTCAACAATAAACCTCAGTTTAGCTTCGGCTTGCAATCGCTGTGCACAAAAACACACATGATTCTAGGGCTGAAACAATTCATCAATTAAATCAATTATTAAATTGCATCGACACAAATTCTTTGTGGTGAAGCTTCGTTTAATCCATGTAACTACATAGCTCACTGTTTTACACGAATATTTACTACTGTCGCAGATCGCGCTTAGCTGTGAATTCGATGACTCGGTGATGATTGTAGCGTCCCCAGCTGAATGATGGTCTACGCTTTTACTGATGGTTCACAGTGGTTTTATTCAGGAGAAAATAGGACGATACTGTAGCTCCATAAATCTGAATACACCCTGAACACACCGTAAGAGCTACGAAAGAAAAAATAAAATAAATGCATTACTCTCCTTTTATATTCCAATCATGAGATATCACCCTTTTTAACCTCTTAGCTTAGTGACAACCTCTGATAAGAGCGCTATAAGTAAGTATAATGAACTTGTTTAACAACAGTATTTTATGTCACATATACAGCTTTAACCTTATTTAACCTTATGTAGTAGTTACTGTAAAACACACATATGCTGCGTTTCTTCACACTGTACTACCAAGCCCTAAAAGCCCTAACATTAAAAATGTAAAATAACTTGCCAAATAATGACATAACTTCAGAAGATACCATATGATATAAATAGAAATATAAACAACCAGTATTTCAAAGATTATGCAATTAATAAAGGTCATTTACAATGATAATGGCGCTGTCTGCAAAGTGGAGGAAGAGAGAAAAAACAAGGGACAAAGAAGAAAGTGTCCAAAAGTCTGGGATTATTTCAAGCTAAGAGAAAACAACTCTGTAATTTCCCTTTCCATCCACCATAAAACAAAACTTATGTCGCCTTGGCAGCAAGGCAGCACGACGGCACGCTATCAGAAAGCACCTGGTAAAGCAGATGTCTGGTTGTTGGTCTGATGATGTTGTTGGTCTGACGTTTGCTGTATGACACACTATGAATTTCAGAAAGGGTTAGTAAATACACTGCTCAAAAAAATAAAGGGAACACGTTACAACACAATGTAACTCCAAGTCAGTCACACTCCTGTGAAATCAAAATGTCCACTTAGGAAGCAACACTGACTGACAATCAATTTCACCTGCTGTTGTGCAAATGGAAAAGACAACAGGTGGAAATTACAGGCGATTAGCAAGACACCCCCAATAAAGGAGGTTCTGCAGGTGGTGACCACAGACCACTTCTCAGTTCCTTTGCTTCCTGGCTGATGTTTTGGTCACTTCTGAATGCTGGCCGTGCTTCACTCTAGTGGCAGCATGAGACGGAGTCTACAACCCACACAAGTGGCTCAGGTAGTGCAGCTCATCCAGGATGGCACATCAATGGGAGCTGTGGGAAGAAGGTTTGCTGTGTCTGTCAGCGTAGAGTCCAGAGCACGGAGGCGCCACCAGGAGACAGGCCAGTACATCAGGAGATGTGGAGGAGGCCGTAGGAGGGCAACAACCCAGCAGCAGGACCGCTACCTTTGTGCAAGGAGGAGCAGGAGGAGCAATGCCAGAGCCCTGCAAAATGACCTCCAGCAGGCCACAAATGCGCATGTGTCTGTTCAAACGGTCAGAAACAGACTCCATGAGGGTGGTATGAGGGCCCGGCGTCCACAGGTGGGGGTTGTGCTTACAGCCCAACACCGTGCAGGACGTTTGGCGTTTGCCAGAGAACACCAAGATTGGAAAATTCGCCACTGGCGCCCTGTGGTCTTCACATATGAAAGCAGGTTCACACTGAGCACATGTGACAGACGTGACAGAGTCTGGAGACGCCGTGCAGAACGTTCTGCTGCCTGCAACATCCTCCAGCATGACCGGTTTGGCGGTGGGTCAGTAATGGTGTGGGGTGGCATTTCTTTGGGGGGCTGCACAGCCCTCCATGTGCTCGCCAGAGGTAGCCTGACTGCCATTAGGTACCGAGATGAGATCCTCGGACCCCTTGTGAGACCATATGCTGGTGCGGTTGGCCCTGAGTTCCTCCTAATGCAAGACAATGCTAGACCTCATGTGGCTGGAGTGTGTCAGCAGTTCCTGCAAGAGGAAGGCACTGATGCTATGGACCGGCCCGCCCGTTCCCCAGACCTGAATCCAAGTGAGCACATCTGGGACATCATGTCTCGCTCCATCCACCAACGCCACGTTGCACCACAGACTGTCCAGGAGTTGGAGGATGACTTAGTCCAGGTCTGGGAGGAGATCCCTCTGGAGACTATCCTCCACTCGATCACCTCAACTATTCTCTACAGGCGGGTGTCTTCCCTACTGCTTTTAAAACTGCTATGGTGAAGCCCCTTCTGAAGAATAATAATTTAGATGTTACAGTACTCAATAACTATAGACCGGTATCCAATCTGCCATTTCAAAGTAAAATTTTAGAGAAAGTTGTTTTTAATCAACTGAATGATTTTATTAATTCCCAAAATATTTATGATAAATACCAGTCTGGTTTTTGAATCAATCACAGTACTGAGACAGCATTGGTAAAAATTGTTAATGATCTTAGATGGAACATAGATATGAAAAAAACATCAATATTAAGCAGCTTTTGATACAGTAGATCACTCAATTCTTCTAAACAGACTGCACAAGCTGATTGGCCTCTCAGGTACTGTTCTAAATTGGTTCCGATCATATCTCACTGATAGAGAATTCTTTGTGTGTATTGATGAATCTTTTTCCAGAAGACATAAAATGAATTGTGGTGTCCCACAGGGCTCAATTTTACGCCCAACCCTTTTTAATTTGTACATGATGCCGCTTGGAGATGTCATCAGGAGCCACGGCATCAATTTTCACAGTTATGCTGATGACACCCAGCTATACATTGCAGTGTCCCCTGATGACCCAGGACCAGTAGACACTCTTTTTAATTGTTTCCTAAACATACAGTCATGGATGGCAGAACATTTTCTGCAGCTCAATCAGGACAAAACAGAAGTACTGGTCATTGGTTCTGAATCTCAGATGGAGAAACTTAAAATGAAACTACGAATGCTGGCACTAAGTCGCTGTGATAAAGTGAAAAACCTGGGAGTTATTTATGACTCAGATCTCAGTTTTGAGTTACATATTAGAAATGTTTCTAAGACCGCTTTTTATCATCTCAAGAACATTGCTAGAATACGACGCTTTCTCTCTCAAGCAAACACTGAGACACTTATCCATGCTTTTATTACTTGCAGGATTGATTACTGTAATGCTCTTCTTTCTGGCCTTCCGAAAAACAAAATCTCTAAACTGCAGCTGGTTCAAAACGCTGCTGCACGTCTTTTGACTAAGACCAGAAAGAGAACACACATTACCCCTATCCTAAAGTCTCTGCATTGGCTTCCAGTTAATTTTAGAATTGATTTTAAAATCCTTTTACTACTTTATAAGTCACTTAATGGTATTGGTCCAGAATACTTAGCAGATTTGTTTTTACCTTATAAACCTACTAGAACCCTCAGATCCTCTGATAGTGGCTTTCTAATTATTCCGAAAGCCTTAACTAAAACCTACGGTGAGGCATCCTTTCAATATTATGGCCCGAGGTTGTGGAACACCCTTCCTGTTGAGCTGAGAGCAGCAGGAAATCTGGATTTGTTTAAAGACAAACTAAAGACATACCTATTTAACCAAGCTTTTAACTGAGCTGTATTTTTATTTATTTATTTTCTGGTAAGATGGGGATTGATTATTGGGCTTGACCTGCTTTTATATTTTAGTTTTAATATTTTATCTTTTTAATTTTTCTATAGTGTGAAGCACTTTGTGTTACATGTTATTTGTATGAAAAGTGCTATATAAATGAAGGTTGATTGATTGATCAGTAGCATGCCCAGGTGTTGTAGGGAGGTCATACAGACACGTGGAGGCCACACACACTACTGAGCCTCATTCTGACTTGTTTTAAGGACATTACATGTGTTATTTTAGTGTTTCCCTTTATTTTTTTGAGCAGTGTATTAGAAGTTAGCGTGAGTTGGTCAGGTGATGCTGGATTGGGTGTCGATGAGGGGCCGAGTTTGGGAAAATGTTATCCCCCAGTCCAAAATTCATAACTGCGTGCGTGGTCGGGGTACATACCGAGTTCCTTCAGGAATGTGGCGTTCCAGGGTAGTTTTTGTAGTTGTGCGTGGGATATTTTCCAGCTCCGAGTTGCCTGCAACGCAGCAACAGCGTGTTGCGCTCGGCGACGGCAGAGTTGTTTTTGTCTACGGTCCACAGTGGTCTGTATTTTGTTCAGAGGGACGCTACAGTATTAGTTTATACTAAATGAACATCATCATTTGCAGGTTTAAGGGCTTCCCGCGTTAATTCGCTTCTTCTCAGACCAGAAGCTTTACCGTTACACCCTGAAGAGTTGGTGATATGGAGCAATTTAACTTGCAGTTCCCTAGACAGATGGGCTGTTACGGAGTAGTTCTGCTGTTTATGAACATCGAGGAGCAGAATGCAGCTTGAAAAACATGAACGTAGTCAGTTTTGTGTTTGTACTGTATAATGCAGTTTCTACCCAGCAAGCAATAGCCGTCGTTTCGCCGTCTAGGTTTGCTATAGACCTGATTTAGTCCGGCTATACGTAACCCACTTCTAGCCGAAATAACTTTACATGTGGTTTCGTGACATTTTTGCCAAAATAACTTGCAATGTGTATGATATCCCATCATTTAAGCAAGGTCTACAGTGATGACAAGGTTTTTTATTTCATTTCTGTCACTTGATTTACCGCGAGGCTGTGCGTGAGGCGCGATTTAGCTCGTTGACAGACCGGCTGTTTATAGCCCACTTTTAGTCAAAAAAGTAAAAAATGATTAAAAGTGGGTTTTGCCCTGGCAGCACGTGAGATAGTTGATATCCCATTATTTTTGCTATGTCAATAATATCAACAAGCTATTAAGTGTCATTAAAATGTCATGGTCTATCTGTAGCCACGATTTAGCTCTTATTTGGACAGGCTACGTGTAGCCTGCTTTTATACCCAGCGAAATAGAGGCAATAAGTGGTCTAACAGCTTGGCTGTAGCCTGTTTCAGACCAAATTGGTTACATGTAGCTTTCACCCATGCAGCTGTTGAGGTGCGTGATATCATTTCATCAAATGCAAGTAAGCGTTGAAACATTTAAATTATCTTTATTTTCAGCGGTAGCGTTCACTACATTAACTTTCATTTTAATTTAAAACAAAATGCAATTACTATTTTCAACCGCTAGATGGCAGCTGTAGCCCTACTGAGACAGGACTACTGGCAACGCGAGACTTGAAAGTTAGCCCTTTAGGGACGGCCAGATCTCGCGATAAAGACATCTGCCATTTTTAAGCGAGGGATACGTTACGATTTCGGCCTTTCAGCGAAGCAGCGGCTGAGAGTTTACTGCAAACACTGGAAGCGAAAAGACATTTACTTTGGTCTTGTAAGTATCTGTGTCTTTGTTTGACATGTCTTCATTATTTATCTACATTGTATGTTAACGTGTAGGAACCGTGACATTTCAGCGGGTAAGTGTAGAGTAAGGCACGTTGTGGTTAGCTTAACATGCTGCATGCAGGTGTAACTTAACGTTACACCATGATACCCACGGGTTTCCTCGTGCCCTTAAAAACTCTATTATCTGAATTCAGAGGGGTGAACATGAAACATGTACAACCTTACCCATTATAATTTGTAATGAAAGCCACACATTTTACTCACTAGATCATTATGATATGAAAATATGAGTTTTTGACTTTTGACACTAAATATTTATTGCTAATTCTCCAGCATACAGGCAGCAAAGACAGCAATAAATATTCAGAACAGAACACTTACATTCACAGCACATAGCTTTATCAAAAGAATGAAAGCAACTTTCTCTATTTGGTTGTTCTAATGCAACATGTGTCCTGTTCAAGTACCTTTATATTTTCCATAGAGATAAATGGGTCAGTAATAAATACTTTTAAATTAAAAAGAAAGAAACGTTATAAATGATTTTATTAACCTTCATTAGAATGATAATTAGAAATACTGTATGTTTTCATTTAAAATCATTTGATGATAGTGGTCATGTCTTATGGGAAAACAGTGAACATAGTCAAATGATAATGTTTACTTTATATTCATATTCTTACATATTCAACAGTTATGGATCCCATTTACCCGAGAGACTGGGGCCAACCGAGACCTATCTGCTGCTCTTCCTGTATCAAGCAGCAGTGTAGATGAAGATCTAGATTTGGATGTGGCCAACAAATTTATTTTGTCATTAGGGCCCGAGCACTAACGGTGCGAGGACCCTATTGAAATTGTAAGGATTATTTTTTTTTTTCTTTTTTCTGCAAAGTAACCTCGATTTTGGGGGCCTCAACGTGCTCGAAAACTCACCAAATTTGGCACACGTGTCAGGACTGGTAAAAAATTTCGTATTTTGCGGGTTTCGCAGATGGGCGGGGCAAAATGGCTCGCTAGCGCCACCTACAAAATTAGAAAAAATTAGCCCCTCGTCCACGTTCGACCTACATGGACGAAATTTGGTGGGGACATGTATCATATCAAGACGCACAACAAAGCCTCAAGAACCCATACCCTAAACTCGACAGGAAGTCCGCCATTTTGAATTTGGTGGCCATTTTGGGACGATTTGCACACTCCGTACTTTAACGAACTCCTCCTAGGGATTTAGTCCGATCGACTTCAAATTTCTGCTGTGCCTTCAAAAGGCATTGACGATGTAAAGTTGTGCTATCTGCGCGTTTTCGTCAATGGGCGTGTCCGTGGCGTCGACGATTCGCCATGAAACAGGAAGTTGTTGTAACTTCAGTGTACATCCTCAGACCTGCACGAAATTTTACACGCTACACAAGACTCCCGCCCTAAACAAATGTACATGCCGACATTCACCCCCAGTCATAGCGCCACCTGCTGCCAACAGGAAGTGTCCTTCAACGAAGCAGCCCCCGTTGCACGTTTGACCTACATGCACGACCTTTTTGGGGGACATGTCTATATATAGGGGAACGAGCTGAATTTCCTGGTATAGGCCACGCCCATTTCTGCCTTCAATTTTTTGCGCTAAATCACGAAAACTGACTAGCCACTCAGAATTAACTCCTCCGAAACCGCAAGTCCGATCGACATCAAATTTGGCATGGACCATCTCTGGACACACATCATACTGGCTTGTGCTCCCCAGATCGATACGCAAAAAACTGTTCCCGCTATAAGCTAACGATTACTCACGCAAAACGCTAGCAACACTAACTGATGTCATATCTTTGCTTTGGAATGGCCAATCGACACCAAACTCGGAGAACTTATGTGGGACGCCCCCCTGAGGGCCTGTGCAAAATTTGGTGCAACTAGCCCCTAGGTGGCGCTGTTTTACGCGAAAAATTAGTTCTGGCATAACCGCAAGTCGCATTGATGTGAACTTTGTGCCAAATTGTTCAGCATGGTCCCCTGACCTCAGTTACCAAAGTGCATCCTAATGTGCCCATAGGTGGCGCTGTTATTGGGGATTAAACAGGAAAAAGAATCCCATTGACTTACATTGATTTTATATCTCCGGATCCGCAGGTCCGATTGACACCAAATTTGGGTCAAATCTTCCCCATGGGCCCCTGATTACACCTGACAAATTTTGTGATATTTGGCCAAAAGGTGGCGCTTATAATCGAAGCTGGAATGCCATAAAAAGTGCCATTGAAATGAATGGGACTTCAAACCACGCCACAATTTGCCTAGGATAGAAATGGCCAATCAACACCAAACTTAGGGACCTTATGTGGCATGACTTCCGTAAGGTCTGTGTGAAATGTGGTGTCAATCGGCCAAAAGGTGACTATATAAATAATTTATGAAAAACCACTCCCATTCACTTACATGCATTTTATATCTCCGGTACCACAGCTCCAACTGACACCAAATTTGGGTCAATTGTTCCCCATGGGCCCCTGATGACACCGGACAAATTTGGTGCAATTTGCCTTATAGGTGGCGCTATAATCGCAGCTCAAATACTGTGGAGAAATCCCATTAATTTCAACGGCATTACAACCAACAAACATTTAGCTTCGTAACTACGCATATCTACATCGCACATTTATAAACTTTATGTCACCGTGTTTGGGGGATACTGCTGATTCATATGGTATAGGACACGCCTCTGTGCGATGACGATTTACTTTTGCAAAATTGCAAAACCAGGAAGTGATGTCATATCTTATCTTTGGAATGGCTGATTGACACCAAACTTGGGTACCTCATGTGCCACGACTTCCCGAAGGCCTGTGTGACTTTTGGCGCCAATTAGGCTCGCGGTGGGACACAGGAAGTGACGTATAACACCGTCATGCAGCATCCGAAACGCATAGCAAATTCACAGCCACAAAGGCAGAGGTCCGGAATTTGCAACGCGGCCGGCTGACACCCCGACGCGCCACATGTGCGAGGGCCCGCCCATCGCTGCTTGCAGCTTTAATTATTTATGTTGTTATTACCACATGTTGTTAACATTGTTTGAATTTTCATATACATACGAACTGTTTTGTATTCATAATATTTTAGCAATAATTAATTTATATTACCATCATGTTGTATTATCAGTTGTCTACGTTGTAATCCTTTGTCTTAATAAAATCTTTACATTTAATTTGTTTGGACGGATTACTATTTGTGACAACCTGTTTTGTTTGAGTGAAAACAATCCTTTAGCCACTATTCTGTTGTCTGTTAGAGGTAGATATGTAGTCATTCAAAGTCTGTGTATTTGGTCTATTCTTGGGCTATGGTTAGACGTCTATTAACTTTTCACTGACAGCCCAAATTCAGCCCTGTTTTAGCCTACACCGATTTTCAACGCCTATTAGACGTCTATATGTAGCCTTTCAATAGTGGTCTGATTGATAGACTATTTTGGGCTGTGGTTAGACGTCTACCAAACTTTCACTGACAGCCCAAATTCAGCCCTGTTTTAGCTCTACACCGCATTTTCAACGCCTATTAGACGCCTATATGTAGCCGCTCAAAAGTGGTCTAATTGATGACGCCTATTTTGGGCTATGGTTAGACGCCTACCAAACTTTCACTGACAGCCCAAATTTAGCCCTTTTTTAGCCTAGACGTCTGGGCTCTGTTTAGACGTCTTTTAACCGTGAAATTGCTTGCTGGGTATCCTGCCCGTGGATGGACCGACAGCGAACAGAGGTGAGTTCAGTTAATGTGGAGCGAGAAATGGTAAAAATACAAGAACTATCTCTGTTTAATTTAAACTTATCCTCATCCCACAGGCCTACTGCAACTAAGTGACTAAGAAAAGTCAAAATAGGCCTACAAGACAGAGTTAGATTAACAGGCTGTGTTTTATGCAGAAAGATCTTTACTTTTTTATCTTATAACATGTCAGAGAGAGACCAGCGCCAGAAACAGTAATGAAACGAACAGAAAGTTGTGAACACTTGTAATAATTCAGGAAAATATGACCCGTGAGAGGACAATGAAAAACTGGAGTCTCCCTCGAGTTAACCGGAGCTATGTTGCTCCTTGCTTATTTCTGTAACCTGCAACAGCAGCTGCTGCTGCGTGTGAGGTCTTATTTTTCTGCGCATGCGGGTCACTTTCAGGCCGCGGACAGTTCACACTGGAATCTGATGGGCCACATTTAAACTATGGATTTGGGGGGGGGGTCGGAATTGAGCATTAAGGCCTGCAGTCTGAACGGAGCCTAAAGGAACAGAGAATAAATATCTGTCTGTCTGTGTGACTCTCAGAGACACATTCCCTCTTTTACATCTACACGGCTCTCTCCAAACCTGTCGGACTCCCGGGGCATCCACCAGTTCTCAGCCATGGGTCTGCTGGACGGCAGGATGATCGACTACTTTGACAGCGAGCACCAGCAGAAAGTTCCCAAACAGGACTGGATGGAAGAGAGACTGGATCCAGATTACTGGAAGGAAGGAACAAAGTCCCACCTGCGCGAGCAGCAGCGTTTAAAAGGCAACCTCAAGATCCTGATGAAACGAATGGGACATAAAGACTCAGGTAAGATCCATGAAATGTGAACTGAATGTTTTGTTTTCTGCATCAAACTCCTGCTGGTTTGTTCTTTGAGTCAGAAACAAGATATATTTGCATATTCACACAGTTTCTAATTGTTGAAGAAACAAACTCCTTCAAAGGTCCATTCAGGAGCTGTTTGAGCTTTTGGATCCTGAATGTTTAAATTCATATTTTTCTGTCACTTTCAGGACGTTGTGGCCATGTTTGCTTAAAATCTTATTAAAAGAGTTTATTCTTGACTTTGGAAACAGCACTTAGTTGTGTAAAGAAAGAAAAAGAGCTGAGAGAAGTTCAAACCCTGGCTCCTTCCTCACCTCCACCCAGCTGACCAATCACAGCCTGAAGATGGTGTGACTGTTGGTTTCTTCAAAGAATGGTTGAACAGTTCCCAGCAGGGCCGTGCAGAGACCTTTGGAAGGGCAGGTGCTCAAAGTTTAAAAAGGGCACATGGAACAAGGATTTAAATTGGACTCTTCTCAGACTATTGACATAGAAATATATCGTTATGTTTTCCTTGTTGACACACATATACAGATGCTTCTGTATCGATACGTCAGCAAATGAGGTGACGCAAAAAGAAACAGCGAATACCCAACTCTAGCTTTAAAACACTGGGCTGACATAACTTCCAGGGAACAGTTGCTGCTTGTGTTGATACTGATACTACTGGAGATGATCTGTGACTACAGATATTAAAACAACTATAGGATATATATTAGCTGATTAAACAATTATGTGACCATAAAAAGATTGTTGAGTGTTTGGGACCAGCTCACAGTGACTGAGCTGCTGCAGCCACTACCAGGCTGACTGCTGGGGAGACGCTCACAGAGCTGCACACCGAGAGCTGCAGGTGGAGGAAATAAGATACCAGATTCAAAAAGAGTGGGAAATAAACTGAGAAGGAAACATTAATGGGGAAAGGATGAGGGAGGCCACGGCAGGGTGAGAGTGAGACAAACACATCTACAGACAGAGGTGTGTCTGTGTTGCCTGCTGTGTGTCTATGCAAAACTGTGATAATGATTTTATACATTTCATTGTGAATCTGAAATATATTTAGATTTTTATTGACTATATGTCTAATCATATATCTAAATAAATAAACTAGCAATAATCTTTTATAATATTCCTAACATCAAAGTAAAGAGTGAAGAAGAAACGGGCCCAATTAGATTTCAGAAACATGTATGAAATGTTTCTGAATCTTATTTCCTCCACCTGCAGCTCTTAGTGTGCAGCTGGCTCCCAAACACTCAACAATCTTTACATCTTTTCATGGTCACATAATTGTTTAATCAGCTAATATATATCCTGTTTGTTTTAACAATTCATACATTTTTCTGAAATCTTATAGGCCCATTTCTTCGTCACTCTTTACTGTGATGTCAGGAATATTATTTATTTTACATCAGCACAGACACTTTTTATGTGTTTCCAGTTATTGAGTTTTTATTGTAGTTGAGCTGTTGTAAACATACTGCTGCTGTCAAATGTAAATTTATTCAATACAGTTCTGAATTAATTGATAGTTTTTTTTACAAGGCTGAAGGCTGTAAGTCAGAGGAATAGGCTTAAAATTTTACCAATGTTGTTATACTTATTTTAAGGCACAAGGCTTTTATTAAGTTACTTTAATAATCCTGGTTTAATTGCAAAGATTTTAGTCAAATTACACAGAAAAGATCAGACCTCTCGACGCCCGTGAAACTTTTCTCCCTCAAACAGAACAAAGTGAACAGAGCAGCTTAGTTTATAGAGTAGAAGTAACGTCAGCTGTCGGCGTGTCTGACGGCAGCTGACATTACTTCTACAGGCGACACACAGCGATTAACACAACAGCTGTGCTGCTCTCTTTGCAAAAATCCAACATAGAGCAACATTTCACACCTGTGAGTTTGTAAAAAAAAAAAAAAAAGTCAAATCTTGATTATCAATCACATATTTTCTTAATAATGCACATTATATGGTTGTCATTTCAATAGCTTGATCATTTCTGAATATATGGACATCAAACTGTACCTTAGGTCCGTCTTGCTCATTCAAAACTAATCTGTACAACTTTTTGACCACGTTGGAAATCTGTTTTGTTTCTTGTTCTGAACAGCCACAGTCAAAGGCAGGTTGGAAAGCCGGCTGTCAGGTTTGTGTTGTTTAGATGATAATGCTGAACTTTTTAAGACCATCTCTCCTGGAAGGAATTCATAGTGTTGCACTCAGGTGTTGAAATGAAAAGTTACAGAAATAGTTTTGCCATAATCCACAAATAATCAGACTGTGTTGTTTCACTGTTCCGGCCCTCTGTCTGGTTTCAGACCTCCATGTTCTTCAATGGATGAGAGGCTGTGAGGGAAACATGCAGCCTGACGGCAGCATTACGTTTCACCGTGGGAAGAACATTTACACCTACGATGGAAACGACTTCCTGTCCTTCGACGACACCAACAAAGTCTGGGTTGCTGCGACTGAAGCAGCCAACCAGACAAAGAAGGAATGGAAGGACCTGGTCCTAACAAACTACAGACTCTACCTGGAGAACGAGTGCATGGAGTCGTTGAGGAAGTTTGTGGATTATCAGCGAACGCACCTTCAAAACGCCAGTATGTACAACAGAATTTTTTTACAGTTTGTTTTGTAGATAATAATGAACCAGGGCTGTTTCAAGGGCAGCTGGACTTGGTGGAAGATAAATGAAGATGTTTTGCTTCTCATCTCAGAGGCTTCTTCAGTTCTTACTGCACTGATTTGATTTTAACCTTCCTTTCATAACAGACTTTCATTCATTTGTAAAAGTCCTGCCCTTTAGCTTTAAATAAAACTTGTAGTTTTGTTCTAAAAGTTCAGGAGCTTCTTCCTACAAGTGGGAGGAGGTATTTTATCATCATTGCCTTAAGATGCTTTCAGGAAACGGGGCCTGGGTTGTAATGCTTCTGTTTGGCCACCAGCAATTAACTTTACATTTTTCTGTCCAGCTCCCCTGAGGTGTTCATGTTCTCAAAGGACACCAAAGTTGAGACAAAGGTCATGTTGACGTGCCTGGCCACAGGTTTCTACCCGAAAGACGCCACCCTGAACATCAAGAGAAACGGCCGAAGTTCTGACTGAAGAGGACGGAGTGGTTACCTCGGCTGCTCGACCAAATGACTACTCGACACCTTCCAGAGAAGAGACAGTGTGGAGATTTTAAGGAGGGACACGTCTACATTCACCTGTGAAGTGAATCATCCTGCATCCAGGTTACATGTTGAGAAGGAATGGGGTAAGAAACTTTTAAAGTTATTTACCATTTGTCATGGTGTCCTCTTCACGATTAGCTAATCACGTTCTTTCAAATCGCAATTTCGATTTGAAAACGATTAATCGTTCAGCCCTAGTTTTTACAAGCAAAAGAAATTTTGAACTTGTAGAAGAAAAGAATCTTTTATTGAGACTTGACATGGTCTCTCCATCCTCTTTTTCTGTTTCTCACCAGCACAAATTACTTAATTTATGTTATTTTAATGTTTTCAGATGCAGCATTACTGTCACTCAGCTTCTACATCGTCTTTGTATATTGAAAAAATATTCAAAGTGAAGTGAATATAAAACTAATGTGAATGTTTTCTGTGTTTTAGATCATAAACTACCTCCTGGACCTGAAGGACTTGGACTCATCATTGGTGTGGTTGTAGGGCTCCAGCTGCTGGTCGTAGTCTGTGTGCTGCTGGCTGTCTTGTACAACAGAGGCAAAAGTGGTAGGTGGCATTTATATGTAACAATCGTCTCTTGACATGAGATCAGTAGAGTGGAATAATTTATTTCTAAAATTTGTTTTATATTCTTTAATAAAATAAACAAACAATGTAATTTCACAAAATGGTCCTTTTTATTAAGAGAAAACAAAACAAACTGAACACTAAAGTTCTGTGCTTAAAGAACAGACGTGGTTCTTTAAAAATAAATCGTGGTTTATGCTTCATATTAACATTTTACCAACAAGGACATCATCAGATCATTAATATGTAATAATCGAGTTCCATGATGAACAATTGAAACTTTGCTGGGAGCTTCCTGGTTTCTGCCTCACAGTTAATAGTTTTTCTTTGTTGTTTTCTTTTACTGCCTGTACTTAAATATCTTTCTATATTTCTTCTAAAATGCCAATAAAAACCACCAAAACAAAAAGGATTTCCTTTAGCTTGTAGCTTCCTTTTAGTCCAAAACTCCACTGAAACACAACAGTCAGTCAAAGAGGCTTAAAGCTGCAGTAAACAGCAGGATAACTGATGGACTTCATTTCATCTTTAGCCCCGCTAGTGTCCAGCAGGAGGAATGTCATGCCAACCCACCGTGCCACTGTAAACATGTTAACTTGAGCATATTAACAACCAGAGTTTAGTGTTACGACTATAAATACTGTGAGACTAGAGACGTGTTCTACCCTGTTGTTTCCACCCAGTTATCTATCCGTTAAATATCTGTAGTTTTTAGGCCACTACAGACAGAGCTGCTCTTTGATGGGTTTATTAACTTTAATAAGTCCAAGGCCGACCCTCCATTAGTCTCTTAAAATCCTGTGGGGAAACACTGACTTCTGAATCAACAGTTTAAGTGAAGACTTTTGATTGTCCTCAGATTTAATCTGTGTTCAAACTGTGAACTTTAACGCTGTGTATTTTTAAAGCTTTTGGAAGGACAGATGCAGATTCAGACCATGACACTGACTTCATCTATGATCTATTAACACTGTCTGTTTTAACAGGACCTGGAGCCAAAAGTGAAAAAGGTAACTACTTTATGTTCAAGTGTAATGAAGTTTATTGTTCAGAGGTTCCTGTAAAACTGAAAGACTACAAAAATATTTAATCAGGGGTGGCCCTAATATGACACCAGTGGTGTAGTCTAGTTTTTTCTAGTGAGTAAACTGTGATCCCCCTTCCAGCATGACGTCCCATAAGCGCCACTACCCTCACTAACAGTATACGTGTACATGTAAAAGAGAGCATGCTGAAGGACTGCTTAGGCTGTGTGTTATCAACAACGCAAAGACTTTAACAGCCAATGAGAGTTACAGGTGGGAAAGGGCGTCGCTTTGTGTTCAAACGTGGTGGGGACATTTTAGGGCTCAGATTGGAGTTGTGATAAAACACTTTGGAGTATATGCGATGTGACAATCCAGGATATTGGGGTCACGAGATCAAGACTAGAAGATATTTTAATAGTATTTTAAAAAATATTCATTGATGAGTACATGATGGGGGTCTGGGGCTCCTCCCCCAGAAGATTTTGAGCATTAAATATTTAATTTCCTGCATTCTGGAGACATTTTCTGCACCAATTTATGGTGGAAATGTCTAATGTTTAGTGTTAATCACCATCTAACTCAGCTACATTTAGCCTTAGATGTTATATGAATCTGGCAATTTTCAATGCACATTTCACAGTGCAAGTTGCAACTGTTATTAACAGTAATGGAAAGCTGAGGCTTTTCAGTAGCAGTAATAACAATGAACACAGGCCTGTGTGCAGTTCTATCACCAAAACTCATTCATACAGAATATTAGGACTGAGGACACCAAAAGAGGTCCACATCCTCTCAAGCTCACTTATCTTCCAAAAACCATTGTCAAACGTAAGTTATGTACTTTATCAGCTTAAAAGCATGAGCAAGCATCCAGGACCTGCTACTGTACACACACACACACACACACACACACACACACACACACACAGTAACCCGCATTCACTGATCCATTAACGTTGGTTAACTATTTCTAGATTCAAACCAACAGACCAACAATGCTGTTACAGTTCCATTACTGATAGTGTTAATGATAACAGGCCTATAAGCTGTTTTCACTCACCAGGTAACGTTACGGTAACATCAGCATCATCTGGCTCGTTTTCTGTGTTTCAGTAACTTCAACGTTCCTGTCATGGTGTCACATGGTGAGCGGCAGCAGCTTCTGCAGGCTTACGGAAACACTAAAAGAGTGTAGTTTGCGTTTGGTCACCTTTCACATCTCCTTCAGTGATTCATATTAGTTCATTTCAAACTTGCGCAGAGTGACCGCCACGCAGCTGTGTGGTTGTTTGGTAGCTGACGTCAGATCCAGGTCACAGGCCACAGAGGCAGCAAACGTCAGTTCAGAGCTTCACAACACAAACGGGGTGAATTTATGAATAAACGTGTAAAAGTTCTGCCACAAAACGATGTTGTTACGTATCATCTCGCTATTTTAAGTGGGTACACGGAAACCTTTGACTATTCCTAGTGGGTATACGCCGTATACCTGCGTATCACGTAGACTACACCACTGGATCACTCCACACCTCTCACCATGGGTGTTGCATTAAGTTAATAAATACATTTTCTTTTCTTCACAGGATCAACATCGTCTCTCAGCAGCGATGCCTCTGGAGGCTCTGGCTCCTCCGGTAAGTATCTGACAACTGACTGAAAGCTACACTGAGCAGGTTTATACTTTGGTATCCCTAACTTGTCTTCTGCCCCCAGCGACTAAAGGTCTTTTAACAATCTAAGTGCCCATTAATTCATGCTGGGTTTGGTAATAACCCAGAGTTAATAACCTTTAAGTTAGTCAGCTGTACGCAGGACAAAGGATTGTCGGAGTAGACAACGAATGAGGGTGCATAATACAGGTACTCCCTGAATCTTTCACAAATTGCTCACTTCATTGCTAAAAACTCTTAACTTTCCAGAATGGAGATGGTAATTCTTTTCTGGAGCAGTTAGTGTTCTCGACCCATAACCAATGACCTCAGCTTGCCTTGTTGTCTCTGGTACAATACGGCACCGAGCCCATCCTGAGTTTGCCAACTTGTGAGAAGTTTGGGATGTATGGACGATAGTACGGCAGGAACCCTAGCATTTTCCTCAGGTCTCCCACAGTCTCAGGTTTGTGATCTTTGAGCGCTTTCACTGGTGCTATCTCAGCAGGATCCATGCAGTAACCGTCTTTGGACACAGTCTTCCCCAGGAATTTCACCCTGTCCTTGAACACTTCACATTTTTAGCTGTCAGCTTCACACCTTGTGCTTGATAGTGGTGTAACACCTCTCTCATTTCATGCAGATGATCCTCAAAAGACTTGCTGTGGACAAGATTGTCGTCCAAATATGGCTGCGATGTTTCATCTCTCAGACCCGCAAGGCACTTTTTCATGCTGCGCTGGAACTCAGGACTCAGGCCGAGGACGGGCCAAAGGAGATCCTTACCCACTCATACAAGCCCCAAGATGTTACAAACATGGTAAGTGGTCTGCGGCTCTGCCTTGCCCTGGTCCAGTACAGAGAACCATGCACTCCCACTCAGGCTGTTCAGCATGTCCTGCACTCGAGGGATGGGGTGGCGGTCAGGAATCGATTTTTTTTTTTGTTCAACACTTTTGGATCCATCCTTTGTTCAGTAGGTCCTCCAAATACTCCTTCACTGCTGGCTGCGTTTTCACTAGTGCTGGCTGGTCTCACATCTACTGGGTAAATTGCCTTAACTTGCTGTAGCTGTCCCAGAACTGTGCGGGGACTGAAAGAGTGTAGTTTGCATTTGCTCGCATTTCACATCTCCTTCAGTGATTCATATTAGTTCATTTCAAACGTGCGCAGAGTGACCGCCACGCAGCTGTGTGGTTGTTTGGTAGCTGACGTCAGATCCCGGTCACAGGCCACGGAGGCAGCAAACGTCAGTTCAGAGCTTCACAACACAAACGGGGTGAATTTATGAATGAACGTGTAAAAGTTCTGCCACAAAACGATGTTGTTACGTATCATCTCGCTATTTTAAGTGGGTACACGGAAAACTTTGACTATTCCTAGTGGGTATACGGCGTAAACCTGCGTATCATGTAGACTACACCACTGGATCACACCACACCTCTCAGCATGGGTGTTACATTAAGTTAATAAATACATTTTCTTTTCTTCACAGGATCAACATCGTCTCTCAGCAGCGATGCCTCTGGAGGCTCTGGCTCCTCCGGTAAGTATCTCTGACAACTGACTGAAAGCTACACTGAGCAGGTTTATACTTGGGTATCCCTAAGTTGTCTTCTGCCCCCAGCGACTGAAGGTCTTTTAACAATCTAAGTGCCCATTAATTCATGCTGGGTTTGGTAATAACCCAGAGTTAATAACCTTTAAGTTAGTCAGCTGTACACAGGATATTTCAGAAATATCTGAATGGATAAAAATAGTTTATTTTGTGTGTTTTTAACTTTGTTTTCATTAACAGGTCCACCACTTTTACCTCCAGCTGCTCCCCCAGGTAAGAGTTTTATTTCTCTGCTCTGTATTTTAAAAGTTCCTTAATTTTAAAGTGTGTTTATTGGGATGATATTTATGTTGCTACGACCCTGACTCCTCGTGGCTGAAACACTGATTTTCTTTCCTGCAGCCAGCGGCCTGACCAACGACGACACCGACGGCTAGACAAATAGTGTTCTGGATGAAAACAGACAAAATAATGATGAACTGCTTAATTTCTGCAGATAATATAATTTCATACATGAAGATTCACGTTGCTCTCTGGAACCCAATTTACCAAGTCAACAAACACAGTTACTGTGGGACAGTGTTGCACACTTGGACACAAAAGGGACTTCCAGGCTGTATAAGTTTAAAATAACTCCGTTACTTTCTTTCTCTGTAAATACAGAAACACATCAGCAGAACGTTGTCTCTACGTACAGCAGGCTGTACGTCTACTGACTGATGTGTTTGCCCTCCTGTCTAACCTGAAGGACCCCACATGCTGTGTGAGCCTCACTCATTATACCCATAACCTGATATTTCTTTCACCTTGATATCTTAGCGCAGATGTATACCTGCCGAATCGCACTGTAGGGGGAAAGAAGGAGTCTTCGAACCTGTGTGTCTGCCTACTGTGAAATTACCACATCAAATGTGACGTGCTAACATGGATGCAGCTGTTGCTGCGTTCCATTTACTGGGAAGCTGGGAATGACGTCACACCCGAGTTGACGGCGTTCCAGTTAACAACCTCGCTCGGCCAGCTGTTTGTTTACAACTAGCCAGGTTAGTTATTGATACGCCGGTTGATTAAAAAACGCATTGTGCGGTATTTCCTCACACTAACTGTAGCAACACGTCCACAGACAGCTGTTGGACAGCACTTTGTGTACGAACATTTCTGAAGCCGCCGGGTTTGCTTCTGGGAAAATTTACTTTTAAGAAGCTTCCCAATGGAAAATTGGACAAGACTAAGGTTGTTTGCACCTTTTGCAATGCGGAATTAGTTTACTGTAGGAGTTCTTCCAGTCTCAAGTAGCCGACCACCTAAACACAAAGCACATCACACGCTACACACAAGTACATCTTATTGAACATGATTTATTTTCATCACCAATTATCATAGTAGAACAGCTTTCTCAAGCAGTTTGTGATGCATTTTGGAAACAGGAGATGAGCCCCTGGTCTAATGCGCCACCTGGCTTGAAATCTGGGTTGAAACCCGTTTGCACATATTCTGATGCCTTCGGCAGAATTCAAATGAGCCATTTTAATCTAGATTAATCTAGATTGGGGTGGGATGGCGCAATGGTTAAGATGCCCACCTTTGGTGTGAGTGACCTGGGTTCAATCCCCACTGTGTCCCTGAGCAAGACACTTAACCCCTCGTTGCTCCAGAGGCGTGCAACCTCTGACATGTATAGCAATTGTAAGTCGCTTTGGATAAAAGCGTCAGCTAAATGAATAAAATGTAAATGTAGATTAATTTCAAGATTACAGTGAGATTAATCTAGATTAAAAAATGAATCTATGCCCACCACTAGTTATAGTGGTAGGTTGTATGGGAGCCAGTCTTTCAGGACACTTTCTGATTAACCACAGTCTTTGACATGACATGTATCTCCCTTTTTATGTCATGTGTCAGCAACAGACATCACTGAACAGGTAATATCTGGAACACTACGCCGCTACTCATGCGGGTTATCTATCTTAGACTGAAAAGTTTTGACCCTTTTTTTAGTTCATAACTCATTACACAGACTCATATACTACTGTATGCTTTGCACATGTCACAGTGTTCTTCTGTGTGTCAGTGGTCTGTATTCTGGCACTTCACTCCTTAACTAACATGGAAAACTTACGTTACTGCATGAATTTAACATTTTCCTCCAGCCTAAAGTGCTACTATGAACTCTATTCATTAAAACTATCAACAATAAACTCAACATGTGACTATGAACTTGTGTCCTTCATCTTTAGCTGTAAATATCACTGGTCCCTGTATGTGACTGATGGTTGACCTAATGTGTGTGTGTTTGAGTGTCTTGGGTGGTTTTCTTTGTTGAAAGGCCAAACATGATGTCAGATAGTCGAGGATTTCTGCCATAGAGGAGGTAGTATGGGGCAAATCCTGTCGCTTCACTTAGCGTACAGTTATATGCATGCACGACCTTGGCCAAGGAGCTCTTCCAATCAGACTTGGCTTCCTCTGTCAGGTTTCTGAGCATTGAAAAGAGAGTTCGATTAAATCTCTCTGCCTCTCTGTTTCCAGCTGCATGCATGGTGCTGTGCGTGAGCCTTGGATGCCACAATATTCCTCTAACTTGGAAAACAGCTTATTCTCGAACTCCTTCCCTCGATCATGATGAAGCTTGGCAGGAAATCTGAAAACCTGAGCACAAAGTCTCCAAAGATCTTTTCAGCTGCTGTTTTTGCTGACTTGTTGGTGCATCTGGCTGAGCAAAGCGCGTAAAATGATCTATAACGACCAGAATGTACTCATATCCTCCTTTACAGCTTTCTAAATGCAAGTAGTCATTCGAAACCATCTCAAAGGGGTATGTTGTTAGTACATTAACCAGGGGTTGGCTTGTTCGGACGCCTGCGTTTCAGACAGCTACACACCTTTGTCACGTAGTGGTCTACATCCCTTTGAATGTGCAGCCAATAGAATCGATCACGGATCAAGCAGAGTGTCCGATCCTCTCCGAGGTGCCCCATTTCTTCATGTAGCTCTGTTGTATACATGAGCAGAGTGTGTGCTGGGTGCTTGAGCACCTGCCCTTTTGTGCTTTGATACCCAAAGTGCCCTTTTGTCAATGCGAAATTTATTTTATTTGTTTATTTTTAAATTTGTAAAGTCCCTGCCTAATCAAACTTTTAATAAAATTAATAATGTCTCCTGTGTTTGTTTTAAAATCTCTAGTCACAGATCACCTTCTGTAGTATCAGCAGTAACAACAACAGGAGCAGCAACAACATTCCCAGCAACTGTTCCCTGTACGTCATGTCAGCCCAGCGTTTCAAAGCTAGAGTGGGGTTTTCTGTGTTTCTTTTAAACTGAGTCAGAGCATTTGCTGATGAATCGATACAGAAGCATCCGTATACGCATATCAGAAAGGAATACGATATCTTTGTGTATCGATATGTTGATGTACAGCCCCATTTAAATCCTGGTTCCATGTGCCCCTTTTACACTTTGAGCCCCTGCCCCTCCAAAGGTCTCTGCACGGCCCTGTTATGTTGACAACTGTTAACATTCATGAACTATAAATTTCGCTATCTCACTAGCTGATGCCACAAACAGCAGCAGGTGCCGTGGCATGTCCTCGGTATCTCCTCTGCAGATGGCAGGTCAGTGCCACTACTTCAGCCCCCCTACTGCCCAAAACTTTGATAAACACGATCAATGCAGCTCAGGTAAATCACACATTGTTAAAGTTAGACTTGTGCAGCTCTTGACAGCAGGGTTATATTTCCTACTTTTATCTGATTCTTCCTTATTGTTACTCTCCCTGGCACGGGGTAAAGAAATACTGAGAAGCGTAAAGCTATATTCAAGTTTGCTAAGCAGCACAAAACTGATTTCTAGTTTATTCTGTCGTTTACTGATGGTGCGAGGTTATGGAGGTCTCAGTGGGGTAACGATCTGTGGCTGGCACATGGATCTGAACACACGGCTGTGTTGTGGCTAGAAAACACACTGCAACATCAAGTAAGAACTCACTGGAAGCGCAATAGTTTACTGTTGCAACACAAAATATTAAAATTAGACATTGAACTACTAATAATGCAATTCAGGAACAAATCACAATTTGAAAATGCGTTTAGCAGAAATTGGGACTTTTATAAATTTGAAGCAAGCAAGTAATTGAGAAATGAGGGTAGTGTCTTAGAAAAAAACTTGTGGGTTAAAGAAGAAAATGTGGTGTGAAGAGAATTCCATGAGAACATCTTTAACACACTGCCCTGTAACTAATCACTGGGGGCATCCGGCCTTCTGGGGATGGGGTCAAGGTGTGTGATGTTTTAGCCCATGTGCGAAGAGGTCATGACTTTGAGTGACTCACCACATGTTCTTCGGACATGGGTGTCTTTCCACAGATTCAGATTGAGTGTCCCTAAGGGACACTCAATCTGAATCTCCGTCTCAGGGTCAGAGCCCTATCTCACAAGAGAATAAGGCTCTGACCCTGAGACGGAGATAAAAGCTGCATGTGCTGAGACACTGCAGCTCACTCGGATGATACTGTTTGATGCGTGTGTGTCCCTGTGAGTCCTTCTGCAGAAGACTTGAATAAATTCACGAAAAGACAAGTGTTTTGCCTGAGCTGTAAATAGGGTGAGACGTTGAGGGCCTGACGCCTGAGTGCCTGGGACTCCCTCACCGCTGTGATCTACAAACAACCTGGTGGCCGGCAGCACTCTCTTTTCGGTGAGTAGGTTTTTCAAGTGGAACGATTCTCGCTTCCTCTCAGGGTGAAGCGTGACAGACGTGTCAGCAGGGCAGGCCCGGGGCCGCTGTGTGAATCGGCTAAGCTTTGTGGCAAAAGTACTAAGGTCAAGAAATCACTGTGGGACAGTGGATTTCTTTAAAAGGCCTGGGACCTTCTGTTGCAACAGTTTTGTTTGGGTCTGGTTCCCACAGTGAAGCGGTTTCTTTTGGGTCTGGTTCCCACAGTAAAATAGAGGAGTGTGAGTACAGGACTCACTGTAAAATTGGTTTAAGATTTTACTATTTTACTCGAGTTGTTATTTTGGGGAAGGTAAAGTAAATACACAGTGTGGGTGAATGATTGATTTATTGTATTTGCACTGTTAAAATACATGTATACAATGACAATAATAATAATAAACAGAAAAAACAAGACAAACAAATATTAACAAATTATATAAAGTGCAGGAAGAGGCAAAAAACCCCCAAAGGGGCTTATTTGATGCCTCCACCTATGGATATAATAAAAGTAAAACCCAAACAAAAAAAATGGAAAAAAACCAAAAACATTTCACTACATAAAGTAATGACAAACTAAATAATAGAAAATATATACATATACACACATACATCATCAACAAAATAATTTTAATAACAAATAACAATAATATGAACATAGCATAAAAGTAAGTTGATTTCTATATTAGAATTTTAAAACAGCAGTTAAATAGGCTTTTAAATATCTGAATGTGTTTACTACAGATGCATGAATGAATTGCAAATGAAAAAAAAATTGAAACAAAAGACAACTGGATTCTAAGTTTTAAAAAAAAGAAAAAAGGGCTAATTCCTTGTTATATTCTGGGAACAGAGGTTTATTTACACAAACTAACAGAAAATGGGTTCAAATAACAGTAAGAAGGAACAAGACCCTTCAACAACTAACTCTCCGAACATTAATTAGCCTACATGAGTGCTAAATATGGTTTGGGAAGCATTGACCAACTGGACATGTGGGTTACACAGTGTGGTTTTCCGGCAGCTGGCAGCTTCAGCCTGAGACAGTCAGACGCTCTGAGGGTGCAGTTAGAGAAAAAGGAGAAGGAGAGAAAATCCTTCAAAGCAAACTGGGCGGCATATTCAGCAAGGCTGAGAGAAGCGAGACACAGGGACAGATCCCACTAACAATTCTGCATCTCAGTGTGTCAAACTAGATCCGGACCTGGACTCGGCTCCCCCGCGGACCGACCTGCAGCCGGAGCAGCAACAGCAGCTCAGCCACTGCCAGGGGGACAGGCGGAGGAGCAGAAACCCGCTGTTGAACAGATTCACCCGCAGAGCGAGCTACCGGCAGCAGCTGTGGGAGGGGGAGCAGTCCCTCCACCATACGGAGAGCCATCCAGCCCGCACCACACCAGATCCAGCAGGATTTATCTACCAACCTCCAATCATGAACATCTGCTGATCTTTTGCCAACAATTCAGGCCCACAACCGGTGAACTGAGACGACTGTTGGCCCTTGAGATGGGGACAACCTGGGCACGGATGTCAGCAGGTCGTCCCACAGAGGACATTAGACTGTCAAAACCGTGCTGGGATGACGAAGAGAATGCAGATTACAGACGGGTGTTTGATCATTTCTGGAGACTGGACTGGGGACTGTTGACAGCGTGCACACAAGGGCGTGACGAGACAGTGACAGACTTCCTGAACAGACTCGCTGAACATCATAAAATTTACAGAGGTCGGGGTCGCGGGGGCAGAGGAAGAGGACGTGGCAGGTCTGATACTTGTCACATCTGCAAGAAGCTCGGACATCGGGCCTGAAACTGCCCAGAGGCCGGCAAAAGACAGATGGCTGATTCACTAGCAGGGGGGAGACCAGGGCCAGGAAAGGAGGGTTTGGACACTGGAACTGAGATGACAGAGCAACCTGCACATGAATCAGGTGAGAGCACACACACACACACACACACACACACACACACACACACACACACACATATATACAAAGGTTAAAACTGAAGCAGACATGCAGACTCTGATAAATGAGTGCTAGATAGCTCAGGACAGCAGGGCTTTCAGGGAAACCTCTGGTACAGAGATTCACGGCACCATTAACATGCAGTGAAGACACTGAAAAGCGTTTTAAACATTCCTTTTTGCTGTCAGATCTTTGTCCTGTGAATCTCCGTGCTTGAAATTTGATGTGTCTGTTGGACATAGTTCTGATTTCCACTCCACAGGGGGTTGTGGTGGCTAGAACTTGTGAAGTAGCATCACAGCTTGTTAAACAGAGTCAAAGGGAGTTGCTATATGGTTATCAATGGAAGATGCCAGAGGCAGCAGCTAACTCAGCTAATCAATCCCAGAGGTCGAGACACAGACACTCAGACGGACATCATGTCCCCACAGAAACTGGGCTGCAGGGCACATGTACATCTGGGTGCTGATATGACCTTTGAGAATGAATGGTTCAGACAACATAAAGATAAGAACAACTGGTTGTTTTGGAGCAATAAATGATGTGCTGTGTCTGTTGCTGTGAATGACCCACACTGCAAAACTCTGTTTAAGATTCCTAACTCAGTTCCTCATGTCTCTCTGGTCAAAGCTAAACACAAAAGAAGGGAGGATTTAGGACCCTGGATGAAAACATGCTGTGAAGCCGGTGGGTGGGAAAAGACATCAGATCAAATGTTGACTTTCACAGTCAACTACAGGTACACTGTGAAATATTTTCTGTTGAAGATGAAGAAAAAAAGAAAGTCATGACAAACAAATCTCTGTGAAAGACGTCTCTAGATTTAACCCCTTCCTGATGATGGCCATGAAGCTAGCATATCTAAACTGCGGTCTGTGTCTGAATGATATTGATTTGGGTCATGTGATCACTGAAAAGAAAAGCCCTCTCACCCCAAAGCAAATTGAAGCAATTCACAACATGAACCACCGTGGGCAGAAACTTCACATGGGAAAGGCCTGAGATCTTTTTGTTGACGTAAAGCTGGCTCTTTAATCTCCACAGACCCTCAGTCTACCAGACTGTAACCAAACTTTCACTTGACGGTTGACCGTGGGGGCCGACCTGTAGCCTATTTCTCATCCAAACTGGACTCTGTTGCAGCAGGGCTGCCTAAATGGCTGAGAGCTTCAGCTGCTGAGAAAGCAGCCATGGCATCGCGTGACATTGTGGGTTATTCAGACTTGACATTGTTGGTTCCACATGCTGTGTCTATGATTTTGCTTGTACAAAAAACATCTCATCTCTCCACAGCCAGGTGGCTGAGATACAACACCGTGTTGCTTGATATGGCTAACATCACAGTCAAAAGATGCACTGTACTAAACCCTGCTACTCTCCTCCCAACTCCAGATAAAGGACAGACACATGATTGGTTCGCAGTCATAACAGAGGCCTGCTCCTCTAACGAACCCAGACATGGAGTTGTTTGTGGACGGCTCAGCATCCTGCGATCCAGCAACTGGTAAAAATAGAGCAGGTTTTGCAGTAACAACTTTGCATGAGACAATCTTGTCAAAACCGCTCCCTTCAAACTTTTCTGCACAAGCAGCAGAGTTAGTTGCACTAACAGAAGCAAGTAAATATGCAAAGGACAAAATTGTAAACATTTTTACAGACAGCCATTATGCTTGGGGTGTTATTCACGATTTTGGGAGATTGTGGGCAACCAGGAAGTTTTAACATCCACAGGCAAGCCCATCGCTCATCACAAACTGGTTGCTGATCTGCTGGATGCTGTGCTGTGTGCAAATGTGACTCTCACACTAACAAGCTTGATCCTGTCTCACAGGGCAATGCCACAGTTGACCTTGCAGCAAAGGCTGCAGCAAAACAAATACTAACAACTCAATGCACTGCTTTGACTGACCCACTGTTGACTCCTACAGCTGACTTGCAGGCGAGGGCGACCCCGGTATCTATTTCCTTATTATGCTAAGTTGACACACGGTAAAGATCATGGTGTCAAAAGGGAGCATGGCACAGGAAATAAACAGATACTGGTTCACAAAGGGGTTCTGCAAATTCTCCCAGACATTTTGTCAAAGTTGCATGATCTGTGCAACAAACACTGTGGGGCGCTCATCATCCAGCTAGTGGAGGTGCAGTTGAGAGAGAGAATGGCACATGGAAAAACAAGCTTGTCAAATGTTGTGAAGAAACAGGTTTAACATGGACAAAAGCTCTGCCAATCATTTTAATGCACATGAGAAGCCGAATATGGGGCAGAGGAGGTCTCGGCCCATTTGAAGTCCTATTTGGCAGACCACGGGGATTGGGCCGGTAAAAAGACAACTCCCTGATACCAGCCAATGTGAAGATGAGATGTTGAGATACTGTGCTAATTTGTCCTCTGTTATTTCTGAAATCCACATGCAGGTCAAAAACGCCATCCTGAAGGCCGCAGAAAAGAAACTGCATGACTGGCAAGCTCGCAGGTGGACTGGGCCGTTTCAGATACTGCGAACAACAGAAACAGCAGTAAAAGTGGCTGAACGAGCAACTTGGATCCACGCCACCCACTGCAAGCAAGTCCCAAAGCAACCAGACAGCCTCAAACCAGACGAAGATAGAGATCAGTGAGCTGAGCTTTGCCCTGCCTTGTGTTCCTAGCAGGGGCGTTTTTAGGATCTAGAAACATTGGGGGCTTAGCCCAGCCCATGAAACTTCATATCTTCACATAATAATTGACCCTCCACCAAATATTAAAGAAATAGTAAACATACTCTACTTATATGGCACAACAAAGCAACACTATTAACTGTGTCATGTCTGCTAAATTGTAATGTTTAGTGTCTAAATCAAATAGCCTAATATAACAACAAAACTGCGACAGTATGAACAGGGGGGTCTGGGGGTACTCCTCCAGAAAATTCTGAATGTTAAACACTTAGTTTCCTGGATTCTGGTGTTTTTTTAGCACTGATTTCTACATTTTCTGCATCCATTTATGTGGGAAATTATTTATGTAAAAGGGACACACAAAATTCAGGCAGCCCACAGGGGGCTGTATCTTTGTTTCACTGTTGCTTTTAAATGACTTGAAGGCTGCAATTCTGCCTTCAGATGTTAGGACTGATTGCTCGTTTGATCGTCCTTGTGAATGCGTGCTGAATTGAGGTGGACGTGCTGACGTACTGCGGTAAGCGTTTCCGTCATTTCCGTTTCCCGTGCTTGTGTGTTGGTAGCCTGTTTGCTGCTCTCGCTAAATACCAGATAAAATTGTTAGATTATCATTACAGCGGCCAATTGTCCGCTAAACACTTATTCTTACAGTAAGTTTGCCTAAGCACTCACAGTTCTTTCCATCTTTAGTGACTGCTGTTCAATCTTATAATTGTTTTCAAAAGTTGGTAGCCAACGCTACCGTACTTTAGCTTAGCCGTTAGCGACTTTAGCTTAGCAGCTAACGATGGCTTCTCCCTTTCTCTCTCCTGCTTTCTCCTGCTCGGTGTGTCAGATATTCAGTTACTCTGCCTCCTTTAGCGGTAATGGTACGTGTAACACGTGTAGTTTATTTTTAGACATGGAGGCGAGGCTCAGTGAGTTAGAAGTCCGGCTCCGCACCTTGGTACATCAGCCTACTGTAGCTAGCCAGTCCCCGGTAGTCGGTGCGGACCGGCCTGAGTTAGCCTCTGGTAGCCGTTCTCCGGCATTTCGTGAGCAGCCAGGAAAGGGTGGCTGGGTGACTGTCCGAAGGAGGAATAGTCGTAAGCAATCAAAGCCCTCAGGACACCACCATTCGCTTCCCGTTTCTAATAGATTTTCCCCACTCAGCGACACACCCGCTGAGAAACCAACTCTGATAATTGGCAGCTCCATTTTGCGAAACGTGAAGTTAAGCGAAACCAGCGACCATAGTCAAATGCATCCCAGGGGCCAGAGCGGGCGACATCGAGTCCTATTTGAAACTGCTGGCTAAGGATAAGCGTAAATACAGAAAGATTGTTATTCACGTCGGTGGTAATGACTCCCGGTTACGCATGTCGGAGGTCACTAAGATTAATGTTGAGTCGGTGTGTTCATACGCAAAAAACAATGTCTGACACCGTAGTTTTCTCTGGACCCCTGCCCAATCTGACCAGTGATGACATGTATAGCCGCATGTCGTCATTCGCCGCTGGTTATCGAGGTGGTGTCCAGCCAACGATGTGGGCTTTGTAGATCATTGGCAGACTTTCTGGGAAGACCTGGTCTGATTCAGAGAGCGGCATCCATCCCTCTTGGGAAGGAGCAGCTCTCATTTCTAGAAATCTGGCCAACTTTATTAGCGGACCAAATCCATGACAACCCAGAGTTGAGACCAGGAGGCAGAGTCGCAGTCTAACACACTTCTCTGCCCTTCTAATTCAGCAGTTACCCACCCAAAACCCTACGCAGAGTTGCAGTTTAACACACTTCTCTGCTCCTCCATTCCAGGAGTTACTTAGTGAAAACCCTATAGTGGCGGTGTCTGTCCCCGACCATTGAAATTATTTAAATCAAAGGTAAACAGAAGAGGAGCTGTGCACAAAACCCTCATAAAAATTAAAACCACAGGAGCAATAGTGCAAGCGAATAGGAGAGTAAAATGTGGACTCTTAAACATCAGATCTCTCTCTTCTAAAGGTGTACTAGTAAATGAACTAATATCAGATTATGAAATTGATTTATTCTGTCTTACTGAAACCTGGCTGGGTGATGGAGAATATGTAAGCCTAAATGAATCCACCCCTCCCAGTCATATTAATACTCACATTCCTCGAAGCACAGGCTGAGGAGGTGGAGTTGCAGCTTTCTTTGACTCTAGCCTAGTAATCAGCTCTAAACCTAAACTAAATTATAGCTCATTTGAAAGCCTTGTTCTGAGTCTTTCACACCCAAGCTGGAAATCACTGCAACCAATTCTATTTGTTATAGTGTACCGAGCACCTGGTCCGTAGTCTGAATTCTTCTCTGAATTTGCAGAGTTTTTGTCAACTTTAGTCCTTAAAACGGACAAAGTTATTATTGTAGGGGATTTTAATATTCATGTGGATGTTGAGAATGACAGCTTTAGTACTGCGTTTATCTCTCTATTAGATTCAATTGGCTTCTCTCAGAGTGTTCATGAACCGACTCACTGTTTTAATCACACCCTCGACCTTGTTCTGGTATATGGTATTGAAATTGAACATTTAATAGTGTTCCCACAGAATCCCTCTTTATCTGATCACTGTTTGATAACTTTTGAGCTTGCACTGCTCAACTATCCTCCATTGGGCAAAAATTTCTATACAAGATGTCTGTCTGATAGCTCTATAGCTAAATTTAAGGATGCGATCCCATCGGCTCTAAATTCACTATCAGGTATCAAATTAACAGAGGACTCTTACGCAATTTCAGTCCCTCCCAAGTCGATCATCTTGTTGATAGTGCTGCAGGCTCACTGCGAACAACACTTCGACTCTGTAGCCCCTCTACAAAAGAAAATACTAAAACAAAGACGGTTAGCTCCATGGTATAATACTGAAACTTCGCAAATTAAAGCAAATATCACAGAAACTCGAGAGGAATTGGCGCTCCACCAAACTGGAAGATTCTCGCTTAATTTGGCAAGATAGTCTTAAAACTTATAGGAAGGCCCTCCGTAATGCCAAAGCAGCGCATCTACTTCGTCATTAATAGAGGAAAATAGGAACAACCCCAGGTTTCTTTTCAGCACTGTAGCCAGGCTGACAGAAAGTCACAGCTCTATTGAGCAAAGTATTCCCATAGCTCTCAGTAGTTACGACTTCATGAGCTTCTTTAATGATAAAATCCTAGCTATTAGAAACAAAATCCACCAAGACCTGCCCTCAACTGGCACCGACTTAACTCAATACTCAGGAACATTAGAAACAGCTGTAAAACCAATTATATGTTTGGACGCTTTGCTTCCCTCAACCTTTATCAACTAACTTCAATAATTTCTTCATCTAAACCATCTACCTGCCTCTTAGACCCCATCCCGACTAGGCTGCTTAAAGAAGTTTTGCCCTTGGTCGGCACTTCTCTACTGGATGTGATTAATTTGTCTTTATCAACAGGTTACGTGCCACAATACATGATGCACTGAGCTCCTCTCTCCTCTCTCTCTCTCTCTGAGTGCAACCTCATCCCATTAATGCATGTTACTAACTCGATTTTTTCTCCCTCTCCCGTGGTCGTAGTGCTTCCCCTCCTGTCACTTCCCTGCGGGTGTTCCTGGCTCTGGAGCTGTGGAGTCTGGATCTGTGGTTGGGAGTCTCCTGCTGCCCCCGTGTTCCTGCTCGACGCCCTCTGCTACAGTTGCAACTGCTATTACTAGTCCTATTGCTATTATTACTGTTATTATTATCATTAACATTACTATAAATATCTGTACCATTTTTCATTCAGTCTATAGCAAGATTACCTTTATTGTCTGTACCTCTATGTGTATACTGTGTAGGTTGCCTCCCTCTGCTCTCTCTCTTGCTCTCTCTCTCTCTTTCTCTTGCTCTCTCTCTCTCTTTCTCTTGCCCTCTCTCTCTCACTCTCTCTCTCCCTCACCCCCAACCGGTCGAGGCAGATGCCCCCCCACCCTGAGCCATGGTTCTGCTCGAGGTTTCTGCCTCTTAAAGGAAGTTTTTCCTTGCCTGTGTCGCCTAGTGCTGCTCTTGGTGGGAATTGTTGGGCTTCTGTAAATAACTTCAGAGTACGGTCTAGACCTGCTCTTTATGAAAAGCGCTGTGAGATAACTGTTGTTGTGATTTGGCGCTATATAAATAAAATTGAATTAAATTGTGGTGAATATTTGAGAACATTTTGATATTTTATGACCTTGTAACTGATTATTTATATCTATCTTAAATGTGCAATTGTACTCCTGCCTGCTTTGGCCAGGACACTGTTGGAAAAATATTTGTTCTGGTTTTATAAAAGTTTAATAAAACAACTCGAAATCTAAAATTGTAACAGAATATAATGCAGAGCAGCTCTCAGCCTTAAGATATGTTTCTCCTGTAAAAAATTGAATAATTTTAATTTAGTTATAAACTCCTGGACTTTAATAGCTCCTGTGTTTCAGCAGGTTCTCTGCTCAAGTTCTGCACAGAATCTAACTGGGTTCTCTGCCACCTGCGTGCTGCACCGTGTGGACGGGATCCATACCACGGATTCTGCAACCTGTTGCACCTCTACTATCCATGGTAGTGTAGGGATGTTTTTTTGTGCACAGGATCACAGCCCCGATGTGTCCACATCAGGAAAGGTCAAGATAGGCTATCAGAGTAAAACTGATTATTGCATCAGACTAGGCAACTTGATATGTTTATTTTTTTAAGTAGCCCATTAAAATATTCCTGCAGAAGAAGCTGATTATCTGTAATTTAGCTGTTTCTACAGTTATTTTCCTTTTTAAATCTCCATGAAGGTGTTGATATGATCACTTTAAAATATCAGTTTTGCTGCCCAGCCAACTTTTGTTACCTGTGCCTTTTATTGTGGAGATGTAGGCAACCAAACCACTTGTTCTGCAGCAGCACAGGCTGCCAAAACAATCTGGTTATTCCTGAAGCATCTAAATAATCTTCACAACGCAAAGACTTATTGTGGCAGAAACAGGAGAGCAGCTCGTTGTTGAAGCAGGTAAACCTGCAGACAGAGGAAGCTGTGCGTCATGCGTAAAACCAAACAGGACTGTTTTATCCACTTCATTCATTCATTCATTCTCTCTCTCTCTCTCTCTCTCTGTGTGAAAGATCGGTTTCACCAGCTACATTCAGTTGATGGACTCACCGTCGGACATAACCTAACAAATAGCAACCGATGTGCATTATTAGAAAAGAAACAGGCTGATGTCCAAAGCGATGCTCTGTTCAACAACAGGAGACTTTTAATATATCTCAGTCAATGTTGTGATTATCTGACATAGATCTTATAGTGTGTAGTCTTCATTTGCTCTGCTGAGACTAAAGATGCTTTTAATGCGCCGTTAATGGAAAGTGAAAGTGTTTCACTTTCCATTGTTTCAGTTATAAAAGGTATGAATGGAAAATGTAGCTACATATTAGATGTACCCACCCATCAGCTAGAAGTAACAGCAGCACAAAAGAAAAGTCTGTAATATTGAGGCACTTTTTCAAGCAACTTTTTTTCCTCCCTCAACATTTAAATAGGCCACATTTTGTCCGCGATGTGGAGTGTGTGAGTGATTGACTGGTCTCTTAGTAAACCGCCTCCTATGAGCCAGCTCTGAAATCGCCAGAGCCAGGAAGGCAATAGTCTACATAAAACTTTACATTAGGAAAGAGGGGGGGGGCAAAACCTAGATTTTGAAATGAAACATGTATAATGCCTCCTCTGTCTATCAGCTGATTAACCTCACCACAAAGCAGAGAGGACAGACACAGAGCTACAGCTGGATCATCTTAGTATCCGCTAATGTGTAGGAGAATAAATAATAACTATAATCTCTCGCTCACCAGCCTCGCACAGCGTAACGGTAGTTAAGCCGAGTGAAGTTCAATTTTCGGCCTTTTGTTGTTTGTTTTAAAAATCCTTCAGAGATCCGGGGCTTTTCAAAAAACATCCGGGGCTATAGCCCAGGGCTAACGACGCCGCTGTATTGTATCATTTAGGGCAGGCAATTAATCAAAAAGTAATCGTAACTGAAATTCAGAACCTTTAATCAACATTTTCCCCTTTTCCACTTTACAAGCATAAGATTTTTGGGCATATTTACAGTACAAACCTAAAAAAACAACAACTACAAAATAATCAATCATTAATTGTAACTGAGGTTAAATGTTCAATTAATTTGTTAATTTTGATTTTAGGTCGTATTGCCCACCTCTAATATCATTCATCAGGAAACTCAATCATTACTTATGAATGATTTTGAAATGTCCAAATTTCTTTTTAAAGGAAACATGACTGTTTATTAAGCAATTTAATGTTCGGTCTTTCACTTTGTTTTGTTTCATCTTAAAGGAGGAGGAGCCATTTTTGTGGAAATAAATGTTTTGCTAATTTTCTTTTTGACAATGGATGTTTATGTGCCACCTACCAATTATGCCTTTTTGTACAAGACAGCCAGCAACACACCGACTGCAGCCACCAGCAGCAGGAGCCCTACAACCCCACCAATGATGGGTCCAAGTCCTTCAGGTCCAGGAGGTAGTTTATGATCTAAAACACAGAAAACATTCACATTAGTTTTATATTCACTTCACTTTCATCATCATTTCTGTTAGTTAGGTTTAATTTCCTGTGGAGTTGATGTCGCTACAAACGTGTAGAAGCTCAGTGATGCTGCATTTTGGTTCAGTGTTGTCACGATACTGAAATTTCTGATTTAGATACCAGGGTGGAAAAGTGACACAACCTTCATTAAATAACAGAATCTAATTACTAAATTATCTAATCCACCTATCTTAGAAAAAGTAAAGTTAATAGTATATACAGGTGTGATGACTCCAATTTGTCCCTGAGCAAGACACTGAACCCCTCGTTGCTCCAGAGACGTGCGACCTCTGACATTTACAGCAACTGTAAAATCACTTTGGATAAAAGCGTCAGCTAAATGAATAAATGTGAATGTAAATATTTATTTATTTTCTTTACTTGTTAATTGACAGGGACAGATGCATGAGAGGTTTCTCTATTAAGTATTCAAAGTAGATGCCATGCAGGTTTCTAACTATAACTAATTTGCAACCCCTGTCTCTGGTTAATTTACTTTTGACTTTAGTCTTTTCTATCAGCTGAACTCTGCTGTCTGAGATTGATCAGGTCTGATAGCTCTGAGGGGGATTTGCCAACAACAGGACAAACATCTTATCAACAGTTTACTGGGTCATCTTGTAAAATACTTCAGTGATGCTGAAAGGGGAGACGTCTCCAACCTCTCCAGGTTCTTTATAGAGGTCGGAGCGTCGTCCTGCAGGTGATTTGGTCAGTTGGTTTTGTTAACACTGCTCTTTACCATCGCTTGCATATGGGCTTGTTGTATCCTCTGCCAGCATCCAATCACAAGTGAGGAGTACCAGCCAATCACAGAACGAAAATACAGGAAAAAAAATCACGCAAATAAACAAGAGCAAATACGGGCTGAGTGGACGCCACAGGGTTCGCTGTCGGGGAGACGAGGTCACCACAGAGTGCATTTCAGGATCAATTCTGCAGCAAATAAATATTAACACGGTTTAAAATATTCAGAATCGATATGTATAAACCTGAAGTTGATGACAACACTCATTTGGTTACATTAAAATAACATGAATTTCAATTTGTCCTGGTGAGAAACAAAAAAAGGTTGTTCTGAGAGGAAACTGTGTCAGGCATCAAACAGGATTCTTACCTTCTACAAAATTTCTCTTGCTGCAGTGCACCGTGAGCTGAAATGATTTAGTTTATGGTTTTAGTTTGAGGCTAGGTTGATGGCTGGCTCTATAATGTCTTCTTTATTGTGAATGTAGCTTGTTGTTTATCTATGTGTGGCCCTGCGATGGACTGACGACCCGTCCATGGTGTACCTGCCTTTCGCCCAATGTCAGCTGGGATTGGCTCCAGCCCCCACGCGGCCCTGTGTGCATGGACTAAACAGGCCAAATGGCCAAAAAACAAAAAAGAACTTTCTTACCCCGTTCCTTCTCAACATGTAACCTGGATGCAGGATGATTCACTTCACAGGTGAATGTAGACGTGTCGCTCCTTAAAATCTCCACACTGTCTCTTCTCTGGAAGGTGTCGTCGTCATTTGGTGGAACGCCCGAGGTAACCACTCCGTCCTCTTTATATATAACGCGGCCGTTCCTTTTGATGTTCAGGATGATGTCTTTTGGGTAGAAACCTGTGGCCAGGCACGTCAACATGACCTTTTTGTCATTGTTTGTGTTCTTTGAGAACATGAACACCTCAGGTGGAGCTGGACAGAAAAAAAGTAAAATCATTGTTTGCTGGTGGCCACAAAAAGAAATGTACAACCAAGGCCATGTTACTGAAAGCATCTCAAGGCTACGATGATAAAATAGGGCCTCCTACCCTCTCACAGGAAGAAGATCCTGAACTTGCAGAAGGCACCTCAAACTACAAGTTTTATTTAAAGCTAGAGGGTAGGACTTTTACAAACAAATGAAAGTCTGTTATCAAAGGAAGGTTAAAATCAAATCAGTTCTGAAAGAACTGAAGCCTCTTGGATGAGCGGTGAAACGTCTTCATGTATCTTTAAAGTCCAGTTGCATTGATGTGAACCCACCTGGTTTCCATGATGATATATTCTCATGTTTGTTTTTGTTCATGTCTTGTCTGTTGTTGCCACACGTTTATATAAATTACAAATCTATAAAATGTTTACTGCACATTAAGTTTCATATTCAGAACAACTTAAAACTAATTTAATTATTATTTTATTTTCAAACGTAGCCAAGAAGCTATTCTTCACTGGCTCTTAAGAAGGGCTTCTGCTTTGGCTCATAAAAATTAACTTATGAAAACAACTGTTATCAGGAAACAGGCCCAGTTCATTATTTTCTAGAAAACAAACTCTATCAACAAATGATTTTCTGTTGTACGCACAGGCGAAGTGAAGCTGCTTTTGCCCATAATCCACAAACTTCCTCAACGAATCCATACAGTCGTTCTTCAGGTAGTGCATGGTCTCCTCTATTAGGACCTGGTCACTCCACTTCTTCTTGGTTCGGACTGCTGCATCAGTCACAGCAACCCAGACTTTGTTGGCGTCGTCAAAGGAAAGAAAGTCGTTTCCATCGTAGCTGTACATGTTCTTCCCACGGTGAAACGTAATGCTGCCGTTGGGCTGCATGTTTCCCTCACAGCCGCTCATCCATTGAAGAACATGGAGGTCTGAAACCAGACAGAGGGCCGGAACAGTTTGAATATTTTATGGGACACTGACAGTACAGACACAGATTAAGAGGGACAGTTCATTCTCAGTTTAGTAAGTAATTTGATTAATGCATCGCACCAACACACATGGGCAAACTGACTTTACTAAACAAGACTAAAGGGGCCAGTGTGCTGATGGTTGGGTGGTGGAACAGTAAAGATGGGCATTTCAAGCAAAAACACTATTGGATAGTCACTGGGAACTGTTCAACCATTCTTTGAAGAAACCAACAGTCACACCATCTTCAGGCTGTGATTGGTCAGCTGGGTGGAGGTGAGGAAGGAGCCAGGGTTTGAACTTCTCTCAGCTCTTTTTCTTTCTTTACACAACTATTTCTGTAAATGTTTATGTGAACAACCAAGTGAAACCTAATGAATGCCTTTCAGGAAAGATGGTCTGAACCACTATCAACATATTTAAATGATACCACCCCCCCATCTGTGATAGTCGGCTTTTCAACCTGCCTTTGAGTGAAGTACTGTTCAGGACAACGTTAAACACAAAAGATTTCCAATGCGGTCAAACAATAAGTTGTAAAAATGAGCACGCCATGCTATATCTGTGAGGTGTAGTATGATATCTGTTATGGCAGAAAATTTCAGCGGAGCTCTCATCTTCGCTCCGTTCCAGAAAGAACTAAGGAAAAGAACTTACACGGTGAGAAATGAGTAGATAATTGAGAGAAAAGATAAAAAGAGTGAGATTGAACAGAGTTAAGGAAGTGGTCTTGGATCTCGCGCCAAGTAATTTGTAGGAACCTCTATTGGCTTGTAAACTGTCAAGTGGGTGGAGCGTGGGACTGGATCAGGGCCTGCGGACAAACGTTTCCTGGTTTTCTCTGTGGTGTCCGGGGCTTAATCAAAGACTTAACCAAACTCAGTGGACCCAGATATTGCTTTGGACCCGAGTACAGACTGACTAGAGAGTAGACCATGGCCAGTGTCAGAGTAAAGTGAAGACTGAGTCTTAATCCACCCCACCACCAGAAATTGATGACTGAAATATTAGACATTAATGGGACAATTTGATAAGTGGGTTGAAATGGGCTTCCTGCAAAATGGAAGCTTTAGCCTAAAACTATTGAACCAGCTTAAGACATGTTCGTAGAGAAAGGAGAGCAGAAATGCAATAGAGCGTGCAGCCCTGTCCAGAGTCAAGTAAATAAAAATTCTGCAATTCAGATGGTTAGGCTATAAGAAGACAAGATTTGAGGCTAAGGGAAGCTCAGAACTGAAAACTGATTAGCTTATTGTTGACTGATGAAAGAAATCACAAGAACAAATCAACTGATTATTTCTTCTTTAACCGAGGTACACAAGTCACGGAATCCATTCCGGCTGATCCAGTCCTGGACTCCGCCCCTCCTCCTCTTACATGCTCCAGTCCCAGATCCAGTCCAGTAAGAGCCAGATAAAGAGACATTGGCTCTCCCTACAGTTACCCAGAGAAAGAAATACCAGGGAAAAGAGGAATACTGACATTTAGGACATTGTTGAAGCCACGGCTCACGTGACGAGCCTGACTGAAACCTTTGACAGCTCCACAGACACAGCTGGAGCAGTTTGGATAAGGTTGCCAAAACGTACGGCCCATAATGACTGAGATAAAAATCAGATCACACTGGACTTCCTCAAGATCAGCATGAAGATAAGATGTTCCTTTCTTAATCACCATCATTATCATCATACGTCACTCCAGCCAGACAAGAAGGAAAGCAGTTTGAAGTTTGCTGAGTACAGCAAAGGACAATGTACAGTCCAGGATTATCACTGGGCTAAGTTCTGCCCGCATGATGCAGGCCAGCAGCTGAACAGCAAGACCGAAACATGTAGGACTCTCCTAGTCCGCATGACCATCACCTTTGGACAACAGTGGTCTGAAATGAGACGCAACGAGACCCTGAAAGTTCTGAGTTTGATCCGTCCAGAAACTGCTGTTTGCTGCTGGAGTAAGGAAGAGTTGTATGTCACAGCATGTCACATCATGGAAGACAGACAGCACAAAAGAGCATGCTTAACAGACGAAGACAACTCTCAAAAGAAAATGATTGGTGCTGTATCAAGCCATCCTGGTACGAAGAAACTGACAGTACAGAGGAAGGAGGCAAAGTAAAGGACAAAAGTGGACATTGGAAAAGAGATTTCTAAAACAGACTGGCAAGAAAAAAAAAGAAAACAAATGGACCGAGCTGTAGGGGGAGGGACGGACCCTACTGACAGGATCCAGTCAAAAACACACTGGGTGAGTTACAACCTCTCACAGATAAAGTAAAAATCTCAAACACATTGAAACTAAAATGAATACCATATTAAGATCTTAGTAAGTAATACTAAACTTGAACATCCTATGTTAAAGAATACTGAGCACAAAGGGGTTTGATAATTATCAGAGTAACTGTAATTAGGTCAAACCTTGCAGGTGACATCATTGCTACATTGTTTGTTTAAAACTGCCCAAGAAAAGAGGTAAATGTTGTATATATGGTACTATGTGGTGTGTAATATTCAGATTTTGATGAAACAGGACAAAACACTCATTTCGTTAATCAGAGCACTGGGAATGGGGACAGAGGGTGACCTCTAAGTCAAACACCTACATGCACGCAGACTTTCAAATGCATTCCACTGCACAGTAGTCTACACAGTTCAGAGAAAAATGGCTATTTTTGTATTTAAAATATTATCTGGACGCATGCAGCTGCTGCTGTTGTGTTGTTTCTGTCTCTTTTTCTAAATTGAGCTGCCTCAAAGGGTGACATGAGTAAATCAAGTGATTTGAAGCTGGAAATAAGGGAGGAGGTGGGATTCTTACCCGTAGTCGGCTTACTGACAAGTGGCCAGTGGGAGGGCCACTTGAAGTGTGGTGATGTAAACAAGCCTGTTTTGACACACATTGCTGAGGTTCTGAGTACCGGTGAACTAGTTCCAATAAGATCTTTTTGGTACACCATGGGTAGACATTCAACATGACCTCATGTCTGAGGTGCTAACTGAATGACAGTTTATAGCTATAAAGATTCACACAGTCTAATTTCATTTGGATGAGCTGAAGATTCTAAAATGATATCTACTAAACAAGAAGCGCTTGAATGTATGAAACATGTTTGTTTGTTTGTTTGTTGGTGATTCAAAGGCCTGGTAGGTTTTGAATTCACTGTTGTAGGCTGGAGTCGCCATCCCCTGTGATGACTCGCCTGCCCGCTCCCACAACTTTCCATCCAAGGGAAAACTGTGGGGAAGGCCAACCAACAGAGCACAGAGTGGTAAAATGTCTTAGACCATCTAGCAGTAAATGGTGCAGTGCATCCGCGAGCACTTTGTCTCAAATTTTTACACAAACCTGTTATTGATTACATCAAATGCCACACATTTCTCTTTTGGTGATTCGGCAAAGGCCTGGTTAAAAATTTCACATTAACCACGCGGCTAGTCGGTTTCGCTCTGCAGTCCATCACAAGAAGCATGCTGAGATGACCATTGTTTGCTAAAGCGGTTAGCTGTCAATGGCCACACCCAAGGCTAGTCTGTCTCAATTGCAATTGGAACGGACAGGATAAACCTGGGACATGTGATCACAGTGAGAGTACGTCTCTCCCTCCCACAGCATACAAGCCTTTTCCATCTATTCCAAAACCAATCACCATAAAGAGGAGATGACGACTTTGTAGACAAAGGATCTTAATTGTTAACAAAGGTTAAAAGAGTGATGAATATCTCTCCCATGATTCATGGTGAAAAACAGTGCACTTGACCGACCTGAAACTGAGATGACAGAGCCTCACTGACTGAAAAGGCTCTCTACAGTCCGCCGTACTTTGGGACTACAAAGACCTGACCTTTGACCTGCGTTCTCCCTTACGTGTTTGACTAGAAGACCTGACCTGTTCTGACACTACATCTTGGGGAAAACCAGATGCCTGGTGCTTTGTTGTCCTGTTGCTTATTGTTTTTGTTGCTTATTTTATGCTGAACTGGATGTTTGTGTGTCTGCACCCATTTGCTGCCGTCTAATGATAAAATGCACACTAACAGATTCCCACAGGAGAAACCAGAACGGAGGCTGCCAGCTCATTCTATGCTGTTGAATGTTATTGTTTAACCCTTTCAAAACATGGTCCAGAAGGTTGCTCATGTGTGTCCCAAGGGACCACGTGGGCAAAAGGGGGGAGGTTGAACAAGGACTGAATTATTGAACTAACAGATTACAATGACATTTGTGAATAACAGTGTTAATGCTTTGAACTTTTCCTTTAATTGATATTGCCTACAGTACGGATGGATGATTAACAAGGGTTTTGGTGGCCGGCTTTTCAACCTGCCTTTGAGTGCAGTACTGTTCAGGACAATGTTAAACACAAAAGATTTCCTATGTGGTCAAACAATAAGTTGTAAAAACTTTGTTCTGAATGAGCACAACATGCTATGTCTGTGAGGTGTGGTATGATGTCAGTATATCCAGAAATGATCAAGATATTGAACCTTGAAAAGAACATATTCAAGCCATCAGGTCACTGATAATGGTGTTAAGGGCTTTCCCAAAGACTGAATTAAAAGGGGTTGATGGTCCCCAACTCCACCTATTGTGACAGGGTTGTTGAAAACTACCCACACCCCTGTCCTGTTGTTTCATGCAGGAGACCAAACAGAGTTCACATTTCATGGATCTTACCTGAGTCATTATGTCCCATTCGTTTCATCACGATGCCGAGGCTGATTGTTAAACTCTGCTGCTTTCTCCTGCGGGACTGTGTTCCTTTCTCCCAGTAATCTGGATCCAGTCTCTCTTCCATCCAGTCCTGTTTGGGAACTTTCTGCTGGTGCTCGCTGTCAAAGTAGTCGATCATCCTGCCGTCCAGCAGACCCATGGCTGAGAACTGGTGGATGCCCGGGAGTCCGACAGGTTTGGAGAGAGCCGTGTAGATGTAAGTGAGGGAATGTGTCTCTGAGAGTCACACAGACAGACAGATATTTATTCTCTGTTCCTTTACATATTTGTGACATTCTTGTTGTTGTTCTTGAATTTGTTTCTTTTCTCTGACTTCACAGCACAAAGGTAAGAACATTTAAGAAAGGTCAACACCTGCTTTTAATGAATTCTCATTAATCCAGATCATTTTGTCTTCAGGGAGAAAATAAAAGAAACTTTGACCTAAATGTTTGTTACTGACATGTTATAAGATAAAAAGTAAAGATCCTTCTGCATAAAACACAGCCTTTTAATCTAATTCTGTCTTGTAGGCCTATTTCGACTTTTCTTAGTCACTTAGTTGCAGTAGGCCTGTGGGATGAGTTTAATTAAGTTTAAATTAAACAGAGAGTTCTTATTTTTATATCTTTTTTTTTTAACATTTCTCGCTTCTGAACTCACCTCTGTTCAATGGCGGTCCGTCGACGGGCTGGATATGAACTGCATACAGTAGGCCTATAAACACAAAACTGAGTACGTTCATGTTTTTCAAGCTGCATTCTGCTCCTCGATGTGCACAAACAGCAGAACTACTCCGTAACTGCGCATCTGTCCAGAGAACTGCTCGTCAAAATTGCTCCATATCACCAACTCTTCAGGGTGTAACGGTAAAGCTTCTGGTCTGAGAAGCGAAGCGAATTAACGCGGAAGCCCTTTAAGCTGCATCCTGTCGAATGATGATGTTTATTTAGTATAAACTAATACTGTAGCGTCCCTCGAATAAGAAGCTACGAGATGATTTCTGGAACCTTGTGCTCGTTATTACTGAACTAAATACAGACTGCTGTGGACCGTAGCCAGAAACAACTCTACCGTCACCGAGCGCAACACACAAGTTCTCCTCTGCTCGTTGGCTCGCTCACACACACACACACACACACACACACACACACACACACACACACACACACATATTTCGGTCTAGCAGGAACCATCGCACATTCAGTAACTTCCTGCACAGTGGCGGATCCTGACAGATCTCTCAGGTTGTTGCGATGTAGGCGAGCAGGGGTGTCAAACTCATTTTCTCCACGGGCCACATAGCATTTTGGTTACCCTCAAAGGGCCAGTTGGAACTATAAGACAGTATAAACAGACTTTACTGCATAATTTATTCCTTAACATATTGTAAAATTAGGCTACTGTCTCTTTATTTGATTATTTATTCTATTCAAGTTAAGCGCATTTAACCCATCAGATGCAAAAAATATAAGCAAGCACATTTACTGTATCTGTGTTATTATAACACATTAATTAATTTATCAGGTTTAGAAACCTATAATACTGCATCAATCTTTATTATGTACTAAGTATATAACAAAAAACTTTTACATTAACTTTTCCACAGACGAGAGGAGCAGAACCACTGCACACAGCCTTGCAGAGGGCAAACATCCAACTAATGACAGATAATTTTATTACCTGGAAAAATCCCGTATATATTGTAGCTACTCCTTCATCAGACACTGGCTCAGAACCAGCTTGAAGTGGACAAAATTAGGTACCAGAGTAAAGTGATGGAGACATTCTTATTCTGACCTGTCCCCAGCGTCACCAGTTTAAATGACAATTATGAGAATATTTTTAAATGTCCCGCCCCATCCAGGCTGTGATTGGTCGGTTCACAACAAATGACATTGACGAGCTACATTCAGCACACGGCTGCTTGAGAGGCACCGAGCTTCTCTTCTCCCTCGTCTCTCTCCGCCGACAGAGTTAAGCAGGCAGAGAGAACGGGAACAGGTGAGCGTCACGTAGCGCTCAGCGAACCTGATGTGGAGAGGGCCGAGGAGAGTAGGCTACTGGCAGCTTGGGAGAAGTCCCGGTACGCCAAAGAGCATTTAAGAACATTTAAGAAATGCCCACTTCAAACGCTGCTCAAAACACAAAAGACAAAGGCCCACCCTACCGGTTTATCTCCTTGAAACACAAACGTGTTCACTTTCCCATCGTTCATGAAACCGTCTTCCTTCTGCATAATTTTAATTGGATATTTTGGGATGTTTCTATACATTTCTCATCTCATTAAAAAAAAGGTATTTATAATGTGGGTGTGGAAAGACCGCAATCTAGTGGCGGGTCACAATTTGCAGGTCACAAAATTGCCATACATTGTGGGCGATGCAGTTTATTGTTCATGAAGGCTTTAAAGCAGCTTTATTTTAGGACAATCATGAATATTTTAAGTTTTCGCGGGCCACATGTGGCGGCCGGATTCGGACCGCGGGCCTTTAGTTTGACACATGTGCTGTAGAGTTTGTGAACAGCTTCATCCTGAAGTTCATTGTCAATGTCTGCAATGAATGAACAGTCCACAGATCAACAGGTCTTTAGACCTTTAGAAATAAAGGCAACTACTAAAAAAGAATGACTCTTACCATCATCTGATTTAGCTGTGACAAACCTTTTATTTAGGAACAACAAATCCAGAATAAAGTGCAGTGGCACTGGGCTGATGATGTGCAATGAATAAAGTTATTTACATTTAATCTTGCATTGCAGCTATGCACCTGTCTCAAGTAACAAGTGGTCACCTCCATCATCACAATAAGGTATTGTGATGAACTGTAAGTCAGGGCTGGAAACGTGCGTACGCCACTTCCCAAGCAAAGATTGTGAGCTATCAAAAACAAACTTGACAGGAAAACGTGCGTCCTGTAAGTAAACTCTGAACCATGCCTACGCACATAAAGAGGAGAAAAGAGAAACGAGACACACATGGTTTCTGAGTAGGCCTATTATAAGCTTAAAGCCTTTCTGAATAAACAAACACCCGTTTGATTGATTTTCCCTGAAGTGCGCAAAAACTCACAATTTAAGATCATTTGTGGCGCACAAAAAGAACCAGATTTAGTTTCAGCCTATTGTTATCAGACGTTTGTTGTCTTTTCGAGCCAAACGTGATGAGCTGCTGGTAAAAACACTATTTTATGTCATTTACTACAAGTCATTTCTTCTAACTGGCGGGCAGCCTCGTTAAGTGAGTGGACTGTTTTGTAGCCTAAATAAATGTGGAATGTATTTGGTTTCCTCTCTATTCAAACGGGGGAATCCACCTTAGTCCACCTGGGTGATCCCGTCCCCCCCCAGCCAGTGACGTCACTGCTCAGGAGGAGGGATGCCCTTTCCTGCAGATCGGTTATAAAGGGCGGAGCTCCGGTGCCCCCTTTCCTCCAGTGTTTTTTACCCACCAAACAACATGCTTCAGCTTCAGAAGGAACGTCAACGTCACACTGAGTTAAATTTTATTTTGCAACTGTGGGCGTTTGAAGGGTCGGACATGGAGCTCCCTCATATGCGCCACATTTCAAGTTGAGTGAGAGTTATAGGCCTAAAGGGAAGGTGCTTACAAGTGTGCGCATGCACAGTTTTATAAGTCTGAATATTCTTTTGGATTTTGTGCCCAGGTAGGTCTACACTTTTAGTGAGGTTGCTACGCAACAGCAGAATAGCTGTTCAGCATAAATTACCATGAAGATCTACTCCAGTTAGAAGTGAACCACCTCAGATAAGCTCAAATCCTGCTTCGTGGTACAAGGCCCTGGAACGAGACACAAGATGAGCCACTGAAGCAAAACAGGAAGTGGTAACAGACAAAAACTGAACTGCTGAAGCTGCGCATGACACAAACCAAATGTGCCCCTGCCATTACCTTTTATCCAGCTTGTTAAAACAACTTATCATCAGAGTCCAGTTTTCTTTGGGGGGGTCTGAACATGTATCAGCAGAAGCATTTCTTTTATCAGGGAGCAGCAGAAGCAGGCGGTGTTCAGTAGCAAGTTTCCCTGTTAGAGTGAAGTGAAGTGGTCGAGCACTTCCCCTCACTGTAAAAGACTGATCCTGTTTTTGAGTTTCCAGAATCTGTTACTGTTTAAAACTAAACCGGACATCAAGAGGAGGGAATTCACGTGGCAGAGCATCACCGCATAACTAGATGAAGGCCTATCTACAGTTATGTAGCCTATAATTTTAATTAAGTTAAATAGGCTACAGCTGTGTAGCGCTCAAAAAAAGCCGTTGCCATTGTTACTATCCATAGAGCTCCTGCCGTACTTGCGGAGCGCTTGTCTCCCTTTCTGTTCACCTGAGAGAACCTGCTGAAGCCTCCATCAGCTGCTTGTTTGTTGGGTGGGTTATTTGCAGGCTGATCAACATCCCACTCCTCCTGTGACAAATGTTTGACTGTGTATTCAGAACAGGTGAGCAGCAGACTATCAAAATAACAGCCTAATAATTAAAAAAAAAAAACTGTGTGAACGTGTGATAAATCAAACATTGTAAATAATCAGGCAGATATTTATGTGACAGGGGAAAAATAAAAGTTGTGTCAGAATCTTAATCGACTCTAAACTAACTTTTAAATCACAGATAAAAAAGGTCTGCAATCCAGTCAAATTTAATATCGCAAATTTCCGGTTCATAAGATCTCACTTGTCACTTCAGGCAGCTAAAATGTTCATGTACAGTTTGGTTCTGACAGACAATCAAAATTCTGGATTAAAAAACCATCAAGATATCAGCATTGTGCCATTTTACAAAAGCAGAAGCTCTTAAGTTGAGAAAATGTCATCAAGTATTCAAACCTCTGTCTGTTATACAAAACCATCCACAGTCTGTCATCTCCTCCACTCAGTCAGTTTGCAAACATCAGGAACACCACACAGAGAGAAACACGAGGGTCGGCCGAGGAGACTGTTGTTCCTCTGCAGAAAAGTGCATTTAGAGTCAGAGGGCTTCTTCAGTCTCAGCAGCACAGGAGTGGAACATCAGAGAAGTCACCACATAAAAAACTGCTTCATAACACAGCAGACATGTCAGCATTGAAAAGAATATGTATCTTCCCTCAACCCACCGTGCTGCCACTTGTGTCTCTGCTGTGTCAATGTGTAGTATAATTATTTTTTTAATCTAATGTCTGTATTATAGCAAACTTTATCAACAGGATTTGAAGAGTTATATCTGTTTTACTGCTCTTTTATATTTGTATTGTTCACTGTAATCTTATTGTTTTTTTTTGAGGTAGACTATTTTAAGATCTGTCCAGGGACAACGGATGAAAAATAGCCTTTTGGCTAATTCTGGTGTATTTGCAGCAATGTAAATTAAAGTACACTGTCCCTGTCAAATAAACTATTACATAACTAAATAATTAATGAATGCATTACCGCGATATGTTACAGTGGCCAGCCCTGATATACAGTGGGTACAGAAAGTATTCAGACCCCTTTAAATTTTTCACTTTCTGTTTCATTGCAGCCATTTTCCAAAAATCAAAAACAGTTCATTTTATCTCATTAATGTTCACTCAGCACCCTGACTTGACAGAAAAAAACAGAAATGTAGAAATTTTTGCAAATTTATTAAAAAAGAACTGAAATATCACATGGTCATAAGTATTCAGACCCTTCGCTCAGTACTGAGTAGAAGGAACCTTTAGAGCTGGTGCAGCCATGAGTCTCCATGGGAAAGATGCAACAAGTTTTTCACACCTGGATTTTTGGGGATCCTCTGCCATTCTTCCTTGCAGATCCTCTCCAGCTCCGTCAGGTTGGACGGTGAACATTGGTGGACAGCCATGTTCAGAACACAGCAACTTTCTGAATTTCCATACTTTTCTGTTCACTTTCCTGAATCCAAACCTGAGCTACGATCTTTTAACCCTGATCAAAACAAGCTCACCCAACTTTTAACCATTTTAGACAAGAACTTTCACTTAGTGCTTACGATCTGTTTCCAAGGTACAAAGAGCTACAACACTCAGTGGGTTGATGCTGTTTTAGTACTGAAGGTTCACGGTTTTCAAATTCCCCCTTGAATTTGTATCCCACAGTAAATGTATTTGTAGAATTGGTAAATTTGGTTTCTGAGAGCAAAGTGAGTCTGCATGTACTCTGATGGAAATGATACTGTCTGCAGAGACTTCAGACTTGTTGTTCTTAATTGTATCCCAGAAGACTTTGGGACGCTCTATTTCCTGCAGGGATGAACAAAAGTGTTAATTTATATATACACAATAGATAATGAAAACAGAAGACTGTCTGCTGTAAATGTTTCATGTATTTTCTATGGTAAATATTCAAATATTCTCCCATTGCAGTTACAGCAAATGCAACTGAAATGGTTTGCTGTGTTAATCATCAGGGGAAATGACAACTTTACAAAGATACTTACTGGGGACGCCAGAGGGATCGCTGCTGAGAGACCTGTCTGCTCCTGTGAAGAAAAGAAAATGTATTTAATTTAACAGCTCAATGCAACAATTCATTGACTGTGACAACATCTGGATCTGTTAATGAAGTTAAACACACAAAGTAAACTTATTATTGTTATCCAATTAGAAATATTTGTAATAGCTATATTTTTTTATACGTCATCTTAGTGGTTTTTTAGGCTTATTGACGTGTGAGCATGACAAATCACTTTAAAACAAACACTACTAAAAGAAATCCCTTTTATGTAACGTACGTTTCCTCCTCCTGAGTCAGGGTTTAACAATAGAAATATTAAATAGAACAAAAACACTTTCTGGACTAAGACTTTTATAATAAAGAGCAGAGAAATAAAGCACTTACCATGGGCAGTAATCACAGATGAAGGTTGTGCACCTGTTAATAAAGACAAAGTTAAAACACACAAAATAAACCTTTAATATTGGATATCTGCTGATACTTAGATTTACCTAAAAAACAAAGATGCACACTCAAGTCAGTGAAACTAGTCCCAGTTTAGGCAGAACTGATAAATCAATACCTCTGGATTATTACAGAAGGCAGCGTCACAGCTTCCTTCTAGCAGCTTACATTTGAAATACAAACAGATCTCACAAAGCTCTAACCTGAACAAACACACTGCAGAGTGCTGTTTGAAATTACAACTATTCTGTTGGACGTCTTAATGATACAAATGAAAGAGAGAATGTGACTCCTGACACTAGAGAAGAGGAGTCACTCTGTTGGGAGGGAGAAAAAAAAACTGACAAATGACCTTTGGCTTAATATTCAGAGCAGCTTGCAGAGACACAAACAAAAACAGCATTTCATTTGGTTCAGTCGTCAAGTTACTGTAACCTCTGAACACTGAACTCAATAAGACTTATAGAGACATAAAGTAGTTACCTTCAGCAGGGTTGGCTTCAGCTCTGCATTTATCTGGAATAAAGACAATGATAACAGACTGTCAGTGATCAGAGATGACAACAACATGGTCCAAATCTGCATCCTTCCTTCCATAAACCTAAATCTATTCAATTAGAGGACAATCTAACAGCTTGACTTAAAATTGTTTGAACTCAATTTTATTCTCTCAATTATGAGGTGATGAGGGCAAACTGCATGGTAGAGAAAAAACATATTACAGCACAGTAAAATTATCTAAGTTCCACATGTTCACACTATACTGTGTCTTTTTCACATGAAATATTTAGTTCTAACTAAATCAGTAATCCCCACATGAATAACTGAGATCACAGATCAAACTGAAAACAGCAACCCTCATGTTTCCTCTGGATTACAGGTGGATGGAAGTAAATTTCATGACATTTACATGCTTACAGTGAGCATGGCAACATGCTAATGTTTACTATGTTAGTTATGGGCTGGGTTATAAAATCTCTCTGTAGTCTCACACTATTTATTGTCATAACACCAAACTCCTGCTAGTAATAAGCTCAACTAAAGTATTTCAGCATGTTAACATGTTTACAGCAGAAAGGTGGGTTCAGAACGACGTCCCTACTACATGATAGTTAGTGGGGCTAAACCTGCTAGAACTGCGTCTTTGTCCTACTTTGTATTGCTCGCCTTTTTATGATGGTGGTTACGGTAGAGTTTTGATCTAAGTCACTGTGATCTCAGTTGACTTTCAGTTCAGTGAATTAAAAATAAGGAACACCTTCGACACATAATGACTGACAGGACTGCTGTTTGATGTGACCTCTGAAAACCTCCTGAAGTTCCTCATAAAATAATAACAGATGATTTCACACGACATCCTTCTGCCTTTCTGTCAGACTGAAACATCAGGTACTGATTTTTGAGGAATTTCTTACAGAACATAAAAATTATATTCTATTTCACTGCTATCTTTCTATCTTTGACGATGGTTATATAAATATGTGCCACCTACCAAATACACCTTTTTTTGTACAAGTAAACCAGCCCCACAGCCATTGTGATCAGCCCAATGACCACAAGGACCCCACCAATGATATATAATCCAAGTCCTTCAGGTCCAGAAGGAAGTTTATGATCTAAAACACAGAAAACATTCACATTAGTTTTATATTCACTTCACTTTGAATATTTTTTCAATATACAAAGACGATGTAGAAGCTGAGTGACAGTAATGCTGCATCTGAAAACATTAAAATAACATAAATTAAGTCATTTGTGCTGGTGAGAAACAGAAAAAGAGGATGAGAGAGGAGACCATGTCAAGTCTCAAAAAAAGATTCTTTTCTTCTACAAGTTCAAAATTTCTTTTGCTTGTAAAAACTAGGGCTGAACGATTAATCGTTTTCAAATCAAAGCTGTGATTTGAAAGAACGTGATTAGCTAATCGTGAAGAGGGAAATTAAAATGTAGGTTAATTATCCAGCACATCTGACCTGTTTTAAACAGTCAGGCAGTTACAGATTCATTCTGTTGTCGTCCTCATGTGACAGACCTGCTGGCCAATCAGAGCGGGCACATGGCATGTACATTTTACAACAACAAAGGAAACTAGAGGAATGGCGCCAGCCGAAAAGACGCAGGCAGGTTTTGTCCGGCGTCAAACTCACATTGACGTGTTTCAGCAGCGGAGCGTTTAGCCTACAGCTTGTTAACATGTTGTTAATTTGTGCACTTCAACTACAGAGAACAGCTCTCTGTGAGCCCGCTCCACTCTCTGCAGGCTACATTACATATCCTACATGGAGCATTTCAGAATAAGAGCGTTTTGCCTGTCTGATTTTGCTTATTTGTTCAGTTGCCCTTGATTTTTGTGCTTCTAACATGGATAAGTAAATACGTAGTTAAATTGTTTTGGTCTGCTCTCTTCACATGTAACTTCTAACTATGATAAAAAAATAAGTTCATCCAGCACTAAAAATTATAATCTTAATGATACACAGCTTTTGTGTTTCCTGATATGAATTTGTTACCATGACAGTTAGACATGATGGCCAAAGTTAAATCTCAGGGATTTCCTTGTGGCTTAAGACAAAGAACTTTTGCTGGTCCACTGATTTCAGTCAAACACTTTCTGCAATAATAGTAAACACTGTAAAAACAAATGGTAAATAACTTTAAAAGTTTCTTACCCCATTCCTTCTCAACATGTAACCTGGATGCAGGATGATTCACTTCACAGGTGAATGTAGACGTGTCCCTCCTTAAAATCTCCACACTGTCTCTTCTCTGGAAGGTGTCGTCGTCATTTGGTCGAACGCCCGAGGTAACCACTCCGTCCTCTTTAGTCAGAACTCGGCCGTTTCTCTTGATGTTCAGGGTGACGTCTTTCAGGTAGAAACCTGTGGCCAGGCACGTCAACATGACCTTTGACCCAACAGTGGTGTCCTTTGAGAACATGAACACTTCAGGTGGAGCTGCACAGAAAAATGTAAAGTTAATTGCTGGTGGCCAAACAGAAACGTACAACCCAGGCCCCGTTTCCTGAAAGCATCTTAAGGCAATGATGATAAAATACCTCCTCCCCACTTGTAGGAAGAAGCTCCTGAACTTTTAGAACAAAACTACAAGTTTTATTTAAAGCTAAAGGGCAGGACTTTTACAAATGAATGAAAGTCTGTTATGAAAGGAAGGTTAAAATCAAATCAGTGCAGTAAGAACTGAAGAAGCCTCTGAGATGAGAAGCAAAACATCTTCATTTATCTTCCACCAAGTCCAGCTGCCCTTGAAACAGCCCTGGTTCATTATTATCTACAAAACAAACTGTAAAAAAATTCTGTTGTACATACGGGCATTTTGAAGGTGCGTTTGCTGATAATCCACAAACTTCCTCAACGACTCCATGCACTCGTTCTCCAGGTAGAGTCTGTAGTCTGTTTGGACCAGGTAATTCCACTCCTTCTTTGTCTGGTTGGCCGCTTTAGTCGCAGCAACCCAGACTTTATTGGTGTGATTGAAGGACAGGAAGTCGTTTCCATCGTAGGTGTAAATGTTCTTCCCACGGTGAAACGTAATGCTGCCGTCAGGCCTCATGTTTCCCTCACAGCCTCTCATCCATTGAAGAACATGGAGGTCTGAAACCAGACAGAGGGCCGGAACAGTGAAACAACACAGTCTGAATATTTTATGGCACTGAAAGCATAAAGACAAAGATTTAGAGGCACAGTTCATATTCAGTTTAGTAAGTAATTTGATTAATGCATCGCACCAACACACATGGGCAAACTGACTTTACTAAACAAGACTAAAGGGGCCAGTGTGCTGATGGTTGGGTGGTGGAACAGTAAAGATGGGCATTTCAAGCAAAAACACTATTGGATAGTCACTGGGAACTGTTCAACCGGATCTTACCTGAGTCTTTATGTCCCATTCGTTTCATCAGGATGTCGAGGTTGACTTTGAACCACTGCTGGTCGTCCAGGAGGGACCGTGTTCCTTCCTCCCAGTAATCTGGATCCAGTCTCTCTTTCATCCAGTCCTGTTTGGGAACTTTCTGCTGGTGCTCGCTGTCAAAGTAGTCGATCATCCTGCCGTCCAGCAGACCCATGGCTGAGAACTGGTGGATGCCCGGGAGTCCGACAGGTTTGGAGAGAGCCGTGTAGATGTAAGTGAGGGAATGTGTCTCTGAGAGTCACACAGACAGACAGATATTTATTCTCTGTTCCTTGAGGCTCCGTTCAGACTGCAGGCCTTAATGCTCAATTCCATTTTTTTTTGTTTGACAGTTCACATTATAGTTTAAATGTGGCCCATATCAGACTCCAGTGTGAACTGTCCGCGGCCTAAAAGTTCACAACTTTCTGTTCGTTTCATTACTGTTTCTGGCGCTGGTCAACATCTCTCTCTCTCTCTGACATGTTATAAGATAAAAAGTAAAGATCTTTCTGCATAAAACACAGCCTTTTAATCTAATTATGTCTTGTAGGCCTATTTTGACTTTTCTTAGTCACTTAGTTGCAGTAGGCCTGTGGGATGAGTGTAAATTAAGTTTAAATTAAACAGAGATAGCCTAGTTCTTGTTTTTATATTTTTTACCATTTCTCTCTTCACATTAACTGAACTCACCTCTGTTCGCTGTCGGTCCATCCACGGGCAGGATAGAAACTGCATAATACAGTACAAACACAAAACTGACTACGTTCATGTTTTTCAAGCTGCATTCTGCTCCTCGATGTTCATAAACAGCAGAACTACTCCGTAACAGCCCATCTGTCCAGAGAACTGCTCGTCAAAATGGCTCCATATCATCAACTCTTCAGGGTGTAACGGTAAAGCTTCTGGTCCGAGAAGCGAAACTAATTAACGCGGAAGCCCTTAAACCTGCAAATGATGATGTTCATTTAGTATAAACTAATACTGTAGCGTCCCTCTGAACAAAATACAGACCACTGTGGACCGTAGACAAAAACAACTCTGCCATCGCCGAGCGCAACACGCTGTTGCTGCGTTGCAGGGAACTCGGAGCTGGAAAATATCAGACCTCCATCTAGAAAAACTACAACGCCACTCTGTATGTGCTCCGACCCCGCCCGCCGTTAGGAATTTTGGACGAGGGGGGGCAACATTTTCCGAACTGGACCAACCCACGCTTAGTTCTAATACACTGCTCAAAAAAATAGAAGGGAATCCTAGATCTGAATGAATGAAAAAATCTCATTAAATACTCCTTTTACATAGTTGAATGTGCTGACAACAAAATCACACAAAAATTGTCAATGGAAATCAAATTTATCAACCCATGGAGGTCTGGATTTGGCGTCACACTCAAAATCAAAGAGGAAAACCTACAGGCCGATCCGGCTTTGATGTAACGTCCTTAAAACAAGTCAGAATGAGGCTCAGTAGTGAATTTGCCAATCTTGGTGTTCTCTGGCAAACACCAAACGTCCTGCACGGTGTTGGGCTGTAAGCACAACCCCCACCTGTGGACGCCGGGCCCTCATACCACCCTCATGGAGTCTGTTTCTGAGCGTCTGAGCAGACACATGCACATTGTGGCCTGCTGGAGGTCATTTTGCAGGGCTCTGGCAGTGCTCCTCCTGCTCCTCCTTGCACAAAGGCGGAGGTAGCGGTCCTGCTGCTGGCTTGTTGCCCTCCTACGGCCTCCTCCACGTCTCCTGATGTACTGGCCTGTCTCCTGGTGGCGCCTCCGTGCTCTGGACTCTACGCTGACAGACACAGCAAACCTTCTTGCCACAGCTCGCATTGATGTGCCATCCTGGATGAGCTGCACTACCTGAGCCACTTGTGTGGGTTGTAGACGCCGTCTCATGCTGCCACCAGAGTGAAGCACCGCCAGCATTCAAAAGTGACCAAAACATCAGCCAGGAAGCAAAGGACCTGAGAAGTGGTCTGTGGTCACCACCTGCAGAACCTCCTTTATTGGGGGTGTCTTGCTTATTGCCTATAATTTCCACCTGTTGTCTTTTCCATTTGCACAACAGCAGGTGAAATTGATTATCAGTCAGTTTTGCTTCCTAAGTGGACAGTTTGATTTCACAGGAGTGTGATTGACTTGGAGTTACATTGTGATGTTTAAGTGTTCCCTTTATTTTTTGAGCAGTGTATTTCATTTCAAAATCTATGCCCCCCCCCCTTTCCTAATGTAAAGTTTTATGTATTGCCTTCCTGGCTCAGGCGATTTCAGAGCAGGCTCATAGGAGGCAGTTTACTAAGTGACCAGTTAATCACTCACACTCCACATCAGTCGCGGACAAAATGTGGCCTATTTAAATATTGAGGAAAAAAGTTACCGGTGCAGCAACGTGCCTCAGTATTACAGACTTTTCTTTTGTGCTGCTGTTACTTCCAGCTGAACGGTGGGTCCATCTAATGTACTTTTAATTTCGCTACATTTTCCATTCATACCTTTTATAACTGAACCAGTCTGTAATCTGCATTTTGCTTCATTAACCTAAATGAGCTCATCAGGCTGTGAGCGCGCAGTTACGCAGATCAGCCCTGGTTTCAGACGCTTGTCACAGTCAGAGCTGCGCAGATGCAAACATTTAGAAAATCAGGCTTTACTGTTCTATTAATACAACTGAAATCCAGTAAGCGCATTCCATGGCACTGTGACTGTGTTGGAAAGCAGCCTGAGTCTCTTTCAAAAGTCGGCAAGTGAAACACTTTCACTTTCCACTAACGGAGAATTAAAAGCGTCTCTAGTCTCTGCAGAGCAAATGAAGCTACACACTGTAAGATCTGTGTCAGATAATCACTGCATTGACTGAGATATATTAAAAGTGCTCTGTTGTTGAACAGAGCATCGCTTTGGACATCAGCCTGTTTCTTTTCTTTAATACACATCGGTTACTATTTGTTTTATAGCGATGTCCGACGATGAAACGAATCTTTCACTCAGCAGCTACCAGCTGTTATATTACCCTAACCAGCGGCGTCGTTAGCCCTGGGCGTCCGGGGCTATAGCCCCGGATGTTTTTGGAAAAGCCCCGGATCTCTGAAGGATTTTGAAAAAACAAACCGCAAAAGGCCGAAAATTGAACTTCATTCGCTTAACTACCGGTATGTGCGCGGGAGCGAGTGAGAGAGATTATTGTTACTTATTCTCCTGCACATTATGGAAACTAAGATGATCCAGCCGTAGCTCTGTGTCTGTCCTCTCTGCTCCACCTGAAGCTGTGAGCTGCACTTTATCAGAGGCGCTGAAATTAACAGGCTCTGGCTCAGGCGATTCTGGAGCTGGCTCATATAGGAGGTGGTCAATCACTCACAGTCCACATCAGTCGCGGACAAAATGTGGCCAATGTTAGGGGAGGGAAAAAAGTTGCTCTAATAAGTTGCCGGTGCAGCAAAGAGCCTCAATATTACAGACTTTTCTTTTGTGCTGCTGTTACTTTCTAGCTGAAGGGTTGGTACATCTAATGTACTTTTAATGTCGCTACATTTTCCATTCATACCTTTTAGAACTGAACCAGTCTGTAATCTGCATTTTGCTGCATTAACAGAAATGAGCTTATCCAGGCTGTGCGCGCGCAGTTACGCAGTAAGGCGCTGGTCACAGTCGCAGAGCAGATGGAAACATTTAGAAAATCAGGCAAATATCTTTTCAGTTTAAGGCTTTAATGTTCTACCAATACAACTGAAACCCAGTGAGCCACCATGGGCCTGTGACCGTGTTGGAAAGCAGCCTGTGTCGCCAGAGCATCGCTTTGGACATCAGCCTGTTTCTTTTCTTTAATACACATCGGTTACTATTTGTTTTATAGCGATGTCCAGATGAGTCCATAAACGGAATATCGCCGGTGAAACTGATCTTTCACTCAGCACAGAGAGAGAGAATATGGATAGGTAAAATAGTCCTGTTGGGTTTTACGCATGACGCACAGCTTCCTCTGTATGCAGATTTACCTGCTTTATCAACGAGCTGCTCTCGTGTTACTGCCACAATAATTCGTTGTGAAAATCATTTAGATGCTTCAGGAATAATCAGATTGTATTGGCAGCTTGTGCTGCTGCAGAACAAGTGGTTTGGTTGCCTACATCTCCATAATAAAAGGCACAGGTAACAAAAGTTGGCTGGGCAGCAAAACTGATATTTTAAAGTGATCATATCAACACCTTCATGGAGATTTAAAAAGGAAAATAATTGTAGAAATAGCTCTATTACAGATAATCAGCTTATTCACTGCATTTGCAGGAATATTTTAATGGGCTACTTAAAAAAATAAACTCATCAAGTTGCCGAGTCTGATGAAGTAGACAGTCCATTTTTACTCTGATAGCCTATCTTTCCTCATGTGGACTATGGCTGTGATCCTGCACATCCCCACACTACCATGGACAGTTGTGGTGCAACAGGTTGCAGAATCCGTGGTATGGATCCCATCCACACGATGCAGCACGCAGGTGGACCGCAGATCGATTGCAAAGTTTTATTTATCCTGTTTGACCTCTCAAAATACTCCTTTATTCTGGAAATGTCAGAGAACCCAGTTAGATTCTGAATGTGCAGAACTTTGAACATGAACAGAAAACCTGCTGACTTTGAGCTATTGAAGTCCAGGAGTTTATAACTGAATTAAAATGATTTAATTTATTACTGATGAAGTGAAAAGGTGCCACATGCACATTTAAAGAGGTTACCTCAGTCAGTCAGGCCTGTGTGTGTTGATTCAGCAGTGATGATAGGAGAAACATATCAGAAAGCTGAGAGCTGCTCTACACTATGTTCTGTTACAATTTTAGATTTTGAATTGTTATATTAAACCTTTATTAAACCAGGAAAAATATTTTTCCAAGAGTGTCCTGGCCAAGGCAGGCAGGAGTACAAATGCACATTTAAGATGGAATAAATGATCAGTTAAGGTCATAAAATATCAAAATATTTCTAAATATTCCCCTTAATTCAGCAACAAGGACGATCAAAAGAGCAATCAGTCGTAACATCTGCCTTCAAGTCATTTAAAAGCAACAGTGAAACAAAGATACAGCCCCCTACAAGCTACCTGAATATTTACATAAATAATTTCCACAATAAATGGATGCAGAAATTGGTGCAAAAAACACCAGAATGCAGGAAATTAAGTGTGTAACATTTAAAATTTTCTGGGGGTACTCCCCCAGACCCCCCAGGTTAATACTGTCGCATTTTTAATGTTAAATGAGGGTATTTGATTTAAACCCAACATCACAACTTAGCAGACATGACACAGTTAAAAGTGTTGCTTTGTTGTGCCATATAAGTAAAGTATGTTTACTATTGCTTTAATGCTTGGTGGAGGTTTCAATTATTATGTCAAGATATGAAGGGGCTTTTAGTGGCTGGGCTAAGCCCCCAATGTTTCATGGTCCTAACAACGCCCCCTGACCCTAACCCTGTGCATTTTTAAGATGCACAAACAGACTATGGTGGATAAAATAGTTCTGTCGGGTTTTACGCATGACACGCTGCTTCCTCAATATGCAGGTTGGCCTGCTTCAACAAGGAGCTGCTCTCGTGTTACTGCCACAATAATTCTTTGCGTTGCGAAGATTATTTAGATGCTTCACGAAATATCAGATTGTATTGGCAGCCTGTGCTGCTGCAGAAGCAGCGCTTTGGTTGGCTACATCTCCATAATAAAAGGCAAAAAACTTGGCTGGGCAGCAAAAGTGATATTTTAAAGTGATCTTATAAACACCTTCATGGAGATTTAAAAAAGGAAAATAAGTGTAGAAACAGCTAAATTACAGATAATCAGCTAACTCACTGTATTTGCAGAAATATTTTAATGGGCTTCTTAAAAATATAAACTCATCAAGTTGCCGAGTCTGATGCAGTAGACAGACCAATTTTACTCTGACAGCCTATCTTGACCTTTCCTGAGGACACGCAGGCACTGTGACTGTGATCCTGCACAACAAAACATCCCCACACAGCCGTGGACAGTAGTGGTGCAACGGGTTGCAGAATCCGTGGTATGGATCCCGTCCACACGGTGCAGCACGCAGGTGGATCGCGGATTGATTTCAAAGTTTATGAAGATTTATCCTGTTTGACCTCAAAACATTCCTTTATCCTGGAAATGTCAGAGAACCCAGTTAGATTCTGTGCAGAACTTTGAACATGAGCAGAAAACCTGCTGAAACACAGGAGCTATTAAAGTCCAGGAGTTTCTAACTGAATTAAAATGATTTCATTTATTATTTATGGGGTAAAAAAGGTGCCACATGCACATAAAGAGGTTACCTCAGTCAGTCACGTCTCTGTGTTTGTTGATTCAGCAGTGATGATATTAAAAGCTGATCTACAGGAGAAACATCTCTGAAAGCTGAGAGCTGCTCTGCATTATATTCTGTTACAGTTTTATATTTTGAATTGTTTTATTAAACCTTTATTAAACCAGAAAAAAAATATTTTTTTCCAGGAGTGTCCTGGCCAAAAATATTTTTTTCCAGGAGTGTCCTGGCCAAGGCAGGCAGGAGTACAACTGCACATTTAAGATGGGAATAAATAATCAGTTACAAGGTCATAAAATATCAAAATGTTCTTAAATATTCACCAGAATTCAGAAACAAGGACGATCAAACGAGCAATCAGTCGTAACATCTGCTTGTTTAAAAGCAACAGTGAAACAAACATACAGCCCCCTGTGGGCTGCCTGAATTTTGTGTGTCCCTTTACATAAATAATTTCCACAATAAATGGATGCAGAAAATTTAGAAATTGGGGCATAAAAACACCAGAATGCAGGAAACTAAGTGTTTAATAATCAAAATGGTTCATACTGTCGCAGTTTTGTTGTTATATCAGGCTCTTTGATTTAGACACATTACAATTTAGCAGACATGACACAGTTAATAGTGTTGCTTTGTTGTGCCATATAAGTTGAGTATGTTTACTGTTGCTTTAATTCTTGGTGGAGGGTCAATTATTATGTGAAGATATGAAGTTTCATGGGCTGGGCTAAGCCCCCAATGTTTCAAGATCCTAACAACGGCCCTGGTGTCTCCTCCTCGACTCCTCGAGCTCGCATCTCTGGTGGGAGGGACTAAAATGCTCCTCGAGGAGTCGAGAAGATGGAAATTTGGGAAGTGAGAAAGGCCCCAGATTTTCTTGCATCCTTGTTTGCTGATGTTGATGGTGTTTCCTGTATATCTCTGAATAGCGGATCACTTGCAATCTTCACTTGTCTTTCAATGAAGCCGACAGTGTCTGTAAATGTGGCTCTCTGGCCCACGCCTTTCCTGCAACTCACAAGCCACAGTCCTCCATCTGTCCCTCTTCCATGGCGTTACAACATGCTCGCAGAAAAAGACTGTCTGCCTGTAGAGATTTCACATCTTCAGGTTTTATTGGTGTCCATGAAAAATCCTTTTCCATATAGGCTGAAGCAATTTTCTGTGTATTCCCAAAATGCTCTTCTAAAGCCTTAGCCTGGCCACATCCTCTGTCATGGGTTGACAGCTTCTGACAAGCTCCCTTGGCTGCCCCCCTGGTGTTCTGTTCAAGGAAGTACAAGCAGCCTTTAGGATTGTCAGCCTTCTCTTCGATGCTGTGTTCAAAAGCCCTCATGAAGGTGGGATATTGCAAAGGATCACTGTCAAAAACCTGAATGTCTCTTTTAGGCAGAAATGAAAGAGATTGTTGCTGAACCAGTAAAGCAGTTATTTCATTTTCTTTTTCCAAAACCGTAATTATTTGACTTTGATCACTGCTGTTTGTCACCAGTGTTGCTGATTGATGACTCTTGTGCTGAAACAATGGACGTGATTGTACGGTCTCTTGATGTCAGGAAGTCCTGACAATGTGGGTTGAGGTTGTGGTGGTTGAATAACATTTTCCACTTGAGGTTTTGTACACAAGAAATGTGGATTGGGCTTTTCAAGTATTGGGATATTTGTTTCAGGGAGAAATGTTTTTGCATCAGCACTAAGTGTTCTGGTTTTCCTTTGTCTCCTTTCTAGTTAAGAATTCATGCCATTGGACTTCACAGATGGTTGACTTGAAACACGAGACACATTCACTTTGGCCACTGATGCGGCTATTTCCACTTCAAGTTCAAACTCTTCCCGTTTTCCTTTAGCTGCTCCTCTGGTTCTTTGTCTTTGTCTTGCAATGAGAGCAGCCATATCTGCTTCGGCTTTAATGCGTGATGTTGTTGAGGCCCTGGACCTTGTTCCAGCCGAGCTCCGTATTAGAACCTGTACTTCCTGTGTTTGACACACCATCACTTGGATTAATTTCATTGTGTGTGACAGAAGCTTGAGCATTTTGCTCAGAGTGATCTGAAACAGACTCTTTATCATTATGATGTGCATTGATTCCTTTTGTGATACAAACATGGGAGCATCATTTGTGACAACATGAGCAATAGTACGGCCTGTTTGTCTCCCCGTTTCAGAAAGCCGTCCTTTTGCATCCTCCATTAATCCATTGTGGCATTTCAGTACATTCACAAACCATTCATTTTGTTTTTCCTCTATGAGAATCACAGACTCATGTAACAGAGTAGTTTCATCCACCATTTGACTCATTTTCTCAAGACGAGATCGTACTTGTGGGGCATGAGATCCTTTATTGTCTGTATTTGACCTTTGATTCTGTGAACCTTTTGTTTCAATTTTATTCCCCAAGGCCTTGGAAGTGAGTTTGATTTCTCTCTTTTGTTCATCCATCTCTGAGCCACTGACATCTGAATCTGATCCACTTGTTGCCATTTCCCAATGTACCACAAATCATCCAAGAACCCACAATAATCAATCAATCAATCCATCCATCGCTGCCGCACAAACCGCATCCAAAGACCAACAACATACAACACAAGCAGGCAGTCACCCATTTACACTGTGTTCAAATAAACAACTTACACAGCACAGATTCCCACCATGTTTACATACCGCTTCAGTTGGTCTTTCTCCTCCGAGCGGTAATGAATGAACCGCCATCCGATCCAGCTGAGCTCCAAACATTTCCGTGTTTCCTCTGATATCCAAAGCGTCCCGGTGTGATCCGCGGAATCCGTGATAAACAGCTCGTTTCCCTAGAAAACTGCAGCCGCGAGGGACTAAACGCTGAGAGGCTGAAAACACTGTGACGCGCGAAAAATAAGTTCCACTCAATGATCTAAGTTTATTTACACTTCAACACATAAAAAAATGCAACTGGCGCTGCAGTTACCAAGGCGTAAAAACTGCTGCGTGAGTGCGAAAGTGCGGTCAACAGAAAGTCCTCACCCCCCCTCTGTCTGTCAAAGCGCAAAAAACACAGGTGAAGCAAACAAATAGACTAATTCACTTCCGCCCAAACCCCGGTGGACACGCCCACCACCTACACTGCAAGTGCAGTGAATATTATGAATGAGACCATAAACATAGAACACATGAGAGACTCACAGGAGGCTCCTACATCATCATTCTGCATCTCAGTCTGGAGGGACTTTGAGAATTACAGATATTCTACAACAACATCATCACAGCTGAAAGGGAAAATGTCATGACTTTGAATCTAAAGATAAGAACTTATGCACCATTGTATATTTGAAAACGTGCTGAAAGAAACCTGAAGGAGACGTTTGAATGGACCTGATGCAGCTGATAACATTAATATATAGAAAATATCTATAATTTACAGGAGCTGTGCTTTAGTTTGTCAGTAGAGGAGATGCTGGATCATCAGTACAAGAACAGACCAGCACAGCTGATCCACATCCAGCCTCAGCCAGACCAGAACAGACCCAGTCCAGAATTCTTTAGCAGGTCAAACACAGGCAGCCTCAGCCAATAGGAGCACAGCCAGCAGCTCAGACCCTACTGGAACAGTTGCTGCTCCACCACATGACCCAGCAGATCGGCCCCCCAGTCTTATCAGACTTCATGCTGAAGAGAGAGCTGAGGAGGGCTGAGGACTCTTAGAAGCAGGGCCGTGCAGAGACCTTTGGAAGGGCAGGTGCTCAAAGTATAAAAGGGCACATGGAACAAGGATTTAAAGCCCCCCTCCAGTGTATTTTCACATTTCTATGATATTTCATATTTTTCTGAGTCACTTCCTCACAATGTTGATTACCCACATAGTTCGCCAAATATTTTTTGACAAATAGCTTAATTTTGTGCTCAAAGTTGCAAAGTTGCTTAGTTGTTAAAACGGGGTGGTGACGCATGACTATAGTAAATTCCATAAGTCATACGTCATTCACTCTTGCGCAGGCGCACTGTCACGCCTCGTTAAAAAACTGTCACACCGTCACACCTCTTAAGTCAGAGCATCAAACCGGTAAACATCCTTGTGAGCTAGCTAACCAATTTATCATGTCATTTACAAAAACGCGTCGCACTTTCACCTGCCACCGTCTTATACAGTCTGCAACATGCATTTTACTGACGGCCGTTTTACCAATGCATCGGCGGACCCCCCCCGCAGCAAAGTTATTGTGTGCAGCGCGTGACAGGACCATCGACTGTGTGACTGATAACAGCTGATACATTAGTTCCTATCATGGGTCAGTAACAGCTGCTCCTGCCGGACAGTAAAGTGGACTAAACTTTGTGTAGTGATGTTAACACAGCATATCGTTATTGAACACTCCAGCCGGTCAGTTTTTGGTTGTCATGGTAATGGGTCTGACTATTAGCCACACCCCCATTCTCTGTTTGAGAAAAGACCTTCACCAAAATCGGCAGTTAAAACTGGCTGGAGGGGCTTTAAACTGGACTCTTCTCATGCTATTGACATAGAAATATATTGTTATTTCCTTGTTGACACAAATATACAGATGCTTCTGTATCGATACATCAGCAAATTTGGTGACGCAAAAAGAAACAGCGAATACCCAACTCTAGCTTTAAAACACTGGGCTGACATAACTTACAGGGAACAGTTGCTATGGATGCTGCTGTTGTTGTTGTTGTTGTGTTGTTGCTGATACTACTGGAGATGATCTGTGACTACAGATAATAAAACAACTATAGGATTTATATTAGCTGATTAAACAATTATGTGACCATAAAAAAGATTGTTGAGTGTTTGGGACCAGCTCACAGTGACTGAGCTGCTGCAGCCACTACCAGGCTGACTGCTGGGGAGACGCTCACAGAGCTGCACACAAAGAGCTGCAGGTGGAGGAAATAAGATACCAGATTAAAAAAGTGTGGGAAATAATCTGAGAAGGAAACATTAATGGGGAAAGAATGAGGGAGGCCACGGCAGGGTGAGAGTGAGACAAACAAATCTACAGTCTGTGTTGCTTGCTGTGAGTCTACAGGATGCAAAACTGTGATAATGATTTATATTACATTGTGAATCTGAGATATATTTGGATTTTTCTTGACTTTGTCTAATCATATATCTAAATAAATAAACTAACATTAATCTTTTATAATATTCCTGACATCAAAGTGAAGAAGAAACGGCCCTGTTAGATTTAAGAAACATGTATGAAATGTTTGTGAATCTTATTTCCTCCACCTGCAGCTCTTAGTGTGCAGCTGCTCCCCAAACACTCAACAATCTTTACATCTTTTCATGGTCACATAATTGTTTAATCAGCTAATATATATCCTACGTTTGTTTTAACAATTCATACATTTTTCAGAAATCTTATAGGCCCTTTTCTTCTTCACTCTTTACTGTGATGTCAGGAATATTATTTATTTTACATGGGCACTGACGTTTTTATATGTGTTTCCAGTTATTGGGTTTTTATGTAGTTGAGCTGTTGTAAACATACTGTTGCTGTCAAATGTAAATTTATTCAATACTCTGAATTTTTTTCAGAATTGTTTTTTTAAAGGGCTGAAGGCTGTAAGTCGGAGGAACAGGCTTAGAATGTTGTTAGCCTATTTTAAGGCACAAGGCGTTTAATTAAGTTACTTTAATAATCCAAGTTCAAGTGCAAAGATTTTAGTCAAATTACATAGAAGAGATCAGACCTCTCGACGGCCGTGAAACTTTTCTCCCCAAACAGAACGAAGTGAACAGAGAACCATCTTTTATAGTGTAGAAGTAACGTCAGCTGTCGGCGTGTCTGCCGGCAGCTGATGTTACTTCTACAGGCGACACACAGCGATACAGAACAGCTGTGCTGCTCTTTGCAACAATCCACAACACAGTGGTGTAGTCTAGTTTTTTCTAGTGAGTATACTGTGATACCCCCCCCCCCCACCACCACCACCACCACCAATAGTATGCATGTACATGTAATAGAGAGCATTCTGAAGGACTGCTTATGGCGCGTTCGAGACTGGTCGTAACTGGGATATTTCCCAGTTGAAACTTCCGACTTCCGACATCAAAGCGTTCCAGGTGCATGGTGGTGCATGACGCCGAAAGTGAACGAAAATCATGGGTGACCATGACAAAGTGAACACACAGTTGCACCCTCAGCAGTGCTTTAGGTGTTAATTAAAAGGATGGCAGTTTAACTGCAACAACTGAAATAAATAGCCCATACGTTACTAGTTATGTGTACCCCAAGTTGATAGCCCTGAAGTAAGTCTATGTTGTCCGTTACACTTCCTAATGTTTTGGCATTTTTAACAATAACTTTTATGCAGAAAAGATGACTTTATGAGATTCTTTACTGTAGCCAGCTACCGTATGTGTAAAACATATTTCTACATCAATATACATGCAGAACAAGTTTTACTGCATGATCGTATTTATTATGTTAATTCAAATACATGCGTTTTGTTGCCGTTTAGTTTATGGTTTACCATTTACAAAGTGTGCTTCCATGGGCGCTGACATTGTTTTCTGACGTCATTCAGCGGCTACTCGTGAAGTCGGGGTACAAATTTTTTCTCCGAGTTCACAAGTAGGAAATCCGACTTCAAGTGGCGTTCTGGGGTACTTTTCCTAGTTGGAGGTCGGAAATTTCCCAGTTCCGAGTTGCCGGGAAGGCAGCATTAGGCTGTGTGTTATCAACAACGCAAAGACTGTAACAGCCAATGACAGTTACAGGTGGGAAAGGCGTCACTTTGAGTTTTTGAGACATTTTAGGGCTCAGATTAGCGGTGTGACAAAACATTTAGCATATGAGATGTGACAATCCAGAATATTGAGGTCACGAGATCAAGACTAGAAGATATTTTAATAGTATTTTTAAAAATATTCATTGATGAGTACATGATTGGGGGGTCTGGGGGTCCTCCCCCAGAAGATTTTGAGCATTAAACATTTAATTTCCTGCATTCTGGACACATTTTCTGCACCAATGTTTTGGTGTAAATGTCTGTTTAGTGTTAATCACCATTTAACTCGACTACATTTAGATGTTATATGAGTCTGAGTTTATCATCTGGCAATTTTCAATGCACATTTCACAGTGCAAGTTGCAACTATTATTAACAATAATGGAAAGCTGAGGCTTTTCAGTAGCAGTAATAATAATGAACACAGGCCTGTGTGCAGTTCTATCACCAAAACTCATTCATACAGAATATTAGGACTGAGGACACCAAAAGGGGTCCACATCCTCTCAAGCTCACTTATCTTCCAAAAACGTAGGTTATGTACTTTATCAGCCTAAATGCATGAGCCAGCATCCAGGAACTGCTACTGTACACACACACACACAGTAATCCGCATTCACTGATCCATTAACGTTAGTTAACTATTTCTAGATTCAAACCAATAGACCAACAATGCTGTTACAGTTCCGTTACTGATTACAGCGTTAATGATAACACAGGCCTATAAGCTGTTTTCACTCACCAGGTAACGTTACGATAACATCAGCATCATCTGACTCGTTTTCTGTGTTTCAGTAACTCCAACGTTCCTGTCATGGTGTCACATGGTGAGCGGCAGCAGCTTCTGCAGGCTTACGAAAACACTTAAAGAGTGTAGTTTGCGTTTGCTCGCGTTTCACATCTCCATCAGTGATTCACATTAGTTAATTTCAAACTTGCGCCGAGTGACCGCCACACAGCTGTTTGGTAGCTGACGTCAGATCCCGGTCACAGGCCACGGAAGCTGCAAACGTCAGTTGAGCTTCACAACACAAACTGGGTGAATTTATGAATGAACGTGTGGAAGTTCTGCCACAAAACGATGTTGTTACGTATCATCTCGCTATTTTAAGTGGGTATACGCAAATCTTTGACTATTCCTAGTGGGTATACGGCGTATACCTGCGTATCACGTAGACTACACCACTGCCACAACAAGCACATTGCAGCAAACCCGTCTTACCGGTGGAATCGAAGGCGTCCTGTAGGCAGAGCTGCTGAATCACTTATGCTGGGCTTATGGCGCGTTCGAGACCGGTCGGAACTGGGATATTTCCCAGTTGAAACTTCCGACTTTCGACATCAAAGCGTTCCAGGTGCATGGTGGTGAATGACGCCGAAGGTGAACGAAAATCATGGCTGACCGTTACAAAGTGAACACACAGTTGCACCCTCAGCAGTGCTTTAGAATGTTGTAGGTTGCACTTCGTAATGTTTTGGCCTTTTTAACAATAACTTTTATCCAGAGAAGATGATTTTATGAGATTCTTTACTGTAGCCAGCTACCGTATGTGTAAAACATATTTCTACATCAATATACATGCAGAACAAGTTTTACTGCATGATCGTATTTATTATTTTAATTCAAATACATGCAAATATACGTTTTGTTGCCGTTTAGTTTATGGTTTACCATTTACAAAGTGTAGCTTCCATGAGCTGACATTGTTTTGTGACGTAATTCAGCTGCTACCGTGGAAGTCGGGTACATATTTTTCTCTGACTTCACAAGTAGAAATCCGACTTCAAGTGGTGCCCGGGTACTTTTCGAAATATCCCAGTACTTTTCGGAAATATCCCAGGAAATATACTGGGAAATTTCCGACCTCCAACTAGGAAAAGTACCCGAACGCCACTTGAAGTCGGATTCTACCTGTGAACTCGGAGAAAAAATTTGTACCCGACTTCAACGAGTAGCCGCTGAATGACGCCAGAAAACAATGTCAGCACCCATGGAAGCACACTTTGTAAATGGTAAACCATAAACTAAACGGCAACAAAACGTATATTTGCATGTATTTGAATTAAAATAATAAATACTGATCATGCAGTAAAACTTGTTCTGCATGTATATTGATGTAGAAATATGTTTTACACATACGTAGCTGGCTACAGTAAAGAATCTCATAAAGTCATCTTTTCTGCATAAAAGTTATTGTTAAAAATGCCAAAACATTAGGAAGTGTAACGGACAACATTGACTTACTTCAGGGCTGCCAACTTGGGGTACACATAACTAGTAATGTATGGGCTATTTATTTCAGTTGTTGCAGTTAATCTGCCATCCTTTTAATTAACACCTAAAGCACTGCTGAGGGTGCAACTGTGTGTTCACTTTGTCATGGTCACCCATGATTTTCGCTCACTTCGGCGCCACGCACCACCATGCACCTGGAACGCTTTGATGTCGGAAGTCGGAAGTTTCAACTGGGAAATATCCCAGTTACGACCAGTCTCGAACACGCCATTACACCAAAGGATTTTCACAGTCCCAGACTAAAGACCGGCAGTCTTTAGGAATCTTTACTGAAGTCTCGGCGCGCTCCCGTCGTCTCAATCGTTAAATGTGAGGTGATAATCTGTAGTCGGCGACCGATTTATGCCAGTCTTTCTCTAGTCTTTCATATCAAACATGTTTGATATTATCGCAAGTCCTAGCGTAGTCCTAGTGACGTAAAACAATCAACAACCAATAAAATCGTTCTCCGAAAACCGGAAGCCATCAGTCACAACACAGAAACCCAACGAGCGCCAAGCAGGCGAAAATGGACAGTAGAAAAAGAGGTAGGCTACACAGAGCTAGAGTTCTCAACGGGCCTGAAAATTACAACCCGACCCGACCCGGCCCGTGGCTTTTAAAGCCCGACCCGATGTAACCCGACACACCAACATGAATTATCTGCCGAACCCGGCCCAGCGATCCGACACTGCCGCTCTTTTTTCGTTTTTTTCTCATAGGCTACAGCGTATTATCATGAGGAGACGGGAATCCAAATCAACCTTTAATGTTCACGCCTTTTAACAATACAAACAACTGAAACAATAAACTTTAAATATATAAATAGGCTGAATAAACATGCCTTAAATAAAAACGGGAATCCAAATCAGCCTTTAATGTTCACGCCTTTCAACAATTAGAGTTCTCAACGGGCCTGAAAATTACAACCCGACCCGCCCTGAGTCATTTTGCATATATTTCGACCCGAACCCGGCCCGAACCCGCGGGTCCCGTCGGGTTTGTCGGGCCGACCCGACCCGTTGAGAACACTACACAGAGCATCCTCTGTCCTGATTGACAGGACGCCATGGTGGAGAGCTGTCAATCAGCTTGTAGCCCGCCCTAAAGCCTCCCTGCTTCCTGGTCTATGTTCCTCTAAATGGGAACATAATTTACTAAATGAACATCATGCTGTGTTGAAGAAGACCTGAAACTAGCGACTGAGACCAACAGGAAAGTGTTTACTGGGGGAATAAATCAGCTGAGAAGGAGAAACATTTTCTTTCTGCAGCCGGTGGAGTCGCCCCCTGCTGGCTGCCGGAGGATCCTGCTTGCTTTTACTGCATGAAGCCAGTAATACTACTTTCCTGGTAGCATCCAGCCCTGGTTAGTACATGTAGTATCATTTAAAGGATGATGAGGGAAGAAAATAATCTAGTTGTAGTCTTGTAAATAGTGTCACTACAAGATTCAGTGTTTGTAAAATCTTTAGTCTGAGACTAAAAACTGTGAACCCACAGTCTTTAGATGTGAGCTGATAATCTTATAAAGTCTTTTCTAAATCGTTTCAAAATCGTTTGGTGTAAGCCCAGCATAACCTGTCTGAACGGGAGGGCTCGTCACGGATGAGGTCATCAGGTGAAAGGTCATGATGTGGGTTATTTTATTTACTGCGAAATTATTATTAATTTATTTTACTAATAGTTTGATCGGACAGGCCTTCACAAAGGGCCTTTACAACTTTTAACATAAATAAAATGAGGGAAATTTTGCGTTCGAAAAAAGGGCACTTTGGGCAGCAAAGGGCAAAAGGGCAGGTGCTCAAGCACCCATCGCCCCCCCCTCTGCACGTGCCTGATTTGGACTATTTTATCGTAGCTTTTGGTGCCTTTTATTTGAGTTTGCTTTTAATAAAATGTGGACCTTCAAATGAAAAGGCTACAAGCAAAAAATGTTAACACAACGAAGAGCATAAGCGGATGGCTTGAAGCACTGAGGCTGGCCCTGCATTTATTATAAGACAAACATTATATTATGACCGCACAGCGAGCACCGACACCCCCGCTAAAGGCCCCGCGTCCCCAGACTCTGGCATGCTGATCTCTGTTCATGTGTGAGTCCTGGGTCAGTGAGTAAAACACAGGCTCGGAGGAGATGGAGCAGCTTTTTATCAGAGCAACATTCTTTCATTTGGAGCTTATTTGGGACTTAACTTTGATGGGCGTTTTAGCAGTGCTAAATCTGTCTCTTGGAGCGCCACAAGTGGCGACGTGGCGACGTGGCGCAGCTCATCATTGTGTTTGGACAATGTTTCACTCTGAACATAAAAGAAAAGTTACACCGCGGATGGTCAGATCCAAGTCCGTGCGCGTCCAGACCCGTGTCCGTGCGTAATAGTCCCAGGACAGCACAGAGCTGTTTCCCAAGGCCACAAAACATTATGGAGCCTTGCTTTGCACGCTGGGGGTACACCGCCCCGTATGTCCTCCGTTCATCAAAGTGAACGCTCAGCGAGAAGCTCTCGGCCCGTGCCCTGCTCCTCCGGGATGAGCGGGTCCTCCTCTGGGGCTGACAGAGCACACTGGTCCGCTCCAGCGAGGTTGACAGCGCACGGTGGTCCCCCTGACTCCAGCACTGGCTCTCCGGCTGGACCTGAACTGTTTATGGCTCATCTGACCGCTCGTGTCCAGTTTTAAGCGCGTTGAACATTTTGTTAAAAATGTGTCCAGTTTAAATCAACGAATAAAAAAGTAGCCTACTAAATCGTTTCCAAATGAAAAACCTCGTAATATTAAAATGCACGATATTTTTAACATTTATGCCGGGGAGGGGCTCTAGTAGTGAAACTAAACATTTAACCTTTATTTAAATCTGTCAAAACAACATAATATTTTGTTTCTGAAGTTTTAGCTTGTGGACTTCCTGCTCCAAACCATGTATTTCTTGCCGTATTCCGTCAGTCCCTGCCGTAAAGTCCTGGGTGCAGCCTCCTGAAGCTTGAATAATTGGGGGCGTTTCATTCAAATTACACGCGTTTTCAGCCGCCGCATTTATCAACACCAGGTGGTGCGTACACCTGGATTTCAAAGGTACGCACAGCTTCATAAATCGCTGAGAACAGTGTAAGCATAATCTCCCGCACAAAAATACGCGCGTTTCTACGCAAGAATGATAAATGAGGGCCACTGTGATGACCGGACACGAGGCAGGCAGAGGACACACGGGGGCAACAGAGAGGCAGGCAGTCGTGTGATGGTGGGCACGAGTTGGTGATCAGTTTGTGTTCAGTGCTGGAAGTCCCTGTTTTCTTCTCTTTCCTTTTATTAATAGTAGGGCTAGTATTATTAGAATAAGATTAGGGTTGGGAAGGATGGGGTTCAAGAGGCTTGTGGCTTCAGGGAATGAGGATGAGGGGGGTGGGTGTCATACGGTGGTGAAGGAAAAGGGGGGCTGTAAGAGGGGGGCATCGAGTGAAAGACCTGAAATGTCAGGAGATGAAGGAAATAAGGTTAGGAAAACTGGAAACACCGAAGAGTTTGTCATGCTTTTTAAAGTTAAGGGAACTAATCAAGGAAATGCAGGATTTAGAGGAATTGATCCATTAATAATAATAATAATAATAACTTTATTTGTATAGCACTTTTCAAAACCATGTTCCAAAGTGCTGTACAGCGAGACAAACATAATCCATACTTAAAATGTAAACAAAAGTAAAATTAAAAATCAACAATAAAATCAGAAAATACAATAACAGCAATATAATATATAAACAATATAATGTTTATAAAAAAGCCATCCGATAAAAGTGAGATTTGAGAAGAGATTTAAAAGAGGCCACTGACTTTGCCTGCCTGAGATCCCCGGGCAGGGTGTTCCACAGCTGAGGGGTCCGAACAGCAAAGGCTCGGTCACCTTTAGAGACCAGACGAGACTTTGGAACCACTAGAAGACCCCTGCCAGAGGACCTCAGGCAACGGTCTGGCTTGTATGGAGTTATCAAATCAGAGATGTAGGCAGGAGCCTGTCCGCTCAGGGCCTTAAAAGCGAGTAATAAAATCTTAAAATCAATTCTAAAACTCACAGGTAACCAGTGAAGCTGCAAGGATTGGTGAGATGTGTTCACTCCTCTTAGTGCGAGTTAAAAGCCTGGCTGCAGCATTTTGAATTAGCTGTAATCTATGAATGTTTCCCTTACTGATACCAGAGTACAGGGCATTGCAGTAGTCAAGTCTTGAGGAAATAAAAGCATGGATTACCTTCTCTAGGTCAGCAGAAGAGAGAAATGTTCTAATCTTAGTTAGCAGTCTCAGCTGGGCAAAGCAGGACTGCACTACTTGTGTCACCTGGGCATCAAAAGACAGCTCTGAGTCAAAAAATGACACCAAGGTTGCGAGCTTTTTTCTGAATGTTGTCTGAGAAGGCCCTCAGGCTAGTGGTGAGGTTTTTGATGTAGCTAGTGCTGGTCTCGATGGGGGTAAATACAATTATTTCTGATTTTGTGTTGTTTAGCTGAAGGAAGTTGTTAGACATCCAGGCTTTTATTTCATTGAGGCAAGAGAGAATAGCAGAGGCATCAGAGGAACCGGGCCTTAACGGGACATACAGCTGGGTGTCATCTGCATAAAAATGGAAGTCGATATTATAAGACTGAATGATTTTTCCAAGGGGAAGCATGTATATGGTGAACAATAGTGGACCCAAAATCGACCCCTGGGGACCCCACAAAATAGAGAGCTTGAGAGGAGGAGACTTCTCCAAGGGTCACGGAAAATGACCTATTTGACAAATAGGAGACAAACCAATCCAGGGCCACATCACTGATACCAACATAGTGTTTCAGACGGCTAATTAAAACATCATGGTCCACAGTGTCAAAAGCTGAGCTGAGGTCAAGAAGAATTAATATGGAGCACATGCCTGAATCAGCTGCAAGCAGTAAATCATTGGTGACCTTGATCAAAGCAGTCTCAGTACTGTGCAAGGAACGGAAACCTGATTGAAATTTTTTCAAAAATGTCATTATTGTTCAAAAGGAGATTAACTGAGTGGAAACGATTTTTCTAAAACTTTGGATAAAAATGGCAGCTTGGAAATGGGTCTAAAATTATTTAAAACAGAGGCATCTAAAGAGGGCTTTTTTAAAAGTGGATAAACATAGGCATGCTTAAAAGAAGAAGGAAAAATGCCAGTTGCCAATGAGTTGTTAATGATGGCTAAAATGTCCGGGCCCACTGTCTGAAATCATGGCTTTTAAAACCAAGTCGGAATGTAGTCTGAAGGGCAGGTGGACAGTTTAGACAGTGCAACAGTGCGTTCCAGGGTTGACAAAGAGATTAATGAAAAATGAGTAAATGAAGTGTGTGGGCAAGTGTCTGCGCCAACCTCACTAGGGTTATTGTTAAAATGTTGCCGAATCTCCACAATTTTGTTAACGAAATGATTAAGAAATTCTTCACATTTTTCTGGAGAAGATTCACCTGGCTGTGTGGGTGTCGGACTAGTTACTGCAGATATTGTTTTAAAAAGGATTCTGGAATTATGACCTTGATTAGCAATCAGATTTGAGAAATATGTGCTCCTTGCCTCTTTGACAGCAATCTGATAGGAGTACATAAGATCCTTTAAAATGGCAAGGGAGACACTGAGTTTGTCCCTTTTCCATTTTCGCTCTGCTTTCCTGCATTGCCTCTTTAAAATCCTCAGTTCCTCATTCAACCAAGGTACACAAGAGATTCTGTGTTTTTTGTATCTGATTGGTGCTATTGAGTTTAAAATAGTGGTGCAAAAGTTATTAAAAAGACTGACCTGCTCATCTATAGTGTGGTCAAGTTGTCCAGAGCTATTAAAGGCATCTTGCATTTCCATATAAGCTTGGCAGAAAAGCGGAGCAGAGAGTGAGTTTAGGGCGAGAGCTGAATTCGTGTTGGGGTTTAGGGTCAATGGAAAGGTGTGGTACCTGGAAAAGCACTGCATTATGGTCAGAGACCACAAAATCTACTAAAGACACATCATCTATACAGAAACCATGGGTGAGTACAAGGTCAAGTGTGTGACCTTTGTTATGAGTGGGCTGTTCTACATATTGGACCAAGTTAAAAGACTCTATGAGTTTGATAAAATCAGAGATAAAAGAGGAAGAAGACGGACAACAGATATGAATATTAAAATCTCCAAGAATAAGAACTTTGTCATACTGAGACATGATGTGTGCTAAAAGGTCAGAAAATTCCTGTATAAAACCGGAAATAAATTTAGGGGGTCTGTAAATTAAAACACATAAAATGCCCATTGAAAGTTACCAGTGCTTTAGAGAGTCAGATAGGCAAAGAATTTCAGGCCAAGATATTGTTTAATGGAATGCTGAGAGTTTATTGCAAAAACAGGAAACAGTATAATGAGGCTAGAGGTGTGGGGAAATTGGTGGTTAAGGTGAAAACTATGATCCCTAGAGGAAGCCAGCAAGGAATCAAGGGAGTGGTGTATGGTGTGTTTGCTGGCTTATCTGAAAAGGACATTTTAGGGCCAGGTAACTGATGTGGTCAGATTTAAGAGTAAGAATGGAGCCGGGGATCCGCCAGTCCTGTTGACGTTTAAAGATAGTGTAATGCCAGAAAGAGTGTTTCTTGGGAGTATGGCGTATTATGTGAGGGAGTACATTAAACCACCGTTGCGCTGCTATATCTGTAAGAGGTTTGGGCATGTTGCCGGGGCTTGTCGGGGTAAAAGTAGGTGTGCGGTGAAGATCATACCATACAAAGTTGCAAAGCAGAGGCTCCTAAGTGCCCAAACTGTAACGGGGATCATGGGGCAGGGTTTCACGGGTGTGAGCGCTTTGTTCAGGCAAAGCGGGTGCAGACTGAGCGGGAGCAGCACAAGGTGTTTTATGCAGAGGCAGTGCAGAGGTGGATCCTCATTAACATATTATTGTGATATATTCTTCAATGGAATGCCCGGAGTTGAATAGGAAATGGTCAGGAGTTGAATTAGGAGTAGATGAATTTAAAGAAGCGCAAGAATTTATATGTATCCAAAAGACTTGGTTAAAGCCATCTCTAGATTTTGTAATCCCAGGTTCCCAGCAAGGTGTCTGTTACAAGAGACCCCTGGTAATAAATATAATAATTTTTTTGTCAATGTAAATCAGTGGGCTAGAAAGCTGGGCTTGGAACAGGGAGGTAGTGTAGAGAACACACGATGGCAACCTATTCCTTATTGGGTGATGCCTGAAATGAATATTGAGTTTTCTTTTCTTCAGGAAAAACACAAGAGGGAAGTGACCCCAAAGATGGTGGAATATCTTAATTTAATCAGTGACAGCACTTTAATTGTTTTTACAGATGGATCCAGAGATCCAGTTAGTGGGAGAGCCGGCTTTGGGGTGTATGTGGGGCAACTGGGATTGAAGATTGGTCGACGCATCTCTAATGGAAGCTCTGTTCTCACGACTGAGTTAATGGCAATTTAATGGGCTTTATGGTGGATTGAGGAAGCTAAACCAAAAGAAGTCACTATCTGTTCTGATTCTGCAGCTGCTGTGGAAACTTTAAGAGCAGGACAATCTACAGATCGTCCTGACATTGTAAATGACATTTTGAGTGTGGCTTTTAGAATTTGGTTTAATTGCAGCATCACTTTCTTCTGGGTTCCAAGACACGCTGGGGTGAGGGGGAATGAGCAGGCGGACCTCATTGCAAAGGAAAGCTTAAGCAGAGAAGTAGATGTCCATTTATCCATGGGGAGAGGGGAACTGAGGGAAATAATTAAACAGGGCTTAACTAAAGAATGGCAGAGAGGGTGGCAAGAGGAAGTCCGGGGCAGACACTTCTTTGTTATGCAACCTAAAGTTAGAAAAATATGTTTTTGTACTTCTCTGTCCCGTAGGGACTCTGTAAAACTCTGTAGATTGAGGTTGGGTCACTGTGGGTAAAATTATTCATTGAGCATTGTAAGAAAACATGTTTCAGGCTTGTGTGAATGTGGGATCCTTGAAACAATAAAGCATGTTTTCCCGGAATGTAGAAAGTATAGGGCAGAAAGAGAGGTACTTTTTGTTAGATTGACAGGACTTGGAATTGAGGCTTTCTCTGTTACATCTTTGTTTGGACTCAGTGAGAAACACAAACTGATCTCAAAGGCAGTTCTGCATTTTCTACATGATACAGGATTGTATGAGAATTTAGATGTAATGACATGTGGAGGGCAGTAATACGCTTAACAGCGTCAACACTACAGAAATCCAAGAAGAAGAAGAAGACGAAGACATCGTCCTAGCAAACTACTTTCGATTTCAGTCCTCTATCTTCGACGGGGGTAAAATGATTTAATCGTGCAGCTCTTCTAGATTTTCCAGATGCTTTCGGACCAAATGGATCACTTGTGATAGTCAAACGAGTCATTTCGCAGGAACTGTGACTGAAAAAGAAGTTTACACCGTTTTACAGTCGTTTCTTTCACGATGTCGTAGCTAACGTTACTTCCTGGAAAGTTTTCTAAACTGTTTAACAATGGAGGAGACCTGTTGTGGGGAAATTCGATGAACAGGGGTCACCACACTGTTTATCTACACCATGGATCGGAATGTTGTTTTAAAAATTATGAGCGTAGTCATCGTTGTTTATTCATTTGCCGTTTCCATCGTGCTCCGGACGGGACCGACAATGATCAGCGGTAAGTTTGTTTTTGTTTTTTGTTTTTTTAAAGTTTTTTTTTGTTATTTAGGATAGGCTACAACATACAGACAAATCAGACATCTTATCACATCTATCCTTACATTGTTTACATCAGGTTAAGCAAAGAACAAAGCGGACATCAAATGATAAAGCAAGTAATACAGTAAATAACAAAGCTAAAGAAAAATAAAATAATAATAAATAAATTAAATAAATAAAATAAAGGTAGGGCTATCTCAAATTACCATAAATCTGCTTAATAATGAAACCAATTTTAAAGCTTTTTTGTTTTTAACAAGTTTCAGTGACTTATTCAAACCTTTTATCTCATTCTTCCAGTGGTTCAAGCAGGGTCTTAAAGAACCTACATTTATGTATAAAGGATTTCCCCAGTAGCATCACAACGTTAAAGAAAAAAACAAACCAAATTTAACTAACTCTACTGTCAATGGTGGAGACACAATCTCCTTGGACTGTAGGCAGCTCCACATATCACACCAGAAGGACTGCACAAATTCACAATAAAAAAACAGGTGTTCCAAGCTCTCCACTTCCCTTTCGCAAAAAACACAGTTATTTATCAAAGTTAAACCTCACTCTCAAAAATTCTTTAGTTGGGTATATCCCATTTAAAAATTTGAAGTTCACTTCTTTAACCTTGGGAGGAAGTGGAAATGAAATTTCTTATTTCTTATTTTTTTTCACTTCTTCAACTCCAAATTCCCTAAAAACATATGTCCTTCTTACTGGGTTGGGAAAACATTCCTTAAGCAGAAGGTTTCTAATAACTCTGTTGGTACATTTATCAACACAAAAGTCAATTCCATCAAAACAAAGCTTCCTCAGCACAGGAGGAGCGTTTGAGTACAGAACACTTCCTTTAATCAATAGTCTGAGAGGGACTGGTTTGGCTTTGATCACTGTGTTATAGTGTTTGACAGAACACTGAAGTAGAAATTTTGTACAAAACTCTTCGTGCCCTAACACATTTCCATTATCATCCATAAAATGAGCAACTGCCCAAACTCCTTTAGATCTCCATTCCTCAATGTACAGAGATTTTCTATTAACCAAAATGCATCTGTTATTCCACATTGGTGTGTTGTGAGGTGTAAAATTGTGTTTATATATTAACTTCCAGTAAAGAAGGACTTGCTGATGGAAAGCAGAGAATTTAACAGGAATTGACCTGCTGTCAAAATCACACTGGAGAAAAAAATCCATTCCACCCATCTTTTGAAAAACAGCTTTGGAGACAATAAACCAAAACGACTATTCTATTTTCAAGGAAGGAGTTTAACCATTTCAATTTCAAAACACCATTCATAATATCAAAATCAATCACATTCATACCACCATCTTCATAGCTTTTTACAATGTCAGTTTTCCTTATATAATGGCATATATTTCTCCATATAAAATTAAAATTTATTTTATTCACTGTTTTGATGATACTCACTGATATGGGTAAAGAAAAGGCGGGGTAGATCAGTTTGGACAGACTTTCCATTTTAGAGAGTAGAACCCTTCCAAAGATTGTGACGTCTCTCTGCAGCCACCTATTTAGAATTAATTTACATTTATTTATTTGATTCCACATATTCATATTGTCAGTTGTTGTTCTCTCTTTGAAAATAACAATTCCCAAGTATTTGACCTCTTTCTTAACTTTTATATTATACAGTGACTGCAGAAGAAAATTATGTAGAGTGATCATTCACATTTATCTACATTCAACTTCAAGCCTGAGGCCTTAGAAAACTGTCCGACCGTCTGTAACGCTAAAGGGATTAGATTTTCATCCTTTAAAAACAAAGTTGTGTCATCTGCAAGTTGACTTAGTATTATTTGTCTTCCCATCACATTTAAACCTTCAATACCAATGTTTTTGATCAGAATAGATAGCATTTCTGCAACCATTATAATCAATAATGGTGAGCTGCTACATCCTTGACGTATCCCCCTCTTAATCTCAAATCTTGAACTAGTACCGTGTCCTACGGCTACAGAACTGTTGATTCCATTATACAACATCCCGATTACATTTATAAACCCCTCTCCAAATCCAAAGTGATGTGGCGTTTTCAGAATAAAAGGATGCTCAACAGAATCGAATGCTTTATAAAAAATCCAAAAATAACACAAATCCACTTCCTTGAACCATTATGGCTATAGTCGATTAAATCTAATACTAGTCTAATATTATTGTGAATTGATCTTCCCTTCAAAAATCCAGATTGCATCTCACTAATTATGGAAGAGATGCTTTTCTTCAGCCTAGTCGCAATAGCTCTGGAAAAAATGTTATAATCCGAATTGAGCAATTATCTCAAATTATCTAATAATCTTTTATCTTTGCCAGATTTAGGAATTAATGTGATTAACCCTTGTTTCATGCTTGACTCTCTCAGTGCTTGGAATAAAATATTTCTAACATCCTTCCAAAAGAATAAATAAAAATTGGTTGTAAGACCATCTGTCCCAGGCGATTAACCCCCTAGCACCTATTTTTAGGAAAAACGCCTAAAATAACATATCCAAAATAAATCAGTAATATCTCCTCAACCATCAGGCCTAGATGCATAATTCTGGTCTCCTTTGAAATGTCAGAAGCCAAGGAATATAAATCCATTGTATATTAATATATTTATTTTACCATTACAGACTACATGGAGATTAAATACAGAAAAAATGTGATATTTTAATTCTCGACTGGTAAAAAAAAAAGCTATTTTAATGCAATTAACCATCAAAACCATCATAAGGTAGATTATAATGCACCTGGAACACAACTACAACTGTAAAATTGATGAAAAAAAACTGATATACAAGTCATTCACGTATAAGGATTTTCAACAGGCCAATTTTAAAATACAAAAAATTAAAACATTTATTGCAGTTGTTCAAACATTAAGAATGCCATGTACACATAAATGAATGTATTTTTTTCAAATTAAATTATTTTAGTGTTTTTTCAGCTGCATAAACTGTTCGTGGCCTTAAAAAATGTCATTTGGTGCGACCATAATTTATTTTAAAATTAATTTATTTCCTTAACATGCTTAACACTTTTACAAGTCCTTAGTAAAATAAATGTTTTATATACAATGTATTTGCTTTTCATTTGGAGTTTTGGAAATAATTGTCACAGTCCCCTCCTTAAGTGCAGTTTAGTGATTAATTTTCTCTGTAAATTGCGTAAAACAGATTAAAATGTTTAAAAAATGCCATTGACTTAAACATATTGAATAACTAATTAATATTTTAGTCGCAGGAATGTGATATTTTATTTTTAATTTAATACAGTTATTGTTATTATTGGTCGCACCACATGATGAGTGGTCGCTCCAAATGACACGAACACTGCATATCATTAAAAATATATATTTAAAGAGATCAATGAACAAAAAATTCTAAACAAAAAATATATTTAAACCAGATATCAATATTAAAATTTAAAAGAATTTACATGAACACAAACATTTCATAAACATTTTTTGAGGAAAATCTCATTACAAACATTTATTTAACGGCTTTGTTTCACGGCTTTGTTTTGAACAAACATAGAACTTGACAATATATTTAATCTAATTTCATTAACTGCAGGCCTGTGGTGTTAACTGCAAGTATGTTTTTTCTCATTTATTGGGTGTGTCAGAGGTGTTACCCAATCCGCAGCTACATTTAAAAGACAGTGGCTGGCGTACGCAACAGGATGTTCCAGGCACCACCATATCTGTTGAAATAAATGCTTTGCAACGTTTTGTTAGGCAAGGCAAGGCAAGTTTATTTATATAGCACATTTCAACAACAAGGCAATTCAAAGTGCTTTACACAAAACATAAAAGCAACAGGGAAAAACAATAAAAACATTTGAAAGCAACATAAAATATAATAAAAAGCTAAAAACAAAGAAAAAGAAAACAGGACGGTAAAAGTTACAGTTAAGGCTAAAGCTGGCTTCAAACTGAAAATAACTCTAAATTTACTTGATGATTCACAGGGGAATCGAACACGGTTCTCCTGTGTGAAAGTCCTGGGTTTGACATGGGTTGTGAAGCAGCATAATAAATCAAGTGTGGACGGGCTGCTACACCAACATGTTCCCAAAAAAAATAATTTCCTCTTAAGAAATGGAAACACGCACAAGAGCAACATGTTGCTTCATATAGTTTTCATTTTTAATTTTCTTTAAGACGCAACATTTTTTGCTTCTTTCAGGGACTCTGCTTTTGCTGCAGGGACAAAATTAACATGTTGTCCATGGCGAGCAGTTTTTCTTTACTTGGGAGCAGGGCTGGGTATTGACTTCAATACTTTGTAAGCATCGACTGAATCGCCTCAATACAATCGAGTATCAAAAAATGCCTTGTCTTTCGGTACCAACGTTCGATACCGCATTCTTGATGTGCCCACATCTAAAAGAGATTAATGAAATCAAAGCTCTTTTATTGAACGAGTAGCGCGGTAGCTTCCACACACGCTACATTTTCCCAAGGATCAGTAAGTGACGCCACCGCCACACACGGACCTGTACATGCAGCCGGCGGAAGCGCTTCTGTGTGATAGTGACATCACATACCGATATTTGGGCTGATGTCTGCGACTTTGCTGCAGGGGATTAAAGAGTTTACTTTCTGTTCTGATAGTTGTCGCCTGGCCACCTCTTCCTCTAGTGAGGAGGAAACTTTGATATGTAGCGGCAGAAACTTGTTTCCATGAGATGACAGATTTCTCTCACAGAAACAATAAAAATATATAATTAATAAACAATGGAATGACAGAACTAAAGAAAGAGGAATAGAAACAACAAAAACACAATATAGGCTGATGTTACATTGAAAATATGTCTTGGTTTTGACAAGCAGCAGCATTTTTCAAAGGAACAATTGATAAAGATAATGATGTGATAATTAAGTTACTTTATACAAACAACAAAGGTTCTCCGTTTGTTGAGAATAAAATTGGTATCATAAAAAGTATCATTCAGGAACCGTTATTGAAGTCGAGATATTGTATCGGTATCGGAAATCTTTGAATGGTACCCAGCCCTACTTGGGAGTGGCATCTGGTAAAACAGTTATAATTAATTAAATATTACTAATATTGCATAGTTAGTGAAATAGTTAAGTAAAATTACAAGTTCTAAATAGTTTTTGGGCATTTTTCTCATGATATTGTACAAAGACGAAAAATAATCTGTTGTTTCTGAAATGTAAGAAAAAGTGTGTCAAATTGCAGAAAAATCGATTCCAAATCAAACTACAATAAAATCACTTTATATTGAAAAGTCATAAATTGAATATAAAAGGACAAAAACTGAATTGCCCATCATGGAAACCACTTTTCAGCGGTCGCACCACATGATATTTGGTCGCACCACATGAGATTTTCTAATTTAGTCAAAACTTGCAGGCAGAGAATAGGCCACCTAAACAAAACAAGCTAGCTTCCTACAAAAGGACCCCATGAACTTTATAATCAAAACAGATATTGGTAGAAATAAGTTTATATTAATTGTTTTTCTGAGGTCGCACCACATGATGATCAAAAGTAGGAAATACATACCAGCTGTTACAATTTTTCATTTTTCCAGATTTGAGAAAGAGTTACAAACCTACTTGCAGTTTCAATGGGTCCTTGGCAAATTGGTACATTATTCAACTTCCTGTCTTCTAATGGATTTCAACATAAAAGTCCCAAAGTGGTTGTTTGTTGATCGTCGCACCACATGATATTTCATAAAATGGACATCATCGGACAAAGTTTACTTGTGTATTATTATGGAAATATAAATACAGATACTTTGTAATTTTGTAGGGAACTACAAAACACTTTGGAAATCATGCCAAATAGGGCAAAACACAATTTTGTATCCATTTAAAGTAATTTCAAACAAGTTTTCAAAACAGCAGTCATGGCCGGACGGTCGCACCGCATGATATTTTGACACTTTTGTCATCAGAAAAATTACAAAAAGCTAATGTTTTTTTTAAAGTTAAAAGTGAATACATATATGGGAGAGGTCCTGTATTTATATGGTATGCTTTTATGATTTCAACCTTTTTTTTTTGGTGAAAAAAATCCAGTTGGACACAAAATGTAGGCGTCACGTCAATGACCCATACAACAGTTACTACACAATTTTTAAAAAATATACCTGGCGATGTCCATATTTTTGAAATATTTACTGTTAATATGTTCACTTTTATTGGGAGTTATCTTTAAAACACAATTTCTCTTCATACAACCACGTTCCAAATAACATAAAGCTTCCAAAACATTGAAATGTTGATAAAACCAGTCATTATAAAAGGCCCACAGCTTGAGAACAGAACATCCTACAGGGCTGGTTCTGGTGTCTAAAGAAAGGTCTGATTCTCCTGTAAAAATCGGCATATTGCATGAGGTTGTAGCTTCCTATGGTTCGCCAGCAGAGACCGACAAAGTCCGCCTCTACCGAACACGCTCTTCTTCTATGAAAAAAGGAACCTTTGTATTGACTCATCATTTTCAATGTCGCTTATATAAGCCTCTGATCTTAATGCAATATTCTTCATTTTGTAGACTTGCATTAAATTTCCAGTATCCTTTATTTATGGTTTTCCTCATATAGGGTTCTAAACTCAGATCTATAAAGCAAACATAACTCAGAGTGGCATCGCTTGCCAACCAATAATCAATTCTGGATCTGCTCCCTCCATTAGGCTTAAACCAAGAGTAGCTTTTAACCCCCGGATTTGAACTTCTCCGCACATCAGTTAGGTTGTTGACCGACATAAATTCTCCAATAGTGCCATTACATCGTACCTTTCCTAATCGTGGAGGCATTCTATCTTCCCATTCATCCGGTGTCATGTTCCAGTCTCCTTCTACTAGGATAAAAATCAGTGGGGTACAAGGCTTTAAAGTCTGAAATCACATTCGTTATAGTCTCCAATAATTGTTTGTTTTGGCTGTCCAATATTATAACCATAAACATTTGTTATTATGAAAAAAAGACTTTTAATTTTCAATACCACTGTTAACCAGTGTCCACTCTCATCAGCTTTGTGAGTCAATATTTCTCCTGGGCATGTGTTGAAACATATCGCCACGCCTCCAGATCTGTTCGATCCATGACTAAATAAAATTCTGTCTCCCCATTGATTAGTCCAAAAAGATGTTTCCCCTTCAGAAGAATGGGTCTCTTGCAAAAACAATCAGTGAGATTTTTGCCCTTTACAAAATAAAAACAGTGCCTTTCTCTTTATGATGTCCTTTAAGCCCCTGACGTTTAACGAACCAAAAGAAATCTTGCACTTAACCATTAACACAAACTGAATAAAACCGAAAAACAGACTTTTAAACCACTTACTACGAAGTAACTTGGTGAACTGTAAGTTTAAGTAGAGCTCTCTCGTCCCATCTCACGTTTTCCACTACCTCACAACCGTTATAATCTCACTTGCCATCTCCGACGTCCTTGAACTGGCCTACTTTGGATAAGCTAGCGATCATGACACTGCTTTGTTTTATCAGCGGTAAGTTCAGGGGCGAGTTCAATGTCAAAACGTTTTTCACCGGTTTGCAACGTTTTCTGATTGAATGCCATGTTTCCTTGAAACGTTGCGCAACGTTCTGCAATGGGGTTCGAGGTATGTTTGCTCCCGTTTGGTGGGCGTGTCTCAGGTGTTACCAAATCAGCGGCGAGAAGTTTGTAAACACAACAGTGTTAAAAAGGCAGGAAAATGCAGAGCGCTTGCGTACAGAACGTGTTCAGGTCACTACCGTTTCCATTGAAGAAAACGTTTTGCTACGTTTTGTCTGCGCTGAACTCGCCCCTGTTAACGTGAAGCAGGAAATGGTTCCCTACAAATAAAATATGAAAATAAGAAATAGTTCTTTCTGTTTTAAATTTTAACTTAATTTACACCACTACTGCAACTAAATGACTAAGATAAAAAGACTAAAATAAATACCCTATTTATGTAAATATGTTTCAGACAGATCTCATCTCACTTTGTCTGTGCATATAACATGTCAATAGCACACATTTAGGTCCAGGTTGCTTTTATTGACTTCCTAAAGAGAAAAATGTCTGGATGGAAGAACATTCAGCAGATGTTGACCTTTCTTGAATGTTCTTACCTTTTGTGCTTTTAGACCCGAGGAAAGTAATAAATTAAAGAACAACATCAACATTATCAATGTAACCAATAATTACAGGAACAGAGAATAAATATCTGTCTGTCTGTGTGACTCTCAGAGACACATTCCCTCACTTACATCTACACGGCTCTCTCCAAACCTGTCGGACTCCCGGGCATCCACCAGTTCTCAGCCATGGGTCTGCTGGACGGCAGGATGATCGACTACTTTGACAGCGAGCACCAGCAGAAAGTTCCCAAACAGGACTGGATGAAAGAGAAACTGGATCCAGATTACTGGGTCAAAGGCACACGGTCTCACCTGAACGGGCAGCAGTGGTTCAAAGTCAACCTCGACACCCTGATGAAACAAATGGGACATAAAGACTCAGGTAAGATCCATGAAATGTGAACTGAATGTTTTGTTTTCTGCATCAAACTCCTGCTGGTTTGTTCTTTGAGTCAGAAACAAGATATATTTGCATATTCACACAGTTTCTAATTGTTGAAGAAACAAACTCCCTAAAAGGTCCATTCAGGAGCTGTTTGAGCTTTTGGATCCTGGAATGTTTAAATTCATATTTTTCTGGCACTTTCAGGACGTTGTGGCCATGTTTGCTTAAAATCCTATTAAAAGAGTTTATTCTTGACTTTGGAAACAGCAGTTAGTTGTGTAAAGAAAGAAAAAGAGCTGAGAGAAGTTCAAACCCTGGCTCCTTCCTCACCTCCACCCAGCTGACCAATCACAGCCTGAAGATGGTGTGACTGTTGGTTTCTTCAAAGAATGGTTGAACAGTTCCCAGTGACTATCCAATAGTGTTTTTGCTTGAAATGCCCATCTTTACTGTTCCACCACCCAACCATCAGCACACTGGCCCCTTTAGTCTTGTTTAGTAAAGTCAGTTTGCCCATGTGTGTTGGTGCGATGCATTAATCAAATTACTTACTAAACTGAATATGAACTGTGCCTCTAAATCTTTGTCTTTATGCTTTCAGTGCCATAAAATATTCAGACTGTGCTGTTTCACTGTTCCGGCCCTCTGTCTGGTTTCAGACCTCCATGTTCTTCAATGGATGAGAGGCTGTGAGGGAAACATGCAGCCTGACGGCAGCATTACGTTTCACCGTGGGAAGAACATTTACACCTACGATGGAAACGACTTCCTGTCCTTCGACGACGCCAATAAAGTCTGGGTTGCTGCGACTGAAGTGGCCAACCGGACAAAGGAGAAGTGGAATTACCTGGTCCAAATAGAACACCCCACAGACTACCTGGAGAACGAGTGCATGGATTCGTTGAGGAAGTTTGTGGATTATCAGCGAACGCACCTTCAAAACGCCCGTATGTACAACAGAATTTTTTTACTGTTTATTTTGTAGATAAAAAATTTTGTAGATAGGGCTGTTTCAAGGGCAGCTGGACTTGGTGGAAGATAAATGAAGATGTTTTGCTTCTCATCTCAGAGTAGGACGATATGACCAAAAAGGTTTTTCTAAAAATGATAAAAAGATTTATACCTTTCAGTATCAATAATTATCACGATAAGTATCAAATCATTATTTCCTTCAAGTTTTAAGGCTGATTTTTGCTCCTGAGTGAAAATTGAAGAAACCTGATGCTTAATTGTGGTTTAAACTTTTCTTTATGTTCAACACTTGATGCCACATTCAAAACAGTTACGATAAAATCTTTGTCAACAAATATGCATTGAGTGAAATTAAGTCAAAGTTTTTTCAGTCCTTTTCCCTCAACAAAATAAACATCTTAATAAAAACATTAGGTCCTAATTTGTGTTTGAATTAAGCGAATAAAATAAAACATTTATTGAATATTTATTGAGCATTTGTTAAAAAATTATATTGCGATAATTATTATTTCATTGTCCAGCCCTCTCAGAGGCTTCTTCAGTTCTTACTGCACTGATTTGATTTTAACCTTCCTTTCATAACAGACTTTCATTCATTTGTAAAAGTCCTGCCCTTTAGCTTTAAATAAAACTTGTAGTTTTGTTCTAAAAGTTCAGGAGCTTCTTCCTACAAGTGGGGAGGAGGTATTTTATCATCATTGCCTTAAGATGCTTTCAGGAAACGGGGCCTGGGTTGTACGTTTCTGTTTGGCCACCAGCAATTAACTTTACATTTCTCTGTCCAGCTCCACCTGAGGTGTTCATGTTCTCAAAGGACACCAGAGTTGAGACAAAGGTCATGTTGACGTGCCTGGCCACAGGTTTCTACCCGAAAGACGTCATCCTGAACGTCAAGAGAAACGGCCGAGTTCTGACTGAAGAGGACGGAGTGGTTACCTCGGTGCTCGACCAAATGATCTAATCGACACCTTCCAGAGAAGAGACAGTGTGGAGATTTTAAGGAGTGACACGTCTAACTACACCTGTGAAGTGAATCATCCTGCATCCAGGTTACATGTTGAGAAGGAACGGGGTAAGAAACTTTTAAAGTTATTTACCATTTGTTTTTACAGTGTTTACTATTATTGCAGAAAGTGTTTATGACTGAAATCAGTGGACCAGCAAAAGTTATTTGTCTTAAAGGGGCATTTTGGAGTTTCCAGCAGCCACTAGCGGTGCGGTTTTAAGATTGCAACCAGGTGTGTGTTCGTACGCGTGCTCGCTTGAACTCATGAGCGAGCAGAATCCAAAACACAACCGCTTTCATACCGAAATCCTGCAATAAACGCAGGAACACCAGCATGCAGGCTGTGGCTTTTCATTCAGACATGTTCAGGCTCTGTTACTTCAACGTTCCCGTCTCAGAGGCGGATCAAGTGACAGACAGACAGACAGAGCTGGGAACTCAGGTAAACTCCCACTGCAACGTTGCAGTAATAGTTTTATCAGCTGCAGGTTGAACTAATCTGCGCTCGTTACATGATCACGGTACATTTTCTGCATTTAGCTGACGTGCTACATCGTTAGCTCGCCTGCTGCTTTCAGTAACTATCTTTACTATCTGTGAATCTGTCACCGGAGGCTCAGCAGTGTCAGCACAGCTACATGTACTGGATGATAATGAAACGGGTAGAGAGCTGGACTGAATATTAGAAGATTGTGTCACACTTTATAACAGTCAGACCGCAGTAAGTAACTTTACTGTAACTAGTGTTAGTGGATGGCTCTTCTTCCTCTGTATTGTATATTATGTGGGTCATGTTAGTTACAGCGACTGAGAGGTGGAGAAGCTGTGTACCCATCAGTAAAAGGCAATAAATCTAAATTGAACCTTACGAAGCAAACAGCGGCGGGTCCGAGCTGCTGTAGCGTTAGCTAGCTGCTCGTGGCTGCATCACTATGGGATCGTAAACAAATCGCTCCACATTAGCTTTTTACTGTTACATCATTTCTTGCAGGCTTTGACACTTTGACACATTGTGGTACAGAGGAAAGTAACATGGGTGAATGGTTGGTGAAGTAACGTTAATGTGAAAGCTATATAACTTTGCACCGGACAACATTAGCAACTGCTCGGCGTTAGCCGGCGAGCTAACGCTATCTAACTTGAGCCAACTGAAGCACAAAATCAAAATACATTTTACATGCTTTGTAGTGATGTTAGCTTCGCTATCCAATAGGAGGAAAGCCAACTCCAGGTCTGTTTTTATACCCAAAACAAAGCGGAGGTTTCTCTGTGATTCAAAAGCCCTGCCGATGTTGTTCCGTGTTTTCGTCCGCAGTCGATCCGATTCACATTTGGCCCGACGAGCTTCAGCAGACAAAACGATTTTGTTTTTTATCCTCATGTGGAGTTTATGTTGGAGTCTGTGTTGTGCTGGGAGCAGGTCTTTCTTAGTATTAGCAGACTTCATGTCGTAAGTTGCAGTGTCGTCGCTGCTGAGTGCAAAGTCAGGGATCTGGACACAGCGAGAGGCTCGGGAGCGCGCATGCACGTGTCAGCCACTGGATTTCGCGGAAAATCCGACCCGGAGCCTTCGAATAGGAATAGGAATACCTGCCGTCAGAGTTTATAGCCAAACCCGGCAGGTGGATCATTTTAATGTCAGATTACAACCCCTTCACACACAGGCAACAAAAAAAAGGATTCATTTTAGTAGAAAAACTATATACAGCCCCTTTAAGTCACAAGGAAATCCCTGAGATTTAACTTTGGCCATCATGTCTAACTGTCATGGTAACAAATTCATATCAGGAAACACAACAACATTACTACAAGGAAGTAACCACGACAACAGTTAGAAAGTTAAGGAGCCAATTAGATCCACGGTACAATCGATCAGAATGGTGCTTTACAGGAAAAAACTAAAATCATGAGTAAATAATGTCTTTGTTTAGCTCAGTGCGGTAAGAGTCCTGTAAAAGCTGTGTATCATTAAGATTATAATTTTTAGTGCTGGATGAATTTATTTCTGTATCATAGTTAGAAGTTACATGTGAAGAGAGCAGACCAAAACAATTTAACTACGTAGATACTTAACTATAGTAGAAGCACAAAAATCAAGGACAACTGAACAAATAAGCAAAATCAGAACCAGCAAAATCAGACAGGTAAAATGCTCTTATTCTGAAATGCTCCATGTAGGATATGTAATGTAGCCTGCAGAGAGTGGAGCGGGCTCACAGAGAGCTGTTCTCTGTGGTTGAAGCGCACAAATTAACAACATGTTAACAAGCTGTAGGCTAAACGCTCCGCTGCTGAAACACGTCACTGTGAGTTTGAGCCGGACAAAACCTGCCTCACGTCTTTTCGGCTGGCCATTCCTCTAGTTTCCTTTGTTGTTGTAAAATGTACACGCCATGTGCCCGCTCTGATTGGCCAGCAGGTCTGTCACACAAGGACGACAACTGAATGAATCTGAAACTGCCTGACTGTTTAAAACAGGTCAGATGTGCTGGATAATTAACCTACATTTTAATTTCCCTCTTCACGATTAGCTAATCACGTTCTTTCAAATCACAATTTCAATTTGAAAACGATTAATCGATCAGCCCTAGTTTTTACAAGCAAAAGAAATTTTGAACTTGTAGAAGAAAAGAATCTTTTTTTAAGACTTGACATGGTCTCCTCTCTCCATCCTCTTTTTCTGTTTCTCACCAGCACAAATTACTTAATTTATGTTATTTTAATGTTTTCAGATGCAGCATTACTGTCACTCAGCTTCTACATCGTCTTTGTATATTGAAAAAATATTCAAAGTGAAGTGAATATAAAACTAATGTGAATGTTTTCTGTGTTTTAGATCATAAACTACCTTCTGGACCTGAAGGACTTGTACCTATCCTTGCTTGGGTCCTTGTGGTCATTGGGCTGATCGTAATGAGTTTTGTGCTGGTTCACTTGTACCAAAAAGGTGTATTTGGTAGGTGGCATATATTTATATAACCATCGTCAACAAGATAGCAGTGAAATAGAATAGAATTTTTATGTTCTGTAAGAAATTCCTCAAAAATCAGCACCTGATGTTACAGTCTGACAGTAAGGCAGAAGGATGTCGTGTGAAATCATCTGTTATTATTTTATGAGGAACTTCAGGAGGTTTTCAGAGGTCACATCAAACAGCAGTCCTGTCAGTCGTTATGTGTGAAGGTGTTCCTTATTTTTAATTCACTGACCTGAAAGTTAACTGAGATCACAGTGACTTAGATCAAAACTCTACCTTAACTCTACCATAACCACCATCATAAAAAGGCGAGCAATACAAAGTAGGACAAAGACGCAGTTCTAGCAGGTTTAGCCCCACTAACTATCATGTAGTAGGGACGTCGTTCTGAACCCACCTTTCTGCTGTAAACATGTTAACATGCTGAAATACTTTAGTTGAGCTTATTACTAGCAGGAGTTTGGTGTTATGACAATAAATAGTGTGAGACTACTGAGAGATTTGATCACCCACCCCATAACTAACATAGTAAACATTAGCATGTTGCCATGCTCACTGTAAGCATGTAAATGTTATGAAATTTACTTCCATCCACCTGTAATCCAGAGGAAACACAAAGGTTGCTGTTTTCAGTTTGATCTGTGATCTCAGTTATTCATGTGGGGATTATTGATTTAGTTAGAACTAAATATTTCATGTGAAAAAGACACAGTATAGTGTGAACATGTGGAACTAAGATAATTTTACTGTGCTTTGATATGTTTTTTCTCTACCATACAGTTTGCCCTCATCACCTCATAATTGAGAAAATAAAATGTAAAAGTTTCTTCAAGCTGTCCTCAAATTGAATAGATTTAGGTTTATGGAAGGAAGGATGCAGATTTAGACCATGCTGTTGTCATCTCTGATCACTGACAGTCTGTTATTGTCTTTATTCCAGATAAATACAGAGCTGAAGCCAACCCTGCTGAAGGTAACTACTTTATGTCTCTATAAGTCTTATTGAGTTCAGAGTTCAGAGGCTACAGTAACTTGACAGCTGAACGAAATGAAATGCTGTTGTTGTTTGTGTCTCTGCAAGCTGCTCTGAATATTAAGCCAAAGGTCTTTTGTGAGTAAATGTTTTTTTCTCCCTCCCAACAGAGTGACTCCTCTTCTCTAGTGTCAGGAGTCACATTCTCTCTTTCATTTGTATCATTAAGACGTCCAACAGAATAGTTGTAATTTCAAACAGCACTCTGCAGTGTGTTTGTTCAGGTTAGAGCTTTGTGAGATCTGTTTGTATTTCAAATGTAAGCTGCTAGAAGGAAGCTGTGACGCTGCCTTCTGTAATAATCCAGAGGTATTGATTTATCAGTTCTGCCTAAACTGGGACTAGTTTCACTGACTTGATGTGCAGCTTTGTTTTTTAGGTAAATCTAAGTATCAGCAGATATCCAATACTAAAGCTTTGGGATGGGGACATCCCTCCACTGAAGTTATTGTTGTTTTGGTCTTTTCATGTGAATTTTAGACAAAAAGCAAAATAGTGAATAAAAACAACCTTATCCTTTATGTTAGTCAGCTTTACACGGGCTATTCCAAAACTATCGAAATGGATAAAACAGTTTATTTTGTTTTTATTAACAGGTGCACAACCTTCATCTGTGATTACTGTCCCTGGTAAGTGCTTTATTTCTCTGCTCTTTATTATACAAGTCTCTATTAAAGGGGCTGTATATAGTTTTTCTACTAAAATGAATCATTTTTTTTGTTGCCTGTGTGTGAAGGGGTTGTAATCTGACATTAAAATGATCCACCTGCCGGGTTTGGCTATTAACTCTGACGGCAGGTATTCCCATTCGAAGGCTCCGGGTCGGATTTTCCGCGAAATCCCGAGCCTCTCGCTGTGGCCAGAGCCCTGACTTTGCACTCAGCAGCGACGACACTGCAACTTACGACATGGAGTCTGCTAATACTAAGAAAGACCTGCTCCCAGCACAACACAGACTCCAACATAAACTCCACATGAGGATAAAAAACAAAATCGTTTTATAGTTGTGCTTCAGTTGGCTCAAGTTAGATAGCGTTAGCTCGCCGGCTAACGCCGAGCAGTTGCTAATGTTGTCCGGTGCAAAGTTATATAGCTTTCACATTAACGTTACTTCACCAACCATTCACCCATGTTACTTTCCTCTGTACCACAATGTGTCAAAGTGTCAAAGCCTGCAAGAAATGATGTAACAGTAAAAAGCTAATGTGGAGCGATTTGTTTACGATCCCATAGTGATGCAGCCACGAGCAGCTAGCTAACGCTACAGCAGCTCGGACCCGCCGCTGTTTGCTTCGTAAGGTTTAATTTAGATTAATTGTCTTTTACTGATGGGTACACAGCTTCTCCACCTCTCAGTCGCTGTAACTAACATGACCCACATAATATACAACACAGAGGAAGAAGAGCCATCCACTAACACTAGTTACAGTAAAGTTACTTACTGCGGTCTGACTGTTATAAAGTGTGACACAATCTTCTAATATTCAGTCCAGCTCTCTACCCGTTTCATTATCATCCAGTACATGTAGCTGTGCTGACACTGCTGAGCCTCCGGTGACAGATTCACAGATAGTAAAGATAGTTACTGAAAGCAGCAGGCGAGCTAACGATGTAGCACGTCAGCTAAATGCAGAAAATGTACCGTGATCATGTAACGAGCGTGGATTAGTTCAACCTGCAGCTGATAAAACTATTACTGCAACGTTGCAGTGGGAGTTTACCTGAGTTCCCAGCTCTGTCTGTCTGTCTGTCACTTGATCCGCCTCTGAGACGGGAACGTTGAAGTAACAGAGCCTGAACATGTCTGAATGAAAAGCCACAGCCTGCATGCTGCTGTTCCTGCGTTTATTGCAGGATTTCTGTATGAAAGCGGTTGTGTTTCGGATTCTGCTCGCTCATGAGTTCAAGCGAGCACGCGTACGAACACACACCTGGTTGCAATCTTAAAACCGCACCGCTAGTGGCTGCTGGAAACTACATAATGCCCCTTTAAACAGGCTGTTTGTTGCTGGAAGGCTGTAGGGAATGAACAGACAATCAGTGGCCAGTAGGGGGGGCACACGCTCTATTCTGCCCAGCAACATGAAGAGTGAGAGGCCAGTTTGTCCAATAGGGTCTGGCTGCAGACCTCCACTGTCAGGCCGCTTCCGCTGCAGACCTCCTCTGTCAGGCCGGTCAGGACAGGAAATACACGCAAAAACTACAAAATAAAAGCGTTCGATTTGACAGGAAACGCTTTAAAAAAATATAAAGTTTAATCACGTAGACATGTCATTGGTTTATATTTAATTATTTAGTCAACATTGTAACGGGAAGCTAGCAGGCTAACTCCTCAAATATAGCGTATTGATTTGAGCCTATTCTACTTAGCACTGCCAGTGTAGCAGCAAAGCCGACTAACAGTATTTTTTACAGGCACTATTTATTCTGTCAAAATTGGATGTTAAATCCATCCATACAGCCACATCCATTCACAGAAAAACATCATCGTTGATTAAGAATGTAACTTAAGTCTTCCAGTCTTCTTAAAAACAGACATACACACACGCACTTCTCATTCATAATTTCCCTTTGAAGAGCAGCCTAATATACTGTGCTGAATTTAATAGGAAAAACGGACAACTATGGGAACTGGACTACTATTTGAGCTTCGGGGTAGGCCTATGTAGTATAACGGACGTTACCGGCGGATTAATAAATAAATAAATAACAGAAGACAGAGGCTTCTTTGCTCATTACGTGGTCAACACTTTCTCTCACACACAGCAGCACACTACTTACCCCAGCTGTATGTGATACTGCAATAAAGTTTCAAAAGCCTGAAATTAACCAGCAGACTCCTGCTCAGTGAGAGAGGCAGATCAGCCCTTTATTGTATCATTAATTATTATTAATCATGTCGTAATGACATTCATGTGGTGCGCAGCATAGTTCGTTTGGAAAAAGTGTTTCTTTGAGTGTGTTTCTTAATGTAATGTACATTTGTGATTAAAAATAATGGCGGTTGGTAAATGAAGTAGGACCCCACAGATGCAGGACTGTACTGCTTCAATAAGAGCTCAGACCTCCTTATGGACCGTAACTACATCCCTGCTGGACTATATGGATTATCAAACTGTAAAATAGAACACACATGCAATACAACATGTAGTCTATACCCTGTATCCATTATTTTGTAAATATCCACTTGAATGGCGACATAATAGCTGTAATAATACTTTTACTTTATTCTCTGTATAAACACAGATTACACAGTTAGAAAAGGAGCAGCAGTGACTGATTTACATTATGCAAAACATTTTAAAAAGTCTGAATGCATGTACATCTAAATCACGCAAATTATGATCTGCCATCAGTAGCTGTGGTGAGGAGTATCATCTTTATGTGGATAACTGTTTAAATAGGCTAACCGTGTGTGTTAAATCTCTCACTGCTCCAAAACAGCTGATTCAAACCATCAACTCATTATGAATCCCGAAGCTGCTTCAATCAGCTGTGTGGAAGCAGGGAGAAATTAAATCATGCAGGACAGTGGTAACTTTCTTCAGGAAAGGGAAACACTCAGTTAATCAAAGATTAATTCACACAGCCAGCAGAGTCTTTGCTCGCTGTTTAAAAAGCTGCACCAAACGGTCTAAACGATATAGATCTTTATTTTATCTTCTTTTGGACAACTAACTAACCTGAGCGTCGTCAACATATTAAGACAAATGCAGACCTATGCCCTTCAAAATGCTTTACAAAAAATGAACACGCAGCTTCATACAGTCTGTGAGTAGCTTACGTTATCCAAAGGGGAAAAAAGCTAATCCTGCTAACGTTACTTCAGGAGCTAACGCTAGCCACCGTTGGCGTAGCCTAACGTTACCTATGTAGAACGACAAACACTTACACACATGAAACGTTCTCTAATTTTTGTGATTTAGATGTACAATATTGACAGCAGTAGCTATTTTGACGGCGAACATATGCATTCAGACTTTACTCAATGTTTTGGATGCTAACCAGTCACCTACCGTACCATTTTTCAGTCTTAGTCCAGAAAGTGTTTTGTGCGATTGATATTTCTATTGTTAAACTCTGACTCAGGAGGAGGAAACGTACGTTACATAAAAGGGATTTCTTTTAGTAGTGTTTGTTTTAAAGTGATTTGTCATGCTCACATGTCAATAAGCCTAAAAAAACACTAAGATGACGTGACTGAACATTTCCTGTGTGGCTGTGTACAATAACACCAGTAACACCAGTAACACAAGCGACGGGGCCACAAATCAGATCCAGTTTATCTTCACCTCTGGATAATCATTTAAATTATCAGTTTAAGTCACATTGGTCAGGGGCAAATACTTTGTGATCAGTGTTCAGATTGTGGACTTCAACACTTTGTATTTTAAAAGTCAGTAGGCTTCTGGAAGGACGGCTGTAGATTGTAGACCAAACCATTGACTTCATCTGTGATCAATTACAGTCTGTGTTAACTTTGTCTTTATTCACAGCTGCTGTCAACGGTGGAGCCAAAAAAGCTGAAGGTAACTACTTTATGTCTCTGTGAGTCTTATAAAGGTCATTGTGCCTCAGTGTTCAGAGGTTACTGTAACTTCATGACTGAACTAAACCTTATCCTTTAAGTTAGTCAGCTGTACACGGGCTGTTCCAAATATTTCTAACTGGATAAAAATAATAAGTTTATTTTGTGTGTTTAACTTCATTAACAGATCCAGATCCAGTCACAGTCAGTTACAGAGGTAAGTGATTTAATTTTTCTGCTCTGTATTGTAACACTTCCTGTAATTTTAAATGTTTTTGTGCAAATTACATTTATATTGTACTGACAACCCTGATTTAAAAAGAGGAAACCCAAAAGCTGCTCAAACCAAACTTTATACATTGTGGTTTTTTTAATGTCCCATTAGTTTCCTAAAAGTAATCCATTTCTGTTGTGAAGTTATTTGTCACATTCATACATGCATAAGATCTCATAAGATGATGTACAAACAAAAAGACAATGTAAAAACATATAAAAACAGGTTGTAACAGATGGACTAAATATTTACTGTGTGTGTGATAACACAGAGGAAGAGACCAAACCTCTCAACAGTAACTGTTTTCCTCTAGAAAGATATAACAAAGACATGATGTTTCATTGAGCTGTTAAATTAAATACATTTTCTTTTCTTCACAGGATCACATGGGTCTCTCAGCAGCATTGACTCTGGCGTCTTTAGTAAGTATCTTTGTAAAGTTGTCATTTTCCCTGATGATTAACACAGCAAACCATTTCAGTTGTGTTTGCTGTAACTGCAATGGGAGAATATTTGCATATTTACCATAGAAAATACATGAAACATTTACAGCAGACAGTCTTCTGTTTTCATTATTCATTGTGTATTTATAAATTAACACTTTTGTTTTTCCCTGCAGGTAAAAACTCCAGCCCTGAGTCCCAAGGTTTTCTGGGACAGAATGAAGAGTCACAAGTCTGAAGTCTCTGCAGACAGTATCATTTCCATCAGAGTACATGAAGACTCACTTTGCTCTCTGAAACCAAATTTACCAATTCAACAAATACATTTACTGTGGGATACAATTCAAGGGGGAACTTGAAAACCGTGACCCTTCAGTACTAAAACAGCATCAACCCACTGAGTGTTGTAGCTCTTTGTACCTTGGAAACAGATCGAAGTGAAAGTTCTTGTCTAAAATGGTTAAAAGTTGGGTGAGCTTCTTTTGATCAGGGTTAAAAGATCGTAGCTCAGGTTTGGATTCAGGAAAGTGAACAGAAAAGTATCGAAATTCAGAAAGTTGCACCTTTTAAAGAGAAAAAAATATGATGTTCGTTCAGAGATCTTAAAGTCTAACATTTAAAACTTAGGGTGCTTTCACACCTGGATCCATTTGTTTTGTTCCGGAACAGACACTTTGTTCCGAATCAATTAATTAACGTCACTCGTGTTCACACCACACTGTTGTAAAGCCGTCCAAATCGCTCACCCTTCCAGGGCTTTCCTTACGCCATTACGTCACTACCTCATGAGTGCAGGTTGCGCATTCCAGTGGGGGACATCTCCATGACAACAGTAACACAAAATGAATCGCGGGTGGACTTGGCGCTGCAAAAAGGTGAAATAGATAGTTTGGTCTGAACAACACATCTCCTGGATGTTGCACACCACACACAAGAACACTGAAGTCTACAAGCGGGTCAGTGATAAAATTAAAGAGAGGGGTTGTGAACGCTCCGTCGAACAGCGCCGCACGAAGTTAAAAAAACTCCGACAGCAGCAGGCCCACATAACACAACCACAACAACATACCGCAACAAATTAGCAAAATACGCTGCCGAAGCTGTTGAAAAGCGATCTGTGAAAACATTGACTTCAGACTTGCTGCAGATGATCCACAACAGAAAACGTGACTTTGACAATAAATACAACAGATGTGATGTTTATTGTTGTGGATTATTCAACCTGAGGATGTTTTAAATTCTACTTAAAAGTGCATAGAAACCAATGGCTACCTCAAAACACACAATTGGAAAGAAGCTTTTAGCGCCTAGTTCAGTAATTAATAGTTGTTTAAACATGTTTTTGGAAATAAAATCACATTTTTCTACTTAAATCTCAATCTGACAGTTGAAGAAATCTCCAGTGAATCCTAAAGTCTGTAGGCTATTCTGTTTGTAACACCAATAATTTGTTAAAGAAAACATGGATTGTAAAACTGACAAATATTAAATATTTGCAGTTTCTGTCTAAAATTTTAAAATTTGTATTAATATTTATTTGTGAATCCATGTGCCAACAATTTAGGAGAGAAATTAAATTTATATTTTTGTATGTTTTCTTTTAAACAGCCAAAACATGATCACGGCTGTTTTCTCCTGTCTTTTTTTTAATGTTCCCTTTCTGTGGTTGTGGTGTTTGAATCATGTCAAACAGTCAATCATAAGTAAATAATTGTTGAATTAAGGTCAAATTAAACATGAAGCGGCCAGGGGTGCACCACTTACCCACCGCATGTGCTCACTGCAATTGATGGTCACTGCAAACCGGTTCACAGCTAATGGTGCCCCAGTGCTGTTAACACTACAATCCGTGAGGGAACCCATAGTGTGCCTGGCCTTAGCCGACCACTAGCACCACTGAAAAGAACAAAAACAAGTTAATTAAAAACACAATGGATGGTTGTGTCTAAAATATATGTTTAGTCCACTAGGGGCGGTGTGACAGTTTAACTGGTGGCAAAATGAACTGGTGATGATCCCAGATGTGTCGTAGGCGTGGCTTCAGGATCCATTGACTGCAAACCAGGAAATACGTTCCGATAACTTTGTTTATCTCCGTAATGTATCGTTATGTAGATATCTGTCTCTGAATGGAGTTTGCAGGCTGCACTGTCAGCTGCACGCTGATTTACAGGGACCTCTGTCACCTGCAGATTAGTTCAGAGAGGACTGTGAGCTGATCATGGAGGAGACTGTGTCGCTGTTTGAAACACTGCAAAACCTCAATAAACCGTCAAAATGTTCGTGTTGTCTGTCTGATTTGTACCACGGTCGGTTTTAATGTGTTCTTCCTTCCATAAGGAAACAGGCTGAGGTGTTTGACGCTCAGATGTATCATGTATCGTTATTTATCTCATGTCGAGTTGATGTGAGATTAACAGTTTGTCATACGCAAGTGAAACAGTCTGGATGTTCAGGCTGAGTTACTCTGCGCCCGGACACAGCGTGCAGTCAGCTGTGGCCTCGGTACATGCTCAGGTTAACTTGTGATCCAACAGCTGGATCTACCGTCGCTCATGTCTCATTTCACTCACTCATTTAGTAAACACACGCAGGGGTGGTGTAGGCTATATACGATGTATGTAGAACTTTAAATTGAACACAATTAAATTTTATCTATAGCTAATTTTAAATTACTAAAAAAAGTTTATCAACTTATGTCAGAATTGCTTCGATCAAATAACTAAGTTGTGATGAAAAAGAAGAAAATTTTAGTTGAGTCAGAAAGTGTTGACATTTTGTGGTTTTGGTAAAAAATTAAACTCTTACTCCAAATCCCTGATAATAACTTTCTACAGCAGGTGAAAATTTAATAAAGAAACCGCGTGAAGCCCAGCGCTGTGGAAAAGTTATTTTTAAAGAAAGATGAATAAAATGTCTCTTTTATATAAACAAACCAAGTCATCATAACCCTCTGTCTTGTTTCCACTTTCCTTCTGTCATTGTATCATAAAGACACTTTATTAATAAGTTAATCAGTCATGTATTGACCGTGACAAAGTGAACACACAGTTGCACCCTCAGCTGTGCTTTAGGTGTTAATTAAAAGGTTTAACTGCAACAACTGAAATAAATATCCCGTACGTTACTAGTTATGTGTACCCCAAGTTGGTAGCCCTGAAGTCAGTCAATGTTGTCCGTTACACTTCCTAATGTTTTCGCATTTTTAACAATAACTTTTCTGCAGAAAAGATGACTTTATGAGATTCTTTACTGTAGCCAGCTACCGTATGTGTAAAACATATTTCTACATCAATATACATGCAGAACAAGTTTTACTGCATGATCATATTTATTATTTTAATTCAAATACATGCAAATATACGTTTTGTTAACGTTTAGTTTATGGTTTACCATTTACAAAGTGTGCTTCCATGGGCGCTGACATTGTTTTCTGACGTCATTCAGCTGCTACTCGTGAAGTCGGGGTACAAATTTTTTCTCCGAGTTCACAAGTAGGAAATCCGACTTCAAGTGGCGTTCTGGGGTACTTTTCCTAGTTGGAGGTCGGAAATTTCCCAGTTCCGAGTTGCCGGGAACGCAGCATAAAAAAAAGAAAAAAAAGACGTAACATCACTAAGCATGCGCACTAGACATATCCGCCCTCGAACTACTTTCGGTTTCAGTCCTCTATCTTCGACGAGGATAAAATGACTTAATCGTGCTGCTCTTGTAGATTTTCCAGATGCTTTCGGACCAAATGGATCACTTGTGATAGTGAAATGAATCATTTCGCGGGAACTGTGACTGAAAAAGAAGTTTAGGCTACACTGTTTTGTTTTACAGTCGTTTATTTCACGATGTCGTTGCTACTTCCTGGAAGGTTTTCTAACTGTTTACCGATGGAGGAGACATGTTGTGGGGAAATTGTCTGAACAGGGATCATCACACTGTTTATGTACACCATGGATTGGAATGGTGTTTTAAAAATTATGGACGTAACGTTAGTCCCCTTTGTTTATTTGGTTACGCTTTCCATCGTGGTCGCGACAGGACCGACGGTGAACAGCGGTAAGTTCAGTTAACATGAGGCAGGAAATGGTTCCCTACAGATAAAATATGAAAAGAAGAAATAGTTCTTTCTGTTTTTTAATTTTAACTTAATTTACACAAGGTACTATTGCCTACTGCAACTAAGTGACTAAGATAAAAAGACTGAAAGAAAGAGATTTATGTGAATATGTTACAGACAGACAGATCTCATCTCACTATGTCTGTGCATATAACATGTCAATAGCACACATTTAGGTTCAGGTTGCTTTTATTGACTTCCTAAAGAGAAAAATGTCTGGATGGAAAAACATTCAGCAAATGTTGATCCCATACAGGCGCTGAGTAACTGTATTGAGCAGGTCAACGACTGGATGTGTCAGAATTTTCTCCATTTAAACAAAGTGTTTTTGGAGCCAGGGAGGAACGATTGAAAGTCAGTGCTCGACTTCAATCTGTAATGTTAAGAACCACAAATCAAGCCAGAAATCTTGGTGTAGTCATGGACTCAGACCTGAATTTGAGGAGCCATATTAAGACAATTACAAAGTCAGCCTACTATCACCTGAAGAATATATCAAGGATAAGAGGCCTTATGTCTCAGCAGGACCTGGAAAAGCTTATCCATGCATTTATCTTCAGTCGACTTGACTACTGTAACAGTGTCCTTACAGGGCTCCCTAAGAAATCCATCAGGCAGCTGCAGCTGATTCAGAACGCTGCTGCTCGAGTCCTCACTAAGACCAAAAAGGTGGATCACATCACTCCAGTTCTGAGGTCTTTACATTGGCTTCCTGTATGTCAAAGAATTGATTTCAAAATCCTGTTGTTAGTTTACAAAGCACTAAATGGTTTAGGGCCAAAATATATTTCTGATCTTCTGCTTCGTTATGAACCATCCAGACCTCTCAGGTCATCTGGGATCAGGTCTGCTTTCTGTCCCCAGAGTCAAAACTAAACAAGGAGAAGCAGCGTTCAGTTATTATGCTCCGTATATTTGGAACAAACTCCCAGATAACTGCAGGTCTGCTGAAACTGTCAGTTCTTTTAAATCAAGACTGAAGACTTTTCTTTTTACCACTGCTTTTAATTAAATATTTAAGATTTTTCTTTTTATTGATAACTTACACTGCACTGTAACTTTTACTGTCCTGTTTTCTTTTTCTTTGTTATTAGCTTTTTACACTGTAACTTTTATTATATTTTATGTTGCTTTTATTATGTAAAGCACTTGGAATTATCTTGTTTTTGAAATGTGCTATACAAATAAACTTGCCTTTAGACCCGAGGAAAGTAATAAATTAAAGAACAATATCAACATTAGCATTGTAATGAATAATTACAGGAACAGAGAATAAATATCTGTCTGTCTGTGTGACTCTCAGAGACACATTCCCTCACTTACATCTGCTCGGCTCTCTCCAAACCTGTCGGACTCCCGGGCATCCACCAGTTCTCAGCCATGGGTCTGCTGGACGGCAGGATGATCGACTACTTTGACAGCGAGCACCAGCAGAAAGTTCCCAAACAGGACTGGATGAAAGAGAGACTGGATCCAGATTACTGGGTCAAAGGCACATGGTCTCACCTGGACGACCAGAAGTGGTTCAAAGTCAGTCTCAACACCCTGATGAAACAAATGGGACATAAAGACTCAGGTAAGATCCATGAAATGTGAACTGAATGTTTTGTTTTCTGCATCAAACTCCTGCTGGTTTGTTCTTTGAGTCAGAAACAAGATATATTTGCATATTCACACAGTTTCTAATTGTTGAAGAAACAAACTCCCTAAAAGGTCCATTCAGGAGCTGTTTGAGCTTTTGGATCCTGGAATGTTTAAATTCATATTTTTCTGGCACTTTCAGGACGTTGTGGCCATGTTTGCTTAAAATCCTATTAAAAGAGTTTATTCTTGACTTTGGAAACAGCAGTTAGTTGTGTAAAGAAAGAAAGAGCTGAGAGAAGTTCAAACCCTGGCTCCTTCCTCACCTCCACCCAGCTGACCAATCACAGCCTGAAGATGGTGTGACTGTTGGTTTCTTCAAAGAATGGTTGAACAGTTCCCAGTGACTATCCAATAGTGTTTTTGCTTGAAATGCCCATCTTTACTGTTCCACCACCCAACCATCAGCACACTGGCCCCTTTAGTCTTGTTTAGTAAAGTCAGTTTGCCCATGTGTGTTGGTGCGATGCTTTAATCAAATTACTTACTAAACTGAATATGAACTGTGCCTCTAAATCTGTGTCTTTATGCTTTCAGTGCCATAAAATATTCAGACTGTGTTGTTTCACTGTTCCGGTCCTCTTTAGACATCCATGTGTCAAAGCCTCGGTTTCTCTCAGCTTTGAGACATGTTGGAGCTAATTTAGGCCGACCTTTCACAGTTTTGATAAACTCAGAACCACCAAAGACGACGATGCATTTGAGAGCACAAATAAGTGAATTTCTGTCCAGCGACGGTCTCTGTAGGCGTACTTAGGGAACATGGACCTGTTTGAAGTTTTTCATAGAAATCCCAAACCACTGTCACTATAGAGCAACATTTCACACCTGTGAGTTTGTAAAAAAAAAGTCAAATCATGATTATCAATCACATATTTTCTTAATTATGCACATTATAAGGTTGTCATTTCAATAGCTTGATCATTTCTGAATATATGGACATCAAACTGTACCTTAGGTCCGTCCTCACAGAGAAGCTACATGCTCATTCAAAACTAATCTTTACAACTTTTTGACCAAATCTACTTTGTTTCTTGTTCTGAACAGCCACAGTCAAAGGCAGGTTGGAAAGCCGGCTGTCAGGTTTGTGTTGTTTAGATGATAACGCTGCACTTTTTAAGACCATCTCTCCTGGAAGGCATTCATAGTGTTGCACTCAGGTGTTGAAAGGAAAAGTTACAGAAATAGTTTTGCCGTAATCCACAAACATTCAGACTGTTGTTTCACTGTTCCGGCCCTCTGTCTGGTTTCAGACCTCCATGTTCTTCAATGGATGAGAGGCTGTGAGGGAAACATGCAGCCTGACGGCAGCATTACGTTTCACCATGGGAAGAACATTTACGCCTACGATGGAAACGACTTCCTGTCCTTCGACGAGACCAACAAAGTCTGGGTTGCTGCGACTGAAGCAGCCAAGGAGACAAAGGAGGAGTGGAATTACCGGGTCCGAACAGACTACAGACTCTACCTGGAGAATGAGTGCATGGAGTCGTTGAGGAAGTTTGTGGATTATCAGCGATTGCACCTTCAAATCGCCCGTATGTACAACAGAATTTTTTTATGTAGATAATAATGAACCAGGGCTGTTTCAAGGGCAGCTGGACTTGGTGGAAGATAAATGAAGATGTTTTGCTTCTCATCTCAGAGGCTTCTTCAGTTCTTACTGCACTGATTTGATTTTAACCTTCCTTTCATAACAGACTTTCATTCATTTGTAAAAGTCCTGCCCTTTAGCTTTAAATAAAACTTGTAGTTTTGTTCTAAAAGTTCAGGAGCTTCTTCCTACAAGTGGGGAGGAGGTATTTTATCATCATTGCCTTAAGATGCTTTCAGGAAACGGGGCCTGGGTTGTACGTTTCTGTTTGGCCACCAGCAATTAACTTTACATTTTTCTGTCCAGCTCCACCTGAGGTCTTCATGTTCTCAAAGGACACAAACAATGACAAAAAGGTCATGCTGACGTGCCTGGCCACAGGTTTCTACCCAAAAGACGTCACCCTGAACATCAAGAGAAACGGCCGAGTTCTGACTAAAGAGGACGGAGTGGTTACCTCGGGCGTTCGACCAAATGACGACGACACCTTCCAGAGAAGAGACAGTGTGGAGATTTTAAGGAGGGACACGTCTACATTCACCTGTGAAGTGAATCATCCTGCATCCAGGTTACATGTTGAGAAGAAATGGGGTAAGAAACCTTTAAAGTTATTTACCATTTGTTTTTACAGTGTTTACTATTATAGCAGAAAGTGTTTCTGACTGAAATCAGTGGACCAGCAAAAGTTCTTTGTCTTAAGCCACAAGGAAATCCCTGAGATTTAACTTTGGCCATCATGTCTAACTGTCATGGTAACAAATTCATATCAGGAAACACAACAACATTACTACAAGGAAGTAACCACGACAAAAAAAACTAAAATCATAATGTCTTCGTTTAGCTCAGTGCGGTAAGAGTCCTGTAAAAGCTGCGTATCATTAATATTATAATTTTAGTGCTGGATGAATTTATTTTTGTATCATAGTCAGAAGTTACATGTGAAGAGAACAGACCAAAACAATTTAACTATGTAGCTACTTAACCATGGTAGAAGCACAAAATCAAGGGCAACTGAACAAATAAGCAAAATCAGATAGGTAAAACGCTCTTATTCTGAAATGCCCCATGTAGGATATGTAATGTAGCCTGCAGAGAGTGGAGCGGGCTCACAGAGAGCTGTTCTCTGTAGTTGAAGCGCACAAATTAACATGTTAACAAGCTGTAGGCTAAACGCTCCGCTGCTGAAACACGTCAATGTGAGTTTGACGCCAGACAAAACCTGCCTGCGTCTTTTAGGCTGACGCCATTCCTCTAGTTTCCTTTGTTGTTGTAAAATGTACACGCCATGTGCCCGCTCTGATTGGCCAGCAGGTCTGTCACACGAGGACGACAACGGAATGAATCTGTAACTGCCTGACTGTTTAAAACAGGTCAGATGTGCTGGATAATTAACCTACATTTTAATTTCCCTCTTCACGATTAGCTAATCACGTTCTTTCAAATCACAGCTTTGATTTGAAAACGATTAATCGTTCAGCCCTAGTTTTTACAAGCAAAAGAAATTTTGAACTTGTAGAAGAAAAGATTCTTTTTTTGAGACTTGACATGGTCTCCTCTCTCCATCCTCTTTTTCTGTTTCTCACCAGCACAAATTACTTAATTTATGTTATTTTAATGTTTTCAGATGCAGCATTACTGTCACTCAGCTTCTACACTATGCTTGTATGTGTTTTAGATCATAAACTACCTCCTGGACCTGAAGGACTTGGACTCATCATTGGTGTGTTTGTAGGGCTCCAGCTGCTGATGCTGGTCGCAGTCTGTGTGCTGCTGACTGTCTTCTACAAAAAAGGCAAAAGTGGTAGGTGGCATTTATATGTAACAATCGTCTCTTGACATTATATCAGTAGAGTTGAATATTTTTATCCTAAAATTAGTTTTATATTCTTTAATAAAATACACAAACAATGTAATTTCACAAAATGGTCCTTTTTTATTAAGAGAAAACAAACTGAACACTAAAGTTCTGTGCTTAAAGAACAGACGTGGTTCTTTAACAATAAATCGTGGTTTATGCTTCATATTAACATTTTACCAACAAGGACATCATCAGATCATTAATATGTAATAATCGAGTTCCATGATGAACAACTGAAACTTTGCTGGGAGCTTCCTGGTTTCTGCCTCACAGTTAATAGTTTTTTGTTGTTTTTGTTACGGGTCCCAAGATTGATACCACAGCAACAAAGAGAAAGTCTGTAAAATACAGATGAGATTCAGTAGCAATGAAAACACAGCGTGTTCAGTTTGTCGTCCGGATTGCATCTCTTTAATTCACAAATTAATACTCAATTAATATTTCTCTGAGTGTCAGTCTGTTTCAGCTTTAAACTGTAGCTCAAGTGAACAAGACATTCAATTTTTCCATTAACTTCTCACAGAATGTATTCATGTGTGGATACATCACCTCTTGTGTACATGTTAAAATTCTCTACTTTAAACAACATTTTAGTGCACATTACCACCTGTAAATAAGTCCATCAAGGCTTCTATAAAATGTAGTGCAAATGACAGCAATACTCAACTGTATTTAAAGCAAGTAACATACCACCTGCATTACTTCTGCGCCTACACACAATTTACTTCAGTTCAATTAATACAGCTATCATATACAGAGAAATATAAACATTTTCAATGATACAACCCCCTTTCAGATGTAAAGTCGCTCAGCAAAAATAACTCACAGTAACGATTTACCTTTAACTGCTCATAACACAATATTAACATTCTCCACAACAAATAAGTACAGCTCTGTAACATTTCAGTGTTTTAATATAAGGCACTTCACATTTCACCATATTCTTGACTTAAATTCTCATGTTATTTTATGTGCAGGAGCCCAAATAATTTACTGTGCAGTGTAGTTGTACCTGCAAGACTACACTCAGGTAATATGAACCCAACCACCCGTGATGTCATATTTTACGATCGAGGATTAAACTGTAACACTACAGAGAGCAGCACGGCTGAAACTGACTCATGCAGGGAGACAGAAAATCGCAGACAGTGTGAATGTCCAAATGAACAGGCGTAGTCTATAATAATGCGTTGATAAAAAGTGTTCTTATGAGCTGCAGAAAATATCAGCCTAATTCTTTCAGCTCGGCTGTGTGTCGGTGTTTAAAAGACTCGGGCCGTTCTCCCTCACTTTAAAAAAAAAACTTGTCGCCACTTCAAAAATCAGATTAATTTATTTAACACACCCAAAAGTGTTCAAACATTGTTCTAAATTAACTTCATAAAGCACCGAAAGAAAAAATCCCTTCATGCCATAAAATGAGCTCAAATAGTGTTTGAAAGACTGAATCTGAACATTTAGGCTGCTGAAAACTCACCGTCCCGGAACATGACTACAGTCTCTGTAGTCGTCCTTAGAAAGCTATACTAACCTAAGGGTGCTTTCACACCTGTATCGATTGGAGACGTTGTTCTGAAACGAACCCTTTTGGCCCGGTTCGTTTGGTAATATGTGAACACAACAATCGCACTCTGAATCGGAACAAAACAACCGAGCCAAGATCGCCTAGAAGAGGTGGTCTCGGCTCGATTCCATACGAACCCTGGAGCTTTTGCAGTGAGAACACAACCGACCCACGAACCGGAACAAATCAATGTGTTGCCTGGCAACAGACGCTAAAAGATCCTTTTCAACAGCCTCGGCAGCGTATTTTGCTAATTTGTTGCAGTATGTTGTTGTGGTTGTATTATGTAGGCCTGCTGCTGTCGGATTTTTTTTAACTTCGTGCGGCACTGCTCGACCGAGCAGTTGTTTTGCTCGCGTGTTGCAGGCGTGCTGATTCCGTGTGGCTTAAAATAATAAAATACGATAAAATAATAAACTTTCAAAAGTCTGAACTTAAAGTCGGATATGCCAATCCATTTATTATTATAACAAAAAATTTAACATTTCTTTACATTATAAACTTAACTCAAAACCGTTCTCCATTACTACACGCCATGCCTCACGGTCAAAAACCATGCACCTCGCTGTGCGCCACACATGTACTAATTAACACCAGTCTTAAATAGACTTGTGGCAGAACACAGCGCCACCCCATCCCAACACACAGAATGGCTCCAACACAGCCCCTCTCTTTAATTTTATCACTGACACACTTGTAGACTTCAGTGTTCTTGTGTGTGGTGTGCAACATCCGAGAGATGTGTTGTTCCGACCAAACATCCATTTCACCTTTTTGCAAGTCCACCCGCGATTCATTTTGTGTTACTGTTGTCATGGAGATGTCCCCCAATGGAATGCGCGACCTGCACGCAGGAGGTAGTGACGTAATGGCGTAAGGAAAGCCCTGGAAGGCTGAGCGATTTGGACGCTTTACAACAGTGAGGTATGACCACAAGTGACGTATTAAATTGATTCGGAACAAAGTATCTGTTCCAGAACAAAACATATCAATCCAGGTGTGAAAGCACCCTAAATAAACAGCCTACGTTCATATTAAAATTTAGTATTTCATACCAAACTGCTCATAATATTCAGCCTCACATAAGACAAATAAAATCCATTTATTTAACGGCTGCGTCAGGCTGTGTGAGACGGACTGGGAGCAAATAAAAAATCTTAAAGACATTTAAAGGCAGTAAGTAGGCTGATCCTGCTGTACTGTAAAACCTGTAGGCAACATTAGCCTGAGGCTTTTAATCAGTCTCTGTAGGATCGCCATAGTCAAGAGTTTCTCCACATCACCGCTGCAAACAGAAAGCAGCCTATTGGCTAAAACAGTCTGTGGGATTTCCTACAGATGGTGATGTCATTTTCCAGAGAGCTGATTGGTCAGTAGGCGTTTTCACAGAGTTAATCTCTTTTCTGGAACATAACCTGCTCCGGAGCAGGTTAGCCGTTCAGCATAAGTTACCATGGAGATCTACCCCGGTAGGAAGTGAACCACCTTCGTGGTACTGAAAACCCCAGGATTAACCCTGAAGTTACCTGGATAAGCTCAAATCCTGCTTCGTAGTCCAGGCCTCTGGTGTGGACATGAAAAAATAAAAAAGAACCCAAAAAAATCACACTGATCTTTAAAAGTTAAAAAGAAAGTTATGTTGAGTATGAAAACTCTTGTTCATTACATTTTACTACTGTTGTATTCATTGTTGCAAAACTTGTTCTGTATGAAGTTTGTGATCAAAACCATTGATCTGAAGCTCAATGCTGATGCTGTCATGTAAATAGTTTTCTAATCAGCAATAAATATAACAATTTCTGATCAACCCATATCATTGCATACTTAAAACAACATACAGGTTAAAGCCCCGCCCATTTCAAGACAAACCGACCAACTTCTGTGTTAAATCCCGCCCACTTTAGGGTTAGGCCCCGCCCAGTCTGAGTACAGATACAGATACAGATAATGCTGTACTCGCTCATCCCTAAGATAATTTTACTGTGCTTTGATATGTTTTTCTCTACCATGCAGTTTGCCCTCATCACCTCATAATTGAGAGAATAAAATTAAGTTCAGACAATTTTAAGTCAAGCTGTTAGATTGTCCTCAAAATGAATAGATTTAGGTTTATGGAAGGAAGGATGCAGATTTAGACCATGCTACTATCATTCCTGATCACTGTCTGTTATCATTGTCTTTATTCAAGCTAAATCCATGGGTGGAGCCAACACTTTCTACGGTAACTAATTTATTTCTCTATAAATCTTATAAAGTTCAGTGTTCAGAGGTTACTGTAACTTCATGACTGAACTAAATCCTTATCCTTTAAGTTAGTCAGCTGTACACGGGCTGTTCCAAATATTTCTAGTTGGATAAAAAGTTTATTTTGTCTTCATTAACAGGTGCACAACCTTTATCTGTGATTACTGTCCCTGGAAAATGCTTTATTTCTCTGCTCTTTATTATAAAAGTCTTTGTCCAGAAAGTGTTTTTGTTCTATTTAATATTTCTATTGTTAAACCCTGACTCAGGAGGAGGAAACGTACGTTACATAAAAGGGATTTCTTTTAGTAGTGTTTGTTTTAAAGTGATTTGTCATGCTCACACGTCAATAAGCCTAAAAAACACTAAGGACGGCGTGACTTAACGTTTCCTGTGTGGCTGTGTACAATAACACCAGTAACACCAGTAACACAAGCGACGGGGCCACAAGTCAGATCCAGTTTATCTTCACCTCTGGATAATCATTTAAATTATCAGTTTAAGTCACATTGGTCAGGAGCAAATACTTTGTGATCAGTGTTCAGATTGTGGACTTCAACACTTTGTATTTTAAAAGTCAGTAGGCTTCTGGAAGGACGGCTGTAGATTGTAGACCAAACCATTGACTTCATCTGTGATCAATTACAGTCTGTGTTAACTTTGTCTTTATTCACAGCTGCTGGCAACGGTGGAGCCAAAAAAGCTGAAGGTAACTACTTTATGTCTCTGTGAGTCTTATAAAGGTCATTGTGCCTCAGTGTTCAGAGGTTACTGTAACTTCATGACTGAACTAAACCTTATCCTTTAAGTTAGTCAGCTGTACACGGGCTATTCCAAATATTTCTAATTGGATAAAAATGATAAGTTTGGCCATAGAGCCTCTGTCTATATATCTGAGATCCTCTTCCATTTTTTCTGGTATATCGCGTTTTGCAATGGAATTTAAACTTTCTCTTTACGCGGACGACTTGTTGTTATATGTTTCCAACCCCGGTCGCTCTATACCAGTAATCTTGTCCTTTATTCAGAAATTTGGCTCATTCTCAGGTTACAAAGTTAATGTATCCAAAAGCGAATGCTATCCTGTTAATGCTCTGGCGTGTCAACTGAGTCAGTCCGATATCCCCTTCAAATTGAGCCCCTTAGGTTTTAAGTATTTAGGAGTAAATGTAACCAGAAAGCTATCCTCCCTTTTTTCTGCCAATGTCTCCCCCTTAATGTCTAAAATTAAGTCTGATTTCCAAAGATGGAGGGGCTTGCCCTTGTCGCTTGTAGGTAGGATCAACACAGTTAAAATAAACATCTTACCCAAGTTCTTGTTTTTATTCCAATGTCTCCCCCTATTCTTGCCTAAGCGCTTTTTTAAAACACTCGATCAGGATATATCTAGCTTTTTATGGTGTGGAAAGACATCCAGAATAAGTAAATCAATTCTTCAGAGATGTAAACTAAACGCCGGACTCTCTCTCCCTAATATCCAACTATACTACTGGGCGACACATGTTCATAAAATTTCATTTTGGACCAAATCTACGCATCCCCCATGGTGCCAGTTAGAGTTACATTCATGCTATTCATCTTCTTTGTCTGCTTTGCTTACCTCCTCTATCCCTACCAACGTCTCGGGCTTTACAGATAACCCAGTAGTAAATTCCACTCTTAAAATATGGTCCCAACTTAAAAGGTTTCTTAAATGGTTGCTTAGTAAAGGAGCTGAAGTAGATGGAGAATTGCATTTGTTTCAACCTGCACTGTCTGATCCCACATTTTCTACATGGTATGACAAAGGCCTGAAAACTTTTAAAGATTTCTATAGAGATGGTACTTTCCGTAGCTTTGCAGATTTGTCAGGTGAATTTCAACTCCCCCCATCTCACCTCTTCCGTTATTTCCAACTCAGACATTGCGCCAAATCCTTGTTCCCAACCTTTCCTTCAGCTCCCCCACTCCAATTGTGGGAAGGGTTTCTCTCTCCAGACCCCCCTCAGAAGTCTTACATTTCAGAGATTTATAACAAACTCCTGAATCATGACACCTCATCCACCACTAAAGTTAGGACTGCCTGGGAGGGTGAACTTGGGTTGGAATTGCATGACACTCGGTGGGACGTTGCCCTCAGCAAAATCCACTCCAGCTCAACCTGTGCCCGTTTAACTTTGATACAGTTTAAAGTTGTGTACAGGATCCATTTCTCCAAGGCACGCCTGTCACAAATTCTTCCCGCTGTTATTGACAACTGTGACAAATGCCATAACTCTCCCTGCAATTTGACTCATATGTTTTACTCTTGCCCGTTAGTCTTTTCCTTCTGGCAGAGGTATTTTGATATTATTTCTGATTTATTTATGATGAACGTAACTATATCTCCCCATGTTGCTATATTTGGATGCCCAGAGGATTACAAAAGATTTACAAAAACACAATTAGACATCCTTGCTTTCACATCTCTATTGGCGAGACGACAGCTTCTTTTCCAGTGGAAATCTACAAAAGCCCCTTCAAGCGCCCAATGGCTAAGGGATGTTATGTTTTTTTTGAAATTAGAAAAGATTAAATACTCTCTGAGAGGTGTTTCCAACAAGTTTTACAGTAAATGGCAGCCCTTTTTATCCTTTTTTCAGTCTCTCTCTTCACTACCCCTGATTGACTGGATCACCTTTATTGCTACTTATCATTTATTGTTATTTTTGTTTGTTTTTTTTTGAGTATTTGTGATAACCTGAATGTTTTGAATTTTACAATTTGTTTATCTTGCATACCTATTTGTTCTCTTACTGTATGTAAAAAAAAGAGAGAACAGCTAAATATGGCTTTATTTTCCACGTGACATATCTACTTTACAGTTATGTACCTTTCATTGTGCCATGTTTTTTTCAATAAAAATATATACAAAAAAAAAAAAAGTTTATTTTGTGTGTTTAACTTTATTAACAGGTCCAGATGCAGTCGATCCCAAAGGTAAGTGATTTATTTCTCTGCTCTGTTGGTAAAAATGTTATTCCTGTAACTTTTAAATGTGAATTATATTAATATTGTTACAACCCGTACTCAAAAGGAGGAAACCCAAAAGTCTGCTCAAACCAAACTTTAGACATTGTAGTTCTTTAAAGTCCCATTATACAATTGTGCTGTCGATTAGCCTGAAAACAGTGATGAGATGATGCACAAACAAAAAGACAACGTAAAAAATATATAAAAACAGGTTTTAACAGATGGACTAAATATTTACTGTGTGTGTGATAACACAGAGGAAGAGACCAAACCTCTCAACAGTAACTGTTTTCCTCTAGAAAGATATAACAAAGACATGATGTTTCATTGAGCTGTTAAATTAAATACATTTTCTTTTCTTCACAGGGTCACGTAGGTCTCTCAGCGTCAGTGACTGTGGCGTCTTCAGTAAGTATTTTTGTAAAGTTGTCATTTCCCCTGATGATTAACACAGCAAACCATTTCAGTTGTGTTTGCTGTAACTGCAATGGGAGAATATTTGCATATTTAAATCTTATAAAGTTCAGTGTTCAGAGGTTACTGTAACTTCATGACTGAACTAAACCTTATCCTTTAAGTTAGTCAGCTGTACACGGGCTGTTCCAAAACTATCGAAATGGATAAAAACAGTTTATTTTTTAACAGGTGCACAACCTTTATCTGTGATTACTGCCCATGGTAAGTGCTTTATTTCTCTGCTCTTTATTATAAAAGTCTTAGTCCAGAAAGTGTTTTTGTTCAATTTAATATTTCTATTGTTAAACCCTGACTCAGGAGGAGGAAACGTACGTTACATAAAAGCGATTTCTTTTAGTAGTGTTTGTTTTAAAGTGATTTGTCATGCTCACACGTCAATAAGCCTAAAAAAACACTAAGATGACGTGACTGAACATTTCCTGTGTGGCTGTGTACAATAACACCAGTAACACCAGTAACACAAGCGACGGGGCCACAAGTCAGATCCAGTTTATCTTCACCTCTGGATAATCATTTAAATTATCAGTTTAAGTCACATTGGTCAGGGGCAAATACTTTGTGATCAGTGTTCAGATTGTGGACTTCAACACTTTGTATTTTAAAAGTCAGTAGGCTTCTGGAAGGACGGCTGTAGATTGTAGACCAAACCATTGACTTCATCTGTGATCAATTACAGTCTGTGTTAACTTTGTCTTTATTCACAGATGCTGTCAACCGTAGAGCCAAAAAAGCTGAAGGTAACTACTTTATGTCTCTGTGAGTCTTATAAAGGTCATTGTGCCTCAGTGTTCAGAGGTTACTGTAACTTCATGACTGAACTAAACTTTATCCTTTAAGTTAGTCAGCTGTACACGGGCTGTTCCAAATATTTCTAACTGGATAAAAATAATAAGTTTATTTTGTGTGTTTAACTTCAGAAACAGATCCAGATGTCACTGTCGTTCTCAAAGGTAAGTGTTTTATTTCTCTGCTCTGTTGGTAAAAATGTTATTCCTGTAACTTTTAAATGTGAATTATATTAATATTGTTCCAACCCGTACTCAAAAGGAGGAAACCCAAAAGTCTGCTCAAACCAAACTTTATACCTTGTAGTTCTTTAAAGTCCCATTATACAGTTGTGCTGTCGATTAGCCTGAAAACAGTGATGAGATGATGCACAAACAAAAAGACAACGTAAAAAATATAAAAACAGGTTTTAACAGATGGACTAAATATTTACTGTGTGTGATAACACAGAGGAAGAGACCAAACCTCTCAACAGTAACTGTTTTCCTCTAGAAAGATATAACAAAGACATGATGTTTCATTGAGCTGTTAAATTAAATACATTTTCTTTTCTTCACAGGATCACGTAGGTCTCTCAGCGTCAGTGACTGCGTCTCCAGTAAGTATCTTTGTAAAGTTGTCATTTCTCCTGATGATTAACACAGCAAACCATTTCAGTTGCGTTTGCTGTAACTGCAATGGGAGAAATATTTGAATATTTAAATTAGTGGTGGGCCGTTATCGGCGTTAATGTGCTGCGTTAATGTGAGACTCTTATCGGGCGACAAAAAAAATATCGCCGTTAATCTATTCTCAAAGTTGGGTTGGGAGCTGGGTCTATACTACGCAAGCTATGATGACTTTCACCTTGATATTTTAGCGCCGAATTGCACTGTAGGGGGTGAGAACAAGTCTTCGACCCTGTGTGTCTGCCTACTGTGAAATTACCACATCAAACGTGACGTGCTAACATGGATGCAGCTTTTTTTTTTTTTTTTTTTTTTTAAAGCTTTATTTAGGATACAACATACAAACAAATCAGGCATCTTATCACATCTATCCTTACATTATTTGCATCAGGTCAAGCAAAGAACAATGCGGACATCAAAGGATAAAGCAAGTAATTATAGTAAATAAATAACAAAGTTAAAGAAAATAAAATAATAATAAATAAATAAAATAAAGGTAGGGCTATCTCAAATTAACCTAAATCTGCTTAATAATGAAACCAATTTTAATGCTTTGTTGCTTTTAACAAGTTTCAGTGACTTATTCAAACTTTTTATCTCATTCTTCCAGTGGTTCAAGCAGGTTTAGTCTTAAAGAACCTACATTTATGTATAAAGGATTTCCCCATTAGCACCACAACATTGAGGACAAAATCCAAATCCTTGTTTTCCACAAACAAACCAAATTTGACTAACTCTACTGTCAATGGTGAAGACACAATCTCCTTGGACTGTAGGCAGCTCCACATATCACACCAGAAGGACTGCACAAATTCACAATAAAAGAACAGGTGTTCCAAGCTCTCCACTTCCCTTTCACAGAAAACACAGTTATTTACATCAAAGTTAAACCTCACTCTCAAAAATTCGTTAGTTGGATATATCTCATTTAAAATTTTGAAGTTCACTTCTTTAACCTTGGGAGGAAGGGGAAATGAAACATAATTTTTCCTTATTTTTTTCATCTCTTCAACTCCAAATTCCCTAAGAACATATGTCCTTCTTACTGGGTTGGGATAACATTCCTTAAGCAGAAGGTTTCTAATAACTCTGTTGGTACATTTATCAACACAAAAGTCAATTCCAAACAAACAAAGCTTCCTCAGCACAGGAGGAACGTTTGAGTACAGAAGACTTCCTTTAATCAATAATCTGAGAGGGACTGGTTTGGCTTTGATCACTCTATTATAAAGTTTGACAGAACACTGAAGTTGAAATTTTGTACAAAACTCTTTGCCCTAACACATTTCCATTATCATCCATAAAATGAGCAACTGCCCAAACTCCTTTAGATCTCCATTCCTCAATGTACAGAGATTTTCTATTAACCAAAATGCATCTGTTATTCCACACTGGTGTGTTGTGAGGTGTAAAATTGTGTTTATATATTAGCTTCCAGTAAAGAAGGACTTGCTGATGGAAAGCAGAGAGTTTAACGGGAATTGATCTGCTGTCATAATCACACCGGAGAAAAAAATCGATTCCGCCCATCTTTTGGAAAACAGCATTGGAGACAATAAACCAAAAAGATTGTCTATTTTCAAGGAAGGAGTTTAACCATTTCAGTTTCAAGACACCATTCATAATATCAAAGTCAATCACATTCATACCGCCATCTTCATAGCTTTTAACCATGTCAGTTTTCCTTATATAATGGCATCTATTTCTCCAAATAAAATTGAAATTTATTTTATTCACTGTTTTGATGATACTTGTTGAGATGGGTAAAGAAAAGGCGGGGTAGATCAGTTTGGACAGACTTTCCATTTTAGAGAGTAGAACCCTTCCAAAGATTGTGACGTCTCTCTGCAGCCACCTATTTAGAATTAATTTACATTTATTTATTTGATTCCACATATTCATATTGTCAGTTGTTGTTCTCTCTTTGGAGATAACAATTCCCAAGTATTTAACCTCTGTCTTAACTTTTATATTATTTAGTGACTGCAGAGGAAAATTATGTAGAGGGATCATTTCACATTTCTCTACGTTCAACTTCAAGCCTGAGGCCTTAGAAAACTGTCCGACCGTCTGTAACGCTAAAAAACAAAGTTGTGTCATCTGCAAGTTGACTTATTATTATTTGTCTTCCCATCACATTTAAACCTTCAATACCAATGTTATTGATCAGAATAGATAGCATTTCTGCAACCATTATAAACAATAATGGTGAGCTGCTGCATCCTTGACGTATCCCCCTCTTAATCTCAAATCTTGAGCTAGTGCCGTGTCCTATGGCTACAGAACTGTTGATTCCATTATACAACATCCCGATTACATTTATAAACCCCTCTCCAAATCCAAAGTGATGTAGCGTTTTCAGAATAAAAGGATGCTCAACAGAATCGAATGCTTTATAAAAATCCAAGAATAACACAAATCCACTTCCTTGAACCGTATGGCTATAGTCGATTAAATCTAATACTAGTCTAATATTATTGTGAATTGATCTTCCCTTCAAAAATCCAGATTGCGTCTCGCTAATTATGGAAGAGATACCTTTCTTCAGCCTAGCCGCAATAGCTCCGGAAAAAATTTTATAATCCGAATTGAGCAATGTGATTGGTCTCAAGTTATCTAATAATCTTTTATCTTTGCCAGATTTAGGAATTAATGTGATTAACCCTTGTTTCATACTTGACATTAATTCTTTCCTCTCTATACACTCTTTCAGAGCTTGGAATAAAATATTTCTAACATCTTTCCAAAAGAATAAATAAAAATTGGTTGTAAGTCCATCTGTCCCAGGCGATTTGTTTAAAGCCATCTTCGAAATTGCTAAATCTAATTCCTCAATTTTGAGTTCAGACTCACATTGCTCCTGAAAGGAGTCTTCAATATTAGGAATGTAGTTCTTGAAACATGGATGCAGCTGTTGCTGCGTTACATTTACCTCGGAGGGCGGAGCTGGAAATGACCCGAGTCACACCCGAGTTGACGGCGTTCCGGTTACAACCTCGCTCGGCCAGCTGTTTGTTTACAACTAGCCAGGTTAGTTATTGATACGCCTGTTGATGAAAAAACGCATTGTGCGGTATTTACTCACACTAACTGTAGCAACACGTCCACAGACAGCTGTTGGACAGCACTTTGTGTACGAACATTTCTGAAGCCGCCGGTGTTGTGCCAAATTCTGCCTGCCTGCCGAGAATCGCATGCACCTCGCGGGTGCTAACGGTCATCTATGCTGAGAAAAGAGGTGGATGCAAATCTCGGCAGGGAGCCTACAAAATCTGATCTGCTGAATTATGCATCCACCTCTTTAGGTCCTTCTCAGACACTTTGCTGTGCTCATTGATCAAACAGCTTTATCACCATGTATGTACTGAATGTCAAGGAATGGTCCTTCTAGCCTAGTGTATTAAAATATTAAAGACTCTAAACGTTCATAAAATATATACTTAAAATCAATTTATCACCATTGATGAAGTCCACAAAGAATTTTACAGCATTTAAAAGCATTATTTGGAGGTGCATGCAATTCTCGGCAGGCAGGCAAAACTCGGCACAACACCTGGTTTGCACCTTGTGCAATGTGGAATTAGTTTACTGTAGGAGTTCTTCCAGTCTCAAGTAGCCTACCACCTAAACGCAAAGCACATCACACGCTACACACAAGTACATCTTATTGAACATGATTTATTTTCATCACCAATTATCATAGTAGAACAGCTTTCTCAAGCAGTTTGTGATGCATTTTGGAAACAGGAGATGAGCCCCTGGTCTAATGCGCCACCTGGCCTGAAAAATGGCTTGAAACCTGTTCGCACACATATTCTGATGCCTTCGGCAGAATTCAAATGAGCCATTTTAATCTAGATTAATTTCAAGATTAATCTAGATTTAAAAAATTAATCTATGCTCACCCCTAATTTAAATCTTATAAAGTTCAGTGTTCAGAGGTTACTGTAACTTCATGACTGAACTAAACCTTATCCTTTAAGTTAGTCAGCTGTACACGGGCTGTTCCAAATATTTCTAACTGGATAAAAATAATAAGTTTATTTTGTGTGTTTAACTTTATTAACACGTCCAGTTGTTGTCACAGTCGATGTCAAATTAAAGTGTTTTATTTCTCTGCTCTGTTGGTAAAATGTTATTCCTGTAACTTTTAAATGTGAATTATATTAATATTGTTACAACCCGTACTCAAAAGGAGGAAACCCAAAAGTCTGCTCAAACCAAACTTTATACCTTGTAGTTCTTTAAAGTCCCATTATACAGTTGTGCTGTCGATTAGCCTGAAAACAGTGATGAGATGATGCACAAACAAAAAGACAACGTAAAAAATATAAAAACAGGTTTTAACAGATGGACTAAATATTTACTGTGTGTGTGATAACACAGAGGAAGAGACCAAACCTCTCAACAGTAACTGTTTTCCTCTAGAAAGATATAACAAAGACATGATGTTTCATTGAGCTGTTAAATTGAAAACATTTTCTTTTCTTCACAGGGTCACATGGGTCTCTCAGCATTGATGACTCTGGCGTCTTCAGTAAGTATCTTTGTAAAGTTGTCATTTCCCCTGATGATTAACACAGCAAACCATTTCAGTTGTGTTTGCTGTAACTGCAATGGGAGAATATTTGCATATTTACCAGAGAAAGTGAATGGAAAAAGTTACAGCAGACAGTCTTCTGTTTTCATTATCTATTGTGTATTTATAAATGAACACTTTTGTTCATCCCTGCAGGAAATAGCACGGACAACAAAAACTCCAGCCCTGAGTCCCAAAGTCTTCTGGGACAGAATGAAGAGCCACAAGTCTGAAGTCTCTGCAGAGAATATAATTTCCATCAGGGTACATGCAGACTCACTTTACTCTCTGGAACCAAATTTACCAATTCAACAAATACATTTACTGTGGGATACAAATTCAAGGAGAGGGTCTATCTGCAGACCTCCTCTGTCAGGTCGGTCATTTTTTTACGCCACCACAGGACGATACGCGTGATGCATTATCGGTTGTTTCGCTACTCTACACATCGCGACAGCGTGACTGGTTAGCATTATCCAAAACATTGAGTAAAGTCTGAATGCATATGTTCGCCGTCAAAATAGCTCCCGCTGTCAATATTGTACATCTAAATCACACAAATTAGAGAACGTTTCACATGTGTAAGTGTTTGTCGTTCTACATAGGTAACGTTAGGCTACGCCAACGGTGGCTAGCGTTAGCACCTGAAGTAGCAGGATTAGCTTTTTTTCCCCTTTGGATAACGTAAGCTACTCACAGACTGTATGAATCTGTGTGTTCATTTTTTGTAAAGCATTTTGCAAGGGCATAGGTCTGCATTTGTCTTAATATGTTGACGACGCTCAGGTTAGTTATTTGTCCAAAAGAAGATAAAATAAAGATCTATATCGTTTAGACCGTTTGGTGCAGCTTTTTCACACTTAAACAAGCAAAGACTCTGCTGGCTGTGTGAATTAATCTTAGTTTAACTGAGTGTTTCCCTCTCCTGAAGAGAGTTACCTCCTGTCCTGCATGATTTAATTTATCTCTGCTTCAACACAGCTGATTGAAGCAGCTTCAGGATTCATAACGAGTTGTTTGAATCAGCTGTTTTGGAGCAGTGAGAGATTTAACACACACGGTTAGCCTATTTAAACAGTTATCCACATAAAGATGATACTCCTCACCACAGCCAATGTTGGCAGATCATAATTTGCGTGATTTAGATGTTGGCTACATGCATTCAGACTTTTAAAAATGTTTTGCATAATGTAAATCAGTCACTGCTGCCATCTCCTTTTCTAACTGTGTAATCTGTGTTTATAACGGTGAATAAAGTAAAAGTATTATTACAGCTATCATGTCTCCATTCATTCAAGTGGATATTTACAAAATAATGGATACAGGGTATAGGCTACATGTTGTATTGCATGTGTGTTCCTTTTACAGTTTGATAATCCATATAGTCCAGCAGGGATGTAGTTCACGGTCCATAAGGAGGTCCTGAGCTCTATTGAAGCAGTACAGTCCTGCATCTGTGGGGGTCAGTACTTCATTTACCAACCGCCATTATTTTTAATCACAAATGTACATTACATTAAGAAACACACTCAAAGAAACAGTTTTTCCAAACAAACTATGCTGCGCACCACATGAATGTCATTACGACATGATTAATAATAATTAATGATACAATAAAGGGCGGTTCTGCCTCTCTCACTGAGCAGGAGTCTGCTGGTTAATTTCAGGCTTTTGAAACTTAAACTTTCTTGCAGTATCACACACAGCTGGGCCAAGTAGTGTGCTGCAAGTAGTGTCCAGGCTTCTGTTATTTAGTTATCTATTTATTAATCCCGCCGGTAACGTCCGTTATACTACAGACCCCCACTAAGCTCAAATAGTAGTCCAGTTCCCACAGTTGTCCGTTTTTCCTATTAAATTCAGCACAGTATATTAGGCTGCTCTTCAAAGGAAAATTATGAATGAGAAGTGCGTGTATGTAGGTCTGATTCTTTAAAAGGCCAAAACATGATCAAACCTTTTTCCCCTTTTACCTGTTGTGTTGTCTCTTTAAATGTTCCCTTTTTGTTGGTTGTGTGCTCGTGTTAAATAAAGTCAATCATAACAAAATAGTTTTTTGAATTGAAGTGGTGTTTAATGAGCTGTCCTGCAGTAAAGAGTTACCAGCTTTGTGAGGAAGAGTCTATTTGTGGCAGCAGTTCCTTCATCTGTTCAGAACAAGCTGGAAGCTCTGAAGCTGAATGAGGAAATCTGCGTTCTTTGTGGCCAGCAGGGGGCGACTCTGCACAACTGAAGTTCAATTGCATTGGAGTCTCAGCTGATTTATTACTTCAGTAAACACTTTCCTGATGAGTTTATGGTCTCTGTCACTTTCAAGTCTTCTTCAACACAGCAGGATGTTCATTTAGTAAATTATGGTTCCATTTAGAGGAAAATAGATCATAAAGCAAAGGATACTTCAGGGCGACCTGTCGATCAGGATAGAGGCAACTTGTATCCACTGCACTGTGTACATTTAACTAGCTGTGAACTTTTTGGTTGGTTGTGTTTTCTTCTTAGACCTTTGAGCCTGTTTTCAATTCATTCAATTCACGTACTAAAAGATACTCTGACGTGTCGCCTGTTAAAATGTTTCTTGTAAGTAGGGGATAGCGGGGTACGCTGTCACACTGGAGGCTCTGTGTCAAAAATCAAATAGCCATTTTGTGTGACTTCTTTTTGGTGGTCGAGGTCACTCTAATCTGAGGTGAGCACAATTTTATCATTTTTTGTTTCAAAAGTAAAACCTGTCCATAAGTTCAAAGGGAGGACTCATTCCACAGGAACCACTGTGCCCCCCTCTCGGCTGCAGAGTGAAATGGTCGGGGGACGGCCGCTGTGGCCCCCATGCAACAGAGAGAGACTATCTGATCATCCAGAGCAGAGCTGTTACAACCAGGTAGGCAAAGCAGGCAGTTGTATATTCTGATTATGTAGGCCTACTTAACCTACCCCAGGTCAAAAAGTAGTATACTTTAGTGTCTTAGAAATAGGAATTAAGTATACCAAAGTTATTACAAGTATACTTTAACTTTTTGTGCTTAATTTAAAGTATCTTTAACATGTACTTTTAAAAAAGTGTACTTCAAAATAGATGTCATTAAGTTCAACTTCAATATACTAAAAATAAATATACTAAATATATAATACTTAAAGTGATATTTCAGTGTATTTATAAAAAGTGTACTTTATTGTAAGTGTATTTTAAGTTGTACATTAAGTGTTTTTTTTAAAGAGTACTACATTTCAAATACTTAAAGTAGTAATTTAGTGTACTTATGGAAAGTATACTTATTTGTAATACACTATTAGGGTGTTTCATCAAAATATATTTTGAGTTGACTTCATCAGAAGTATATTCTTAGTATACTCACAAAAAATACACTTAAATGTAAATTCATTGTAAGCTGTATTTCAGTGCACTTTATAAAAGTATACTAAATTGCGAATACTTAAAGTGCTAACATACTGTACTTATAAAAAGTACAATTATTTTCAAGTCATTTGTAATACACTATTAATAAGCTTTATTAAAGTGTGCTTTCTTTCACTCTATTAGAAGTATATCATAAGTATACTTACAAAAGATGCACTTAAATAATTGTTTATTTTAAGTAATATTTCAGTGTATTTTTTAAAAGTATTATGTATTGCAAATACTTACAGTGCTAATTTAGTGTACTTATGAAATTCATATAGCTAAAAGTGTGTTGTAGAACAGTACTTTCTTCTAAGTGAGGTCAGTCCTTTAGTTCACTTTTAAAGGCATGTACTTAATCTCAAATGCTTAGTAGTTTTAGTATACATATAATGACTGTACTTGATTTGCATGCTAGCATATCATGTTATAAGTACATTTATAGGATGTTTACTTCAATGAAGTGCTTTAAAAGTACTTCTTTGTTTCCATGAATGTATATGTCTGTACTGTTAACATAAATGCACAAAGACTTGCTTGACAGAAGGACCACTTTTATGTATGTCCGGTTCAACTCTTAAAAGATATTGGTACATCCCACTCAACATTATAGTGTAGGTATAGAGTACATCAATCTACATTAAACAAAATGATGTTTACATTAAAAGTATCATCTGATACCACATTTTATCAGACTTCAACCCTGTTAGTAACAAATCTCAGGACTGGTTAGCCGTTCTGTTGCAAGGTTGAGTCCTTCCTTGATGCTCCATTAAATCAGTCTCGCTCAATGTCGCTTTCTTAGATAAATAACATATACCTTTTCCCTCAACCTTATCATGACTCATTTGCATGTCAATGACTCTGCATACACTTTGTTGCACTCAGACACTTCATACATGAAGCTTAATGCAGTGTTAAGTGCTGTGTCTCTGCACAGTTTCCTTCTAAACATCAAAAGTTCCTTGACCAAAACACAGTGGATTACACCAGAAACTACCAAACTCAGAATTCTGGCTGGCAACAATCTGGGAAAATGTTCATTAAAAATCTGTAGTAGATGGTTCAGAGCAATCCCAGTCATGTTATGCCTTAGGACATAGGACATCAGAAGTAGTAGACTTTGACCTTTTGTTATATGTGCTCCAGGGTACAAAAGGTAATCGTCATGAATTTCATCCTAAAAAGAGTAGGAAATCTAGATTAATAATCATGAATGGTACTTGACAAAACACTATAAATAGCACATATTGAAGTTACTCATAGATTAGGTTTCTTGTCAGGTTTCAAAGCATTTAAAAAAAACATTTCAAAATCACATTGAACATACTAAATGAATATATTCTTTGCTGTTGCGTTGACATTCTGTTAGGGACTTCCCACTTCCACATCAGTGCCATAAGGATACTGCTTGTACAGCTTACATCCTCTGCCTTTTGTCAGAAATATAATAATTTCAAGACAGTATATTATTATTATTTTACCCCACACTGCCCAGCAAATTTATTAACTAGCATTTTTTTAAAAAAATGTAAATTACTAACTAGCATTGTTATGACCTTTGTGTGTCTAACTTGTTTTTTTTTGTTACTGATGTCCAACAAGTAGGCATATATAAATAATTATTGTTGATTAATTAGTTCCAAAATCTAGAGCCAGATTTGAATGAACCAAGCCGGTACGTCCCACATCCAATCAGTGTGCGCGGCATCATTGTGTGCCGATCTACGTCCAATCACAACATAGTTGTTTGAGCGCCAGTTGCAGTGTCGCAAGTGCACATGTGCAGTTATTATTTGAAATCCAGCACCACGACTCTGGAAGATTGCGTTAGCACTATGTCTCACAGGAGAGTTTGGACGGTTCTATTTTCAAGACGGGTCTGTTAAAGCAGAAAATACGTCCATCATACGGGATGTACACAGGAATATCAGAGTTACCGTTACCTGCAGGGAAGACCTGGAGTCTGAGCAAGGCGGGATAGAGGTGGTTTGGCCAGCCAAACGGAGACAAGAAGAGCCGAAGCCAGTGGCAGCCAAAGTGGAAGGTAAGTTCCAGAGCAGCAGTGAAATGATTCTGAAATACTCTGTAACACAACACTTAGCGGACTGTAGTCTCTAGAAGTGTACCTGTTAATGTTGTGATAATAACTTAACCTACGTTACTCCTAGTAGAAATTGTTGCTATTAGCTAGCAACGTTAGCTTGCTAATGAGCAGTAGCTAGCTAAGTTAGCTAACATTACGTTGGAGTTATAACGTTACATTATGAGGTGTTCAAGCTCTACTCTGTAAAATTGAGCTTTGCAACTAATTGTAACGCCATCATGATGTGTTCAAATGTGATCTTGTAAAATTTCGCTTTCGATGAGAAACTTAAATAAATACAGTTCTTTAAAGTTTGTCTATGTTTTACAGCAATATAAAATAGATATTAGAGGGAATTGTGTTGTATTTAACTGGTTGTCAATTAGTTAACATTATGCTTTATAATGTTAATTTATTTACAAGAATTATCTACAGGGAAAGTCTATCTCTCCAGTGCCAGAATGAACTGTTTTATCAAGCTGGTTAACACAAATAACTTTTTGTTCACAGAAGTCTATCAGGAAGTTGCCCAAAATCGTGATCGTAGTCGTAATATGAGGAAATACACCTGTAGAGGCCATTAAAAAGCCTATAATCACGTTCAGCAAACTCCATGATCCCTACCAAAGTCCAAACCTCGCTCTTCACTTGCTGAATATCCGATCCTTTTAACCTGTAATAAATATTCCACTTTTATCTAACTCCTCCCTTTCTTAGTCCTGCACTTGGGTCTGCTTGCTATATCAAAGTTAAAAACAAGCTTTGATCATTCGCTCTTAATTACTGTTGAAGCGCAAAGCTTAAAAAAATGACATTCGGGCCAACCCTAGTGTTTACTATTGGATTTGGTGGGCAATTATCAGACGTCCTGCACTTGGGTCTGCTTGCTATATCAAAGTTAAAAACAAGCTTTGATCATTCGCTCTTAATTACTGTTGAAGCGCAAAGCTTAAAAAAATGACATTCGGGCCAACCCTAGTGTTTACTATTGGATTTGGTGGGCAATTATCAGTCAATAACAGTCTATGGAGTTCAGGAGTGTATAGCTGCCTGATATGTCTTTATATAAGGTAATTAGATCAACCTTTTCTGTGCAGGTGGTCATGACCAGTGAGGGGGAAGGTCTGTCCTTCCACAGGAGGAGCCAGAGTGCCAGCAGCAACCAGGAAACATTTTGGTGGAATTGGATGAGGAGACTTTGAAGGCTCTGAAAGGTAGGCTGGTGGGTGTATGTGTGTGCTAGTGATGCTGTTGCATCTTGGTCAATCATACTTTGTTGGATTTCAATGTTTTATAATGATATTTACATACAGTCTGCGCTATTTTGTGTCAGTTTTATATTTACATCAGGAGTCCTTTTGATGTGCTTGTTTTAGAGCTGCCAGGATTGGTGGCTGCCATGAAGACAGTACTGGACATTTCTAGGTCAAGGACCAACTTGACCCAGAGAAAGTAAACACAAATATAGGTACAGATAATCTGTATTAATGTCATCATATTTAATTAATTTCAATGTAATATATTGTCAATTTTGTCTTAAATCCCACACTTATTTCCTGTTTTCACAGACACTGTGAGACACAGATTCCCTAATCACCGAGGTCAGCAAGATACGTGATCCAGCTGAGGAGGAAATGTAACAACGAAGGATACAGCAAGGTTCCTTCTCCGCCACGCCACTATCTTGCATTTCGCTTCTGTTTAAGGTGTTAATCACATTCTAAGTTAGTCTGTTTGTAGCTTGTTGGCGTGTAAGTTGTATACACATAAAATAATACAGTAAAGAGTAAGTGTACAATAAAATTAGTGTTAACCCGCTTAAGATAAACATGCCTTTGTCAATTAGGCTGAATTTTATTTTTATGTAACTTTTTTCGTACTCTACCAAATGAAGGCTTTTTAAAAAGCTGTATTTTGTAATACTTTTTAATGTCAATAATATTGTCTTTTCCCCTTACAATCAAAGTACAATGTCATAACAGCATTCTTGGAGTGTACTATAATGATACCAGAAAATAGTTTAAAGTATATGTATATGTATAATATTGTGATATATTGTAAATATACTTGTGTTGCACTTAATAAAGTATGTGAATTTGAACTTAAATACACTTCTCTTATGTACTACAAATAGTGATCAAATACACTTCTACTTTACATTATAATATATTAAGATTATACTTACACTACATGCCTTTATGATGCTTAAATTGTGATAGAAGCTCACTACAAATACATTTTTTATCAACATAATAGCACTCTTTAAAAGTACTGAACGTGCATTTGAAGTTCATTTTAAATATAACAGAGGCATGCTAGAATAATAGCAATGAGGATAACAGTGTGTTCAAACTACATTTCTACACTACTGTCAGTTCAACTGGACTGCCTCTTTAAGTATATTTCCAACATAGTGATGATATAATACAATAATACTAAAAGTGTGTTTAGAATGCTCATGAAACATGATTTTCACGGGTGTACTTAAGTACACTTAAAGTTTGTAAAAGTTGTGCCAATTTAGCATACAATTTACACTTAAAGTATACTCAAGTAGTACTCAAGTAGTACTCAAGGACTACTTGAGTACACTTAAGTATACTTGAAGGTGACAAAAAAAGCACAAAGTACAAAAAAGTGTACTTAGTACATTCTTTAAAAAGTATCATTTAAGTATAATTTTTTTCACCTGGGACAGCAATGATAACTGTGTGAGTGTCCCTTTAAATGCTATGATTGTTCTTATGCTGGAATCCCCCTAATGAGCCCCCCTGCCCCCTTCCGTGGCTATGCACCTTAACATGTTGCCCTCCAAAAGATATCTCCAAAATGTATTATTGGATTATTAGTTATAAGACGACCACATATTTTTCACATTTTTGTGTTGCTAACTGCAAACATGGCCTGTTTATACTGAATTTTCTCCAGCTGATCATCAGGATGGTGTTTGCATTTAAAGTTTATGTACTATTCAGTAAAGGCACTTTTTCGTCTATATTAATTGCAAAATTTTAATATGAATGTGTATTCCATTTTTTAAATATAATTTCTTAATAAAAAATGTGTTCAGCACAGGATGGTGGACGTTTTTATGTTAAATTTATTGTTAGTATGTGTCTGCACTTTCTAAAACTAAGCTGGTAATGAAAATAAATGTTTGGAGATTGGACTGAGGTGTCTATGATGTGATTCCCGAAGGGTTGGGGGGTTCAGTTTGGTTCGATATTGGACTGTACAGATCTCTTTGGGGCCCCAAGATGTCTCCCATCCATCACCCCCACTCATCCTTATAACTTCCAGATCAGTTCCTTCACAACTCAAACTTACAGCAGTCACACCATCATCAAGAAACCTGGTCTGAACCCCAACATCATTTCCAACTTCCCATCTGTCTTCAGTCTCCCCTTCTTATCTTCTTATCGCTGCTCAATTCAAACCCACCTCACCTCTAACAACCAGTTTGAACCATTTCAATCTGGATTCAGCTCACAACACAAAGTCACCTATGACCTCCTCCTCTCCTCTGACTCTGGTCACCTCACCATCCTCATCATGCTCGACCTCACTGCAGCCTACGACATCAACCATCCACTCTTCTCTCCCGACTGGAAACCTACTCCAACATCACTGACAGTTCATAAACATCAGCCGCTGCACCTCCTCCACTGCTCCTTTGTCACAAGGCGTCCCCAAAGATCCGGTGCTCGGTCCTCTCCTGTCCATCCTCTACATCCCTCCACTCGGAAATATCATATGTAGACATGGTTTACACGCTGATGACGTCCAGATCTTCATTTCCACCAAATCCATCACTGGACTCTAAAACCTGGATGCAAACCAACTCCCTCCAACTCGATTGAAATGAATCTGACATGACCTAATTTTACAAGAACAACGTCATCATTTATTTTTTCAGTCTACCTGCCCTAAACTCTGCTGTGCATAAAGCTGCGATGTTGCTCTGCTGACTCGGCCCCTTCAGACCGTCTGCAGACACAGAACCGTGTTGGACTGAAGGTACTGGAAGGGAGGAGGAGGATAAAAGAAACGTACTTGTTCACCTCAGCACCTCAGATAAAGTGCAGCACAGTCCCAAACAAAGCAGGTCTCGCCTCAGATCTTAGATGTTGTTTTGCAAAACTCTTTCAGTTATTTACCACGACTCACAGCGGAGCATCGACTATAATCAGTTATATGTTTGTTTTTTCACTGCGGCAGAAAATCGTTGTGTGGATGCACATGTCAGTAAATAAGCGGCACATATTCAGCCCAGTCACTGAATCTCTTTATCTTGTTGGGGAAGTTTCATATTCCATGAGCTAAATGCTCTAAGTCTGCCCCATGTTTTAAAGTTCCTAATCGAAATTGACATCGAGTCTCTTAAACTTGTTTCAAACAAGAAAAGCATTTCAATAAGTAACATCTACTCAGAGCTGTTCATCTGAAAAATATCTTCTGCCACCTTCTCACCTACTCATCTCTTAGTTTGTCCTGTTTTGTATTTCCTTTCTATTCTGTTATTTAACTTTATTATTAATTTATATATATTTTGCACTGTTATGTTACATTAAGACTTATATTGTGCTTATAAGCTGGAATGTCTGGATGTTTGTAAACTGATGTATTAAATACCTGCATTTAACTGCGTGTATTTAAATTAAAATAAGACATACGATCACATAGTAAAACCTGTTCTGGATGTACGTTGATGTAGAAAATTGTTTTGCACATTAGGAAGCTGGCTACAGAAAAGAAAAGTAAATTCAAGACTTAGGCCAGATAAAAAAGCTTGAACCTTTACCAACATGTTTATTTTCACAAAAACAGACACCGATTAGAAAAGAAAAGTTCCACCGGATTTTGTCAGAGATCGGTGCAAAATAGAGTCTCATCCTGTTAACAGAACAGAGAACAGAGACCCAAGTCGACATGAAATTGTGTAACAACAGACTTTCACCCCCTTCTGGACCTCCTTTTATAGCTCTGTTTCTTGGCTCCCTTTCCTGCCTGTCTCCGGTGTCTCCAGATTTTGACGTGCCAAAGCATATGATGAGAAAGTCCCTGCCTGCCTGCTCCTCCTCTCTGTGTCCTCTGCATGCTCCGCTTGATCAGGACATTTCATCCATAACCTGACCTTTGTGGAATAAACTGGTGTTTGTGCTCTGAGCTAGAAACAGGACTTTCTTACTGTGATGGACTATATTGATGCTTTGTAACACAATTTACACAAATTCTGCTTCTACATGTTTTTGATGCCGTGTTGCTATCCCACTGTGCTGCTCACACAGACACACATGTGCAGCTGGGCACTTAGATACAGAAAGGAGCGCACACACTCAGAGCTACAGAGTTTTAACACTGTGATCCCAACTTCATACTATAAAATAACACTTTAAATGATGACAATGTAGACCACTATTGCTCTAGTAATTAATAATAACAATTTAGGCTATAATGCTCTAAAATAATTTACAACATCCTCCCACTTCCCTGTAAAGTGCTTTGAGTATGTAATTCATTAATTCTTTATTAATTTAAAAAAAAAAACTGTATTAACGTGCGATAAATAATTGTCGGCGTTAATGCATTAAGGCGATAATTACATGTTACAGTGGCCAGTCCTAATATATAAAGGCCTATAGGGGAGCAGGGACGAATAAAACTGCAGATTTTCTAGGAGCCCAGCCTGAAACACCAAAGTACCTCAGCACATACAGATACAGGACTTAACAAAACCGGATTAGTTAGTACTTTAACACATCCTGAAATTTTAAATGTCCAAGTTTTACAGTTTAGAAGCTGGTGAGGTTTAAAGGTCACTGGTGTTTCAGTCGTCCCGATAGCACCTGGGATTGATAGAACACACATGTGAGCTGTTGATGACAAATGATTTCTGTCTCTAACGTTATATTTTAAAATGACGTGAAAACGTGACGTCACATGATTGAAAAGTGTTTCAATCGTCCCGCAAAGACAGAGAGCGGGACACCCGGTGGTGGCAGAGGCAGAGGTTGATGAGGTTGAGGTTGAGGTGGTCTGCTGTTGTTCTGCTGCAGCTTCCCCTGTCCCCCCCTTCCCCTGCAGCTGATCCTGTTCTTCTAAGAGTCCTCAGCCCTCCTCAGCTCTCTCTTCAGCATGAAGTCTGATAAGACTGGGGGCCGATCTGCTGGGTCATGTGGTGGAGCAGCAACTGTTCCAGTAGGGTCTGAGCTGCTGGCTGTGCTCCTATTGGCTGAGGCTGCAGCAGTTGTATTTTTTTATGTGTTGAAGTGTAAATAAACTTAGATCACTGAGTGGAACTTATTTTTCGCGTGTCACAGTGTTTTCAGCCTCTCAGCTTTTAGTCCCTCGCGGCTGCAGTTTTCTACGGAAACGAGCTGTTTATCACGGATTCCGCGGATCACACCGGGACGCTTTGGATATCAGAGGAAACACGGAAATGTTTGGAGCTCAGCTGATCGGATGGCGGTTCATTCATTACCGCTCGGAGGAGAAAGAGCAACTGAAGCGGTATGTAAACATGGCGGGAATCTGTGCTGTGTGAGTTGTTTATTTGAACACAGTGTAAATGGGTGACTGCCACTTGTCCATAGGGGACACATTACTGCCTGCTTGTGTTGTATGTTGTTGGTGTTTGGATGTGGTTTGTGAAACAGCGATTGATTGATTGAACAGCGTGGGTTCTTGGATGATTCGTGGTACATTGGGAAATGGCAACAAGTGGATCAGATTCAGATGTCAGTGGCTCAGAGATGGATGAACAAAAGAGAGAAATCAAACTCACTTCCAAAGCCTTGGGGAATAAAATTCAAACAAAAGGTTCACAAAATCAAAGGTCAAATACAGACAATAAAGGATCTCATGCCCCACAAGTACGATCTCGTCTTGAGAAAATGAGTCAAATGGTGGATAAAACTACTCT